>CM068580.1:70128531-70728531 GCA_035048485.1 Pteria penguin | reverse complement strand
CTTTATATTGGAATGAAAGCAATACTTGTAGAAATGCACAGACAACATTTAAACATAATTAGAACAATTGATATAATTCTATTCTCGCTCACTGACCACTACATGTCACAAGCATGCTTCTGCATAGTAAAAGGTGTTCATTGTCATGTAGATGTTTTTGCTCCTACAGGTCTTTGACATGTCATTATCATCCCCTCTATAACAATACACATTCATTGTCTCTTTTTTTTTTTTTCTTTTATATAAATATACAATCATTACTCAAAATCAATACAAATTATAAGCAGGATGCAAAAATATAAAAATGTCACATTGTGTTAATTTCTATCGCATGATCACTGTAATCGCACCTTTAATTAGAAATTATCTTAATCAACTTGAAGGTCTAATTATGAAATATGCTTAATTCAAGTCAATTTATCTTGGTGATCAGTAACTAACAAATAAACATGTTTCTCCAAAATTTTATTTACTTATCATACATGGGGACACTTGCACTAAATATTAGTACACAGCCACTCGTAAGAAATAGGATGCTTTCATATAATTTATCACAGACGACTTCTTGGTGGTGATTACTCTACTGGAGGAATTTACTAATGATGTTGTCAATGAACCACTGCTCTGTGAACTGGAGGTGGTCACCAGGAGAGGACAGGAAATGAAGCCGTCCAGTGCTGTTCATCTCCTTCAGTCCCAGCCGATCCTGACAAAATAAAACGCGGGATTTCATAACTACTGTATATAAAACTCTAAAATTATGAACTATATAGATCTATTTTATAATGCATGGCTTTATGTGAGTGACTACAAATGTAACATCTGGGTTCTAGTTTACTATAGATATTCCTGTTTTAGTTGTAGATTTAACTTTGCAATTTTTGCAGTTGAACAATTGGTCATTTTTAAGAAAATGCATGCTTTTCAAGTGTTTACCTGCAGTTAAAACATATTCAGCATTCTGTATTCACACTCATTTCAATGTACTTAAGAATACTATACTGTTGTTATTCGTTTCAATGAATTTTCTTCACCTTATTGGTCAAATAAAAACAAATGTGTTATCAAGGACACAAAAAAGTTTGTAAGTCCTTGGTATTATCAAAAAGAATAACTGAAAAATATACCTCTGTATACAAAGGGGACTCGAACAATGTGTAGAGCTGCTTGGACTGACCTGGCTTATAGAATCCAAACCACTAAAACCAATATCAAAAACATAAGAATTATGAAAACATACTGAGTTATAAATAAATAATTTAAATAAGATTAAAGTCTTTTCATCATTTACAGTTATAAAGAAGACTAAACTTTCATGACATGCATGCATGTCCTTTACTTCTAAATATTTATACAAAATCAACCTGTATAAAGAGACCACCTGTCTTAAGTGACCAAAATTCCCTTTGGGTGGTCGTTTAAAAAGAGGTTTGACTGTACAAAGTTTACCTCACTTTCTCGAGGTTCCACCATCATGTCATCTAAGAATTTAACCAGTACTAGATTTTTCAGCTTCAGAAGATTCTGTTTCTGTGTCATATTTACTTTCTGGTCATAAAACAAGAATGCAAATTATAAGTAATTCTTTAATTATAAGTTACTGTAACAGAGACAGATGTTTAAGGATTGGCACAAGAACAGACAGCTGAAACCATTGGGTATTAGTGTACCAGGAATGTAGCTAAAACCATTGGGTATTGGTGTACCAGGTATGATTTTTATTCAGTTTCAGTGTTTTAGGAAAATCAAACTTTAGAGATTTAATCCTTAATCATACAAGAAGAAGAGATTCAATTCTTAATCCTAACCTCCATTCCCCCAACTCCAAAGAAAACTAGAATTTTAATGTGTCAGTGTGACACAGATGCCCCCACTGGCAGCTAAGGTTGTGAAATATAATTGCCAGTGAACTGATATTTGAAAATTCAAACAAGGTTCAGCCATGTGCAATGCACATTTTCTAATTTCAAATTCCCATAATTCCTGAAAAAATTTTCTGAGGAGAATTGCCTCCCTTCATGCACATCTACTTTTGTTGCCCTATCTACATGTGAAGTTTGGTGAAATTCTGATGAACAGTTTAGGAGGAGTTGCGATGACAAGGTTAAGCCATATGCAATACACATTTTCTAATTTCAAAGTCACATAACTCCTGAAAAAATTTCTGAGCAGAGTTGCCTCCCTTCATGCACATCTACATATGCTGCCCTACCTATATGTGAAATTTGGTGAAATTCTGATGAACGGTTTGGGAGGAGTTGCGATGACAAGGTTTAGGAATGACAGAATGATGGAATGACAGGGTGTAACACTATATGCCCCTGGCCATATATGGCGGGGGGATAAAAATTCTTAAATGCTCTTGCAGAATATAAAAAGAAGGAAGAGTTGATAATATAAATAGGGTACATAAGTAAATAAAATCAGAATTTAAAATAAGATTTTTTCCCGGTCATACCTATCCTATTTTTGTCAATCAGGAAGTCTAAAACAAGATTATATTTAATTTTAGCCATATATGACTTACATTTTCTTGGTTGAGATCAGCCAGGAACACACTCTTACTCTTGTATTCTTGTTCTTGAAGGGGATCATGCCAATATTCTGCCTGTACCAGTCTAGTCATAGTAAGCAGTAAAATATCACATGGAAAGATCTTACATATACATTCATACAAGGCAAGGATATCTGATTAGATATATTAATAAAGGAAACAGATATTGCAAGAATTGTGTTGGTAATGACAAAAATATAATATTAAACATGTTGAAAAAGGGCACATTTCTGACATGAAACATGCTGAAAATGGTGAAGACACCACATTAAACATGTCAAAAAGGTCCCAGCTATCACATTAAACACGCCAGAAGAGATCATAGATATCACATTAAACATGCTCAAAGGTCACAGATATTGCATTAAACATGCCCAAAGAGGTCAAAGATATCACATTAAAATGTCCAAAAGGTGACAGATATCACATCAAACATGACAAAAAGGTCCATCTGTCACATTATACATGCCGAAAAAGGTCACAGATATCACATCTAACATGCCAAAAGAGGTCACAGATATCACCAAAAGGTAACAGATATCACATTAAACATGCCCAAAGAGGTCACAGACATCACATTAAACACACCAAAAGGTCACAGATATCACATTAAACATGTGATAAAGATCACAGATATCACATTTAACATGTTAAAAGGTCATAGATATCACATTAAACATGTCAAAAAGGTTCTACATATCACATTAAATATATATTAAAGCTCATCATTATTACATTAACCATGTGAAAAAGGGCACAGATATCACATTAAACATGTCTAAAAAGTAAAGATATCACATTAAACCTGTCAAAAAGGTGACAGATATCACATTAAATATGTCCAAAAAAGGTCACGGATATCACATCAATCATGTCCAAAAGGTCACAGATATTACATTAAACATGTCCAAAAGGTCACAGATATTAAATTAAACATGTCCAAAAAGGTAAAGATTACACTTAAAGTACATGTATATTGATAAGACAAACTTATCGGATTACATACGTCGAAAAAGAGTACCGATAGCACGATAAATGCATGTGCATATATGATGTTAAAAGTCACATACATTATATATATAAATATATATATGCATATAGACATTGTTCACCTTCTATGTAATCAACTTTTTCGCGAAACCAACATTATGACCAAAATCATAAGAACAAATTATTTGTAAAAATGACGTTTGTACTGATATTATCTTTTACCATTCACATTCAAATGTTGCCAACGTTTCCGGGAAAGGACACCAAATGATCACTCGCTATGTTTTGTCATGAGATTAAACTGATATCTTGTATTTAATTACATGTCAGCCTGGTTGACTTATTAGATATAGTGACTGTTTTGAATCTGATCAATACTCACCGATCCTGAACAAAGCTGTAACAGAGAAAGATATATATCACACTGTTGTAGGCAGCGCAAACTTCACACACAAGCTTATTATCATACTTAACGAATTATATTCATTGATTTTGTACCGTAACACGATTATTTAAAGATAAATATCCATATGATACTCGAGATAATAGCTTGGAGGTGTAGTCAACATAATTGAATAATATAAAAATCGGAGCTTCCATAAATTACTACAGGAGTGCTTATGCATGAAACAATTATGACAAGGGAGAGAGTGTTTCTAACGCCCCGTTCTGAATGGCAGTGTGTGGATATATTAGATAAAAGGAGAAATGTAATGTAGCAGGTAGGATGAAAATGAATGAATTAGGATCAATCTTCAGAATGATGTAAGTTCAGTCTCATACCATGGAATACCCTGACCCTGATAGTTATTCTGTTTGGAAATTAATATGATAATTGTTTCTCGAAATCCGACATGGAAATGTGAAATCTGTCAAGATAAAGGAAGTATAAACTGCTAAATTGATTTTTTATTCATTCCTGTGAAAATCTGATCCCCCGGTACAAACACCTGTCTTCCCAGCTAAGGTCCTCTCTAGTTGTGAAGATTCCATACTTAGAAATCTTACTCCTCCCAACATTTGTTTTTGATTTCTACACTTCTCGTACCCTGGTCTAGTCCGAAAAATCTGACAAAGTGTATTATTATCATTTGTCGTCATAACAACAAATGATAACAATGCCCTTTGTCAGATTTGTCGGACTAACCCCGACAATATTTCCATGGATGAGATGAAAAATGCTCTACCAATTAAGATGACTTTTCAACATCCTACCATCACATGGGAGGAAAATATTGCGGGGTTATTTTCTTCCAATGAGCTGACATCGGGAGGTCCATCTGATTAATAAAATCGTTAGGACATAGGCAGATAGCTGACAAGGGACACTAGCTTCAGACACCTTTGTCATCGGAAGATCATCGCTGATTTTCTATCGAGATCATAATCCTACGGGCATTATCCGATCATCTGCAGACAAGCCACTCAACATCGCACTCCAATATATATATATATATATATATAGAGATATATAGATATTATATATATATATATATAAAACACACACACACACACACACACACACACACACACATATATATAAATAAAATAAAGACAAATCAGACAAACATATAAAGCACAAAGACACTACAGTTAACAAGGCACCCTATATTTCACTTATATTCGTTCCCCGTCTGGGACTCGAACCCACGACCTATGGTACCGAATTGGTCCCCGTGAGATTTGTGAATGTATACCGCACGGTATTCTAGTAGATGTCTGTAGATAATCGACATCCCACGACATCTACCAATGTACGGCCGATCGAAAAAATTCATTCATTTCAGCAGAATATCGTCCGATCGTAAGTGGGGGCATCGGGACCTCTGTTAAGTGTTGTCTGTTGCACATTCTCTTCTATTGCAAGAGTGAAATACTTCGATCTTCAAAAATTGTCCGACGTCCTTCGGTATAAGCTATGAAGAGATTGTCCCTCTAATCCTCGAGGATACTTATTTCATCTGGATTTGTATTAAGCTGTGAGTATCCTTGTTTTTTGACTCCTTTCTGTGTGAACTGCATCCCTCACAGCTTGGCGAGGAGTCATTTATCATTTACCTCCATACTTACCTAATGTAGGCTCCAAGATTAAGGAGTTTCCTGACATAATCACACAAAGTCGTATTGTCGCCAGGGCAACGAGGAAATCCATACACACCTGTAAAATAACAATGCAGATATATGTAAAAGATAAAACTCAGTTTTTTACCACCTGATCTCATAAGTTAATATTCAAATAAGATTTCATAGATGTTGTCTTACCTCAAAAACTTTTGGACATGCTTTAACATCATCTTCTTAAGAAACACTTAACTCTGACACTTATCTAAGGTAGTTTTGATAACCAAATGAAGAGTTTATCTTTACACTTGTTCTATACTTCGACACTTATCCAAGGTAGGTTTGATTACCCAATGGAGGGTTTATCTTCATTCTTGTTCTATACTTTGTAATTCCAAATCAATGACATATGTGTATGTGTTTAGATATGTATGTCTTCTGTATGCTTTTGGGTATTCATGGCTTGTTTTACATGCCAGACGGGAGATTTTAACTTCTTCTGGACACCTGGTCCAATTCTGATTTCTAGAGTACACGAATGACCACTATGGTACACCGTTTTGAGTACCCAAGTAACATGTCATCAATTACTTGCGTATTTCACATTATATTTTAGTGCAAGATAGCTCAAACGGTAAAATGCTTGTCTCGTAACCGAGAGGCCTCGGGTTCGAGAGAGGTCCCGGATTCGAGATAGGTGCTGGTCTCGTAACCGCTAGGTCCCGGGTTCAAGTTTCACTGGCGGTGTCCCGTTTTTCAGATGTAAAAACAGACAGTGAAAACCGTACACGTGGCAAGTGAAAAATACCTCCCTGTTACCGTTGCACAGGTTCAAGTATTTGTACAATACATTGGGCAGGTGTCGTCACGATATAAAAGAAATGATCTTGGTATGATGAAAATCGAGAGAGATAGCAACAAACAAATACAGCGCACTTTATCCAATAGAACCTACATGTACTACAAGACTATCAATATCATTTTTCCCGAAGAAAAGTTTTAATGGAAAATCACAACAATGCACTAGTTCTTTATGCAATACACATTAAGTTTACATGACAGTAAAACTGTAATAAATGACACAAAATAGTTTTTATACCATGTTGAAATAAGAATTCAGAATACTAAATTATCTTCTTTTACTATTGCTATTTATTTTTTTCTATTCATACATTATAGGGATGATAGACGAAATTTATTAAGCGAACAAAAAAAAAATGTTAAAAATACTGAAGCTATGTCAATGTGGCATTCTCAATAAAGTTCCGCAGAGGACATTCATGGGTTCCAACAAATCAGAGATGAGACCTGATGCCTAGGTAAAACTAACATTCTGCCAAGAATGTTGACATCTAGATCCCCTCTGCTACAAGTAAGTCGCATCCTCTTCGTCTGCTACATATTCCCTGCACATACAATAGTCATGTGGCAGTCAAATGACATATATTATCCTTGATCAATACCCTAGGACAGCCTAACTGCTTTCCAGAGACACTTATTGAACCATTGCACGATATAAAAATTTCTATAAATATGTCACAATCTCTCAGCCTAGCATTGCCCATCTTTATGGATCGAAAGTTTACAACTCCTCAGGAACACAACAGGCCATGCCTTTAAAATACTTACATATGAGGTTCCAATTCGTTATTTTTTTGGCCAGTGATCACCATATAAATCATACAAAGACGAGTAAATATAAAATTTAAGCAACTCTGTAAAAGTTAATTTACGCAATATCTCGTGTTTGTGCACCACAGTTTCCCGTGGATACCTCTATAATATTTTCAGTACAGTGCACTGAATTTCTATCGAGTTAAACAGAGTTCGCAGTTCTAAATAGATAAGAATTTAAATTCTCAATCAAATATGATGTCCTCCTATAGATATCAGATATCAGATTTAACCTGATTGTGTCCAATAGATACCAGATTCAGACTTACCCTGATGTTGTCCTCCTACAAATACCGGATTCAGATTTACCCTGATGTCCTCCTACAGACATCTGATTCAGACTTACCCTGATGTTGCCCTCCTATAAATATCAGATTCAGACTTACCCTGATGTTGTCCTAATACAGATATCAAATTCAGACTTACCCTGATGTTGTCCCCCTACAGATACCAGATTCAAACTTACCCTGATGTTGTCCTCCTACAAATATCAGATTCAGACTTACCCTGATGTTGTCTTCCAACAGATACCATATTCAGACTTACCCTGATGTTGTCCTCCTATATATATCAGATTCAGACTTACCCAATGTTGTCCTTATACAGATACCAGATTCAGACTTACCCTTATGTTGTCCTCCTACAGATACCAGATTCAGACTTACCATGATGTTGTCCTTCTACAGATATCAGATTCAGGCTTACCCTGATGTGGTCCTCCTACAGATACCAGATTCAGACTTACCCTGATGAGCTTCTACAGATAACAGATTCAGACTTACCCTGATGTTGTCCTAATACAGATATCAGATTGAGATTTACCCTTATGTTGTCCCCCTACAGATATCTAATTCAGAATTACCCTTATGTTGTCCTCCCACATATATCAGATTCAGACTTACCATGATGTTGTCCTACAGATATCAGATTCAGGCTTACCATGATGTTGTCCTTCTACAGATACCAGATTCAGACTTACCCTGATGTTGTCCCCACTACAGATATCTAATTCAGACTTACCCTGATGTTGTCCTCCTACAGATATTAAATTCATCATTGGAGGGTTAGGACATTTCTGAGCAATGGCCCTCCTGCAGAAAAACAATGATATAAGCGTTGTACTTTTTTATATGTATTTTAATGCAAACATTTTTTTCAAATGTACATGACGGAACGACAGTAACTAAACGTACGTTAAGCCGGCGTGGCCTAGTGGTATCGCGCTGGACTCCTGATCGGGAGGCCGAGGTTCGAGTCCCGCTCTGGTCATGCTTGTGTTCTGTCTTTCGGATGAGACAGTAAAACCCGAGGCCCCGTGTCGTGGTATGCATGGCACGTTAAAGATCCCTCACTGCTTCGGGTGGGTCCATTGCAAAGGTCAAAATTGGTATGCTCTGCATCAGGCAGATGCCGTCACCATATACGTGAAATATTCGTGGTGTGACGTTAAACAAAAATTAATCAATCAATCTAAACGTATGTTAGCTAATGTACATAACTGAACGGCTGTAAAGTAAAAGCACATTAGCGTCTGAAGTCGTACATTTTGTCAGATGCAGTATTAAGTTTTAATGAGAACAGAATATTAAAGCAAAACAAAACATACGTAAAATGTCAAGGTCAATAACTTTAAATCAAGGATGCCAAATGTAAGCGACTGTCATACTGAATCTATATAATGGAAAATATAAAAGCCGTATCTCTTACAGCTCAAAGAATACAGTTCAAGTTTTCTGAAAGTAAGTCAAAGTTCAAGGTCAAGATCATTAGGTCAAAAGTTATCATGCTAACAAACGAAAGCTCTAATCCTGAGGAAAACATATGTGAAATATGAAAGCTCTATTCTATACGGTTAAAAAATGTAGCAAAGATTAAAGTAACGTTATCGAAGGCCAAGTCGTTAGGTCAAAAGTCACGGTACTAGGTGAAACATCTGATCCTGAGGAATGTAAATAAGAAATATAAAGCCCTATCTCTTACATTTCAATTTTTTTTGAGAGAGAGAGAGAGAAGGTCAAGGTCGAAGATCAAGATCATTGGGTCAAAATTTATGATAGTTAATGAAAGCGCTGGCAAAACTCCCAATGTTCAAAAGATGTACACCTTGTCGATGAACGTTTTACCTCACTTTGTCAAAAGCGAATGCCATGGTAACTAGATCAAAAATTTTAACCCTTAACGAAAGTTAAGGTTATCAAAAATCTGTTTGTGAAATATCAAAACCAGAGTAAGTTGAGGTCAGGTTAATTTTTTTCAAGTAGGTCAAAGTCGAAGATGAAGGTCAAAAGTCACGACACTGAATGAATTCTCTGGTCATTGATATTTACATGTATATATGAAGTGTAAAGGCCATACCCCTTTTGGTTTAAACATAAAGGCTAGACTTAAGGTAACAAAGTCGAAAGTTATGATCCTCAATAAAAGCTGTGGTCATGGGGATATCTAAATCTGAAATATCAAAGCCCTGCTTTTTGTTGTTGCTCCAGCACAGATAATGTTTTGTATACGGATGCCGGCGTCGCCGACAACGTTTAGGTATGACATTATCTCTCCGGACTTGAATCGAACAAGTATGTCGTATTAAGCTTTAATCTGGAGGTGTCGTTAACTTGTGGAAACAACAAATAGTGATGGGAATGGTAGACATTCGCCTTCAGTCGAATCATTATACAGGATCAGAGAGTGAGGACATAGCTAGCCAAAAGGAGATTCTTACCCTACCTCAACATCTGATATCATTATCGTGAGATGATTAGAGACTGGGGACATAGCTAGCCATTAGGAGTTTCTTACCCTACCTCAACATCTGATATCATTATCGTGAGATGATTAGAGACTGGGGACATAGCTAGCCAGTAGGAGTTTCTTACCCTACCTCAACACCTGATGTCATTATCGTGAGATGATTAGAGACTACGGACATAGCTAGCCAATAGGAGATTCTTACCCTACCTCAACATCTGATATCATTATCGTGAGATGATTAGAGACTGGGACATAGCTAGCCAGTAGGAGTTTCTTACCCTACCTCAACACCTGATATCATTATCGTGAGATGATTAGAGACTGGGGACATAGCTCGCCAATAGGAGTTTCTTACCCTACCTCAAAACCTGATATCATTATCGTGAGATGATTAGAGACTACGGACATAGCTCGCCAATAGGAGTTTCTTACCCTACCTCAAAACCTGATATCATTATCGTGAGATGATTAGAGACTACGGACATAGCTAGCCAATAGGAGATTCTTACCCTACCTCAACATCTGATATCATTATCGTGAGATGATTAGAGACTACGGACATAGCTAGCCAATAGGAGATTCTTACCCTACCTCAACATCTGATATCATCATGAGATGATTAGAGACTGGGGACATAGCTAGCCAGTAGGAGTTTCTTACCCTACCTCAACATCTGATATCATTATCGTGAGATGATTAGAGACTACGGACATAGCTAGCCAATAGGAGTTTCTTACCCTACCTCAACACCTGATATCATCATCATGAGATGATTAGAGACTACGGACATAGCTGGCCAGTAGGAGTTTCTTACCCTACCTCAACATCTGATATCATTATCGTGAGATGATTAGAGTCTGGGGACATAGCTAGCCAATATGAGATTCTTACCCTACCTCAACATCTGATATCATTATCGTGAGATGATTAGAGACTGGGGACATAGCTAGCCAGTTGGAGTTTCTTACCCTACCTCAACATCTGATATCATTATCGTGAGATAATTAGAGTCTGGGGACATAGCTCGCCAATAGGAGATTCTTACCCTACCTCAACACCTGATATCATTATTGTAAGATGATTAGAGACTGGGGACATAGCTTGCCAGTTGGAGTTTCTTACCCTACCTCAACACCTGATATCATTATTGTGAGATGATTAGAGACTGGGGACATAGCTTGCCAGTAGGAGTTTCTTACCCTATCTGAAACCTGATATATCGTGAAATGATCAGGGTCCGGCGCCATAAACTGAGAATATACTTAAGTCAATTATTTCATTTTAATTTATTCCCTTATCAAACGTAAATTCTCATGCAGAATGGTTTAATTCTATTTATTGATAGAATAAAACTCAATAAAATCCAAATCCCAGTTACTGATTCATTGTTGAACAGAAGAATTTGAAATTTTGACTTAAGTTTTTTCTCAGTTTAGGGCGCGGGACCCAAAGGCTCTAATTTTTGACTGTCTTAGTCTTAATGCTTACCAAGCTTTGGTGTCGATATTTTTCCACGTTGATTTCCATATAGGTTGTTCGATTGAACTTTATTAGCCCGTGGACTTTGAGACATTCCATTATACTTTTTGCTCAGTTTATTTTCCTCCCAGTTTAACTAAAAAACTTAATACTGATATCAAAGGACATCAGTGAGAAAACTAACATAGAATCAGGTACCAGTTGAAAGACTGGATGTCAAATGTAAAGATCAATTCACGCAATGAAAAAAAAAAAATAATAAGTGGCCCAAGTGGGCCTATATCGCTCACCTGAGTACAGTACAGTAGATGATCAGTCATGCATGAAGGAAGAATTCATTTATTTTTGCATTACTGTGACTAAGTCAACACAAATGTTGAAAATATGTCAAATTTTATTTCAGACTAGAATAAAAAACAACTCTTTTTTGCACATCCATTCAGGTGATTTTGATATTAAGCAATTCCTTTGTCTCTGCAAGATGTCATTCAGGCCAACAAGTTAGTCATGTTCTTTAGGTGGGGCCTTTTGTTGACTGATTTCAAGTCTGGGTCATGAACAACAATTGTTTCATTGTCCAGATCTAACTTAAAATTGCCTAATTTCATATGTTGAATGCTGAGAAACATCTAAAAACTTATTTAGATGTGTAAAGAAATGAAAAAAAATTTTTTGACCACAACTGGATTTGAACCGCTACTCTACATATTTCAATTACAAAGTCATATATGTATCATTGTGAGACCTACTTTTTAGACATGGTGGCAGTATCTGTTAACCAATTTGGATGAAATTTACCAGATTGATAGAGGACCTTTAGTAATTCATGTATTCCATCTTTCATGTGGTTTTGTAGAAAAAGTTGAAAATGTGAAAAATGGCCAACCCCCCCCCCCCCTTTTTTTTTTGGAGGTCTTGAAAAATTCATAAAAAATCCAAAAATTGAGATAATGACAAAATTCTTTCACCATAATATTCCTTACCACAATTATATCAAAATAGTCAGTAAGAAATCATCAATATCAATTAATTGAAAAACATGACACTTTTCTGCATTGAAATGACTGAGTCCAGAAACACGTCAAAAAGCGTCAATTTCTATTTGACGGATCTTAACCCCGAACACAATTTTTAATAACCCATCTTTATAGATTGTTGAAATGCAATTAGTTTCCCCATTTATGTACTGGTTCTGGAGGAAAAGATGTTTGAAGAGGGGTACCGTTTTGGGCACTTTTGGCCCCGCCCTGGATCCATCCCTGAGGGAATTTGGATCCCGAACACAATTTTAGTAGGGGACCTTGAGTACATCATTTACACAAAGTTTGATCTAAATCTGCAATGTAGTTCCAGAGAAGTAGAAAATGTGAAAAAGTTAACGACGGACGGATGAGACGACGACGACGGACGACGGACGGCACACTATGACTATAGCTCACTTGAGCCTTTAGCTCAGGTGAGCTAAAAACCCAACCTCATTTATCCTTAATTATAAGTTTTTCAAGTGAGGGGATGCAGTAACTCAATTTTCTATAAGGTTACTCTATTTTACTTTATAATAACAGATGACATTGTCTTAGTGCGTTATGTCGGAGTGAGTTCATTGGAATGGAATCGCTTTAGATCTTCGTCATTTCCTTCTATATAAATAGGAAGATGTTTAAAGAAATCATACACGGTATTCAAAGCAAAACGATTGTATTCTATCATCGTCATAAACATGAGAATTTGGAGACTATAAAGAATTTGGTACTTTTCGGTTAAAAACTGAAATTAATACCCTGTTTTATTCAAGTACTGAAAACAGCCGACGTGACGTAATAGGTTAGGAAGTTGGCTCCTGATCGAGAGGTCCCGGGTTCGAGTACCGCCGATAGCTCGTCGGTATCCTGTTTTTCAGATGAGACAGTAAAAACCGAAGACCCGTGACACAGTACATGTGGCACGTAAAAGATCCCTCACTGCTTTGGGTTGGTCAGTCGCACTAGTCTAATTTTTTAGCATTGCAGCAGACGGATGCGGTCAACATATAAATGCGATAATCTTGGTTTGAATTAAAACAAAAAATAAAACAAACAAACAAAACATAAAGTGAAATATAGTTAATTGTGAAATAGTTTTCCAAAAAAAAAAAACCCAACCAAAAAACAAAAACACCCCCCCCAAAAAAAATTCAGTAGACCTTAATATACATTATCATAACTAATAAACATAATGCCGTGCAAATATACATAGAAATGTAAACAACAATCATGATGTGAACTAATTTCATTTTTTTTATATTTAATCTAATTAGGCCCTAATGCGTACGCATGCGCACTCAGAAATGTCAGAAGCCAAGACATCGCACTTGACCAAATACTACTGCTATTATTGCTGATTAAACAATCAATAATGGAGGAGACATCTCGGACTTAATTCTAAAGCTTCTGATGACCTGTTATATATGTTGTAATTATGGACAGCACAGTAACAAGGAGAGTCTGGGCTGACGGAAATTGCTGCTTTGGCTACTAGCCACTGCTAAAGTATCTACAAACAAGTTATAGGCGACATCTTGAGCGGTAAATCTTCGCAATGTTAGCAAATTAAAACACAAAATTTTGCGTTTAATTTAAAGAGTGTTATCAAGTATTCCTTTTTGTTGTTTGAAATACTAAGTAATCAAATTACTTTAAACTCCGATTTGATATAGTATCGCAACAGGCATGTGCTGCAACCATTAATATAGTATCGCAACAGGCATGTGCTGCAACCATTAAGATGACAAAATCATCGTGTGACATCCATGATTAAGTAAGATTTTTAAAAAAAAGTATTTTGAGTTACACATTCATTGGTGCAATGTTAATTATTTTATGTAGCAAAAACAAAAATAAAAAAAAAATCAAATAAAATAATTATAATAATAAAAAGCCTAGATTTACAAATTTTGTATCAACGAAAAAAAAACTTATATAAGTTGGGGTTTTTGTTTCAAAGATTTTCATCTTAAGAAAGTTAACATACGGTGTTATAAACTTTTTGTAAGGAATGAAATGAGTGCAAAAGTCTGAGTTAGAAAAGGTCGGAAGCACCTATCAGCTTGTCGTTAGAGGCGAATAAACAGTGCGACCCTTTCTCAATGAATGAGACCAATAACACAATAAAACAAAAACGAAAACAGAAGCAAACAAACCAATGCCCAAGAGGCAGTCCTCACTGTTCAAAGGCCCACCATGTTCACAGTTGTGGAATATGCATGGTCGCATGGGGCAGCGCTCCAGACCTTTGAGCAAGGAGGGTATCCTCTGGTTAATAATAGCTGAATATCACTTCTATCACTATCTCCATTACGTCTACATGCATTACGACACACCAGAGAAACACAGACTGCCTAATACAACCTCAAAACAGAAAATCTAAGTAGATATGAAGATAGCATCTACAAATGATTTTGTTTTTGTTTTGATATTGTTTCGCCACTTTAACTTTATTGCACTTGTACGGTGGCGGCACCTGTCTGGTGTATTGCTTCATAACTTATCCTATGCTACGGTACCATCTGAAGCAGTAAGGATATTTTACATGCTAAAGGGGCCTCGGTTTATTCCGTTTCATCAGAAGGACAGATAGGGAAGTAGAAGATGATAAATCACCGTGGAAAAATCTGGGCCATAGTTGAACCCGGGTCCTCTGATACGAAGATCATTACGATTCTACTGAACGCCTACAAATTAAACAAATAAAGCCTCTGACATTCTCTATGTTAAACCTGAAAATACTTCATACTATTATATATGCACGTATTATGATCAACAGACTACCTGTGATACTACAATAACTTGCGAAATCGTGTAGTGTGCCTTGTCCAATGACAGCAATTTTCGGTCGAGCACACATCACGCCGAGCATTTGGTTGTATTCAACATGCTGAATATTTGATTATCAAATCTGCCAGTCGTTTGTAGGTGAGTATAAATTCGCCCCTGTTACCTTTTCACGAATAAAAATTCGCTGACAATTTTATAGCAGCCAATCATCGTAAGTCTATTGATCACATGATTTCAAAATGATAGCGTCATTAAAAAAAAAAAGAATGTCTCCTTGTCTTTAAACCCCAACTTGAAATGAAAACGGCAGGTTTCCTACGTTGTCAGGATTAACACTATTAGGAAAAGTTCCTTATGTAATCAAGATCGACAATAGAAAATCTTTATTTAATTTCCTGAGTGAGGTTATAAGATTGTATACCTCAGGAATGATCACAGTGTCGTAATGCCAGTAGCTTTACCATTAATGAAGGCATAATTGTTCTGGATTGGATAAAATGTCATCGACTAAAATGCCGTATTTTATAGTAATGAGTAGTACAATCGGCTCTGAAATGTCATCAAGAATGTTCTTGATGAACACTCTTTCAGTAATCAAAACAAAGGACAAAATAAATTTACATTGACTTTTACAAGAGAATGTTTTGTTATCATAATAATTATCATTATCAAAATATTTTCTTCTCTAAACCTTTTTTCCATTTAAAATTAATTTGCTTTATATTATTTTCATTATTTCACTTTGCTCCGCCATAGCCTTTCTTCTTTACCTATCCTTCGACCTACTAGAGCGCGGTCGGGTTAATGTAAATAATTACTAGTGTCGCCACTTATTCATCGAGACCTAATTACTACTTAGCTCATTTCTTATTTATCCGCCGATATAAACACATGTCCGTCCGTCCGTCCATTATTCCAAATATTCATTAATCCATCCACCCAGACATACATATATACATACATAAGTACATAAATGTAAATGAATATATATATATATATATATATATATATATATATATATATATATATATATATATATATATATATATATATATATATATATATATATATATATTCTCTATGCGTATCGTGGTGTGTTTTGTGAAGTCCTAATGATATAGCACCAGCTGTCTTATAATCCCATGTCTTTCGTAATATCTCATCCTGCCTTTCTTACGATTTTGTGCGATTGCGATCCATTTACATGGCTGCTGCATTTTCATGTCATGCATACAACTGTCAGATATTTTGTATCGCTTGTACGTGTAGGGCATGCATGACGGATGTGGATAGCCAAACAGGAGATGCTTATTTCTTCCAAGCACATTGTCCAGGGGCAGAAAAATACGCTGTTGTGAGTGCCACAGAGACATGGCACATTCGTAGTTTACATTTTATTATTTCCATGACTTTAAGTTAAATGTTCTACGTAGCTGATTTTGATAGTAAGAAGTTATACAAAACAATGAAATCAAATTTCTCGTCGTTGGAACACAAATGTAAATATAATATCATTAACTATTATCGACTTTAATGTATACTGCATTATATAGGCTACAGTATAAGGTAAAATACATGGTACCAAAGTAGACAGTCAGCATATATAAGAGGGTAATTTAGTCTACAATCGATCTGGAAACCATACAAGTGGAAGAAGTCAATAATGTACCATTCTAATATCAAATCAAGTCTGTGCATTAAAACATCACAAGAACAGGCTAGAGAGGAGATCTCATTGCGACAAAATAAATAGAAGCCATATCGGAGTCACTTCAGTGTTTATGGGAATGAAATTCGTTCATAAGCAGGTGCGTGGAATGTATTGAAGTCTTGAAGAATTAATCTCGGGGGATTACCTCGACACTAATCCCAAGCAGAAGAAACAGTTATAACAGCAAAAGAGTGAAAATGGTCAAGTCCAAGTTACCGCTTCTTGAAAACCCGTGAAATTTACAGAGTTTACTTTGTAGTGAAGTGGCAGTTCTAGAAAGAAATAAATGTCTCGGCTTTCATATTTTGATGAGAAGACATAACGAATACACGCTATAATTGTCTATTGTATAAGCTTTAACACAGTCATTGTTGTGCAGAATTGTAACATTATAACTTATAACTTGACATATACAAAATATTTCAAAACTGAAATAAACGGAATGAAATACATATAAAACAAATAAATGTAGTGAAATGAACACTGGACAAGAATATCCCCAATGGATAAACCATAGCTTTAATGTACAGATGTCAGAGTCCTCCAAAGGGAAGTACATATAAGTATAAACAAATAACAACACTCTTTTTTTTTTTTTTACAAATTTAAGGCCTCCTGGCCTTTATCAGTGAAGAAAATGGAAAAGTTTTTCAACGTTTATTGTAAAATCCATCAGTACATCATAAAGATATAATGTAAACTTTTCCATTTCCTTCACTTGATAAAGGCCAGGAGACCAAAATTTGTGAAAAAAAGAGTGTTGTTATTTTTTTTTTTATATTTGTAGGTTAATGAATCCTAAAATCTTTGCAAAGTTGGTGAAAACAAGCCATGGTATTTAATACAACAGTCATCGTCCATCTTAGCTCTCTAAGAACCCAACAGATCAATATCCAGTCTTATACTGATGATAGTCATAAACTAAGGTTTGCTACCCACCACTATAGACAGGAAGAATGTCACGATGTTTGTCAATAGGTTAACCTCCTATTCCCGGGTTGCGAAATAAAAAATTGTGCAAAGCAATTTATAGGTATTACAACACACACAAACCAATAAAGCAACTTACAAGAACTGACCACCTTGTGAGAAGCCGATTGCATTGTAACCACCCTGCAGCTTGGAATCCTTGGCTAATTGTTGGCAGACCATATCCACTTGCGTGTTGACATTCATAAGAAATCCATTCTCGGTATCCTTAATGGGAGAACAGAGAAAAGGTATAAAACGCCAAAAACATCGAATATATAATAAATGAGAACGACTTTACTTTGTAATCTAAGATTTATATAAATACGGTCCATGACATTTGATAATAGAAAGAGGAAACTAGAATATCCACAGAATACCACCGAAATATAGTAGGCACACAATCGAGAATCGAACCCGATCCTGACTCCAATCCATGTAGACCATTTCTTCAATCCCTGCAGACCATCCCTTCAAATCCTTTAGACCATTCCTTCAATCCCTGCAGACAATCCCTCTAAATTATCCCTTCAATCCCTGTAGATCATCTCTTTAAACCCTCTAGATCATCCTTTCAATCCCTATTAACCATCCCTTCAATCCCCCTTAACCATCCCTTCAATCCCTGTAGACCATCCCTTCAATCCCTTTTAACCATCCCTTCAATTCCTGTAGACCATCCCTTCAATCCCTGTAGACCATCCTTTCAATCCCTTTTAACCTTCAATCCCTGTTGACGATTCCTTCAATCCATGTAAACCATCCCTTCAAACTTTCAATCAGTCTATTAGTTACGCAATGAAGGTATAATTTCAAGTCTTTATAAGATACCAAGAACAAAGGAAAACTTCAGACTTACATTTCAGCTCAATTATACGAATACTTTATATAAAACCCGTAATTCTAACATTGCTAATACAAACGGACTAAAACAGAAGAAGCCTACTAAAGCCCAATCATAGACCATGAGGCATAATTCATAGACCATGAGGCCCAATCATAGACCATGAGGCATAATTCATAGACCATGAAGCCTAATCATAGACCATGAGGCACATCATAGACCATGTGGCGCAATTCAAAGAGGTTTAAAGCATTATGAAAATACGGCATTAATTTTCTATAGAATAGCATTAAGAAGCAAGTAGATTGGATAATACACATCAATATGATTGTTACACGAGTTTTGGCTACAAAACCTCACTAGGACTGTTGCTAACCTTAGATGTGAAATTGTGAAAGACAAAAACATTATCGAATTTAGTTAGTGTTAGATTGTGCGTAAAACATGAAACTACACTATGTTTGGTCTTGCAACTCTAGCATCCACTTGTCTGATGTTATGTCATCAAAATTTCCTAAAAAGTCGGCGTGGTATCTCATCAGTCCACATTATCATCTGACAAGTCGACATAACAGCAGGCAAGTCGATATACGTTTCTGATGAGTCGACGCTATATCTGAGAAGTCTACAAATTTTCTTAACATTTTTTGACACGTCGAAATATTCCCAAAATGAAGACAGAAATATGCCAACATTTGAAATCTATGTAACTGCTGGGTACATTGTTATTAGTGTCACAGTCATCTGTCACCAGTTACTTTCGTATTCTGCAATTATTTTTAATTTTTCACCGGACAGGTCGGAGTTTTCGCCATTTAACAGTTGTTTCTGCTTTGTGGTAATTATTTTTAATTTTTCACCGGACAGGAGGGAGTTTTCGCCATTTAACATTTGCTTCTGCTTTGTGGTCATTTTAAATAACTTAACTTAAAAGTCGTAAAAGATCATATTTAAGACAAGTACAGGTATGCGATGATATAAGATTAAATAGAAGCGGGAGTCACCTCTGCCACGGAGCTACCGATCTCCAGTGAGTTAACATACACGCCTTTTACATGCTTCTCTATCAGTCTCTTGATGGAGCCCATGCTAAGGGGATTACAGCAGCTGTCACCTTGTACGACAGATATCAACAACGTGTTAGTGTCAAGCTAAAGATATATAATACTGAGAAAAAGTTAGTGAAAAGCTAACACAATAATGTAGTTAAATGCCTGTGATAATAGAGAAAATGTCCTGTAACGAAAGATAGCATGCTTAAATAAAACCTCATTATAAAACAATAACACCAGCATGTAACGATTTACTTCCTTCTTTTGGTTTTTGACTCTACTCTAATACAATGAAAGACAATACATGTACATGAATATTACTGCAACATTATCAAATATCGCATACGGATATTGTATGTAATATTACATGTAGTTAACTGTACACATCAATGTAATTTGGCAATAACAATACTAAAGAAGTAGCGTTTTAACTATACCAAATTGTGACACATTTAAGTAGTATTCTTGAAAAACGAAACTTTTCAAGAATCAACACATATCATGCACATTTTGCATTTTTCGGAGAACCAATCGTCACATACTGAAGTCATCGAACCAAAAATATTCCACACAGATTATCACAGTGTCATGATATGCCGGTAGGATATTGGTATATGTCGACGAAATTACAAGACATGCAGAGTTGAAAGACAGAATTTAATACATTTTAAAGATTTGTTGGAGTTATTTTCTCAAAAAACAGCATTGAAAATTGTATCATTGTGCGCAGGGTATACATAGATATTCTAAGTCTGAAATGAGCATAAGTCTGAAAAAGAAATGGAATTTACGACAGAAATGCGAGTTTTAGCTTGCATTTACATGTATCTTCATGCTATTGTTAACACATTCAGGATCTTAACCATTGATTACGCTCAGAATACAGCAAACAAACAAGTTAATATCATTTTAACGAGGTAGAATAAATTCACATTATCAATGTTTCTGGTGGAATAATTTTATTATTAGTATGATGAACGTGAGCACTTCAACTGAAGATGGAAGCTAGAAATTACTACATCAAAAGCCATTCCTATGACCATGCATAAAGCTACCAAAGGTCTTTATACTATACATGTCAGCATGCATATATATATCACCTCTATGACGTTACTGCCAATCTTCAGGGATTTCACATACACCCCTGCAACTTTCTTCTGTATAATACTCTCTATGCGACCCATACTAAAAGGGTTACAGCAGTTGTCCCCTGGTTATGGTAAATAAAATGTGATGTAGAAAATAAATGTAAGAAATTCTGAAAATAATAACAATGGCATTATAAAGTATTTGCAGTATATATTAGTAAATGCATTTTGTTTCGCCTGTGTTTTCATGCCCAGTGCTCTAGTTCTACCTGTATCAAACTGTAAAAATAAAACGTAAGCTCCTGGAGGCAAGAACTCGCCTATAATAGGTAAATTGCTAAAAATAGGACAAATCGGTGATTGCACACAAAGACTGATATACAATTAAATAGATAAATAAATAAACAAACATTAGATATTACCAATTATATATATATATATATATATATATATATATATATATATATATATATATATATATATATATATATATATAATATCTTTTCTCTCTCACGCAACTCTCCTCACACAGTATGTATTTCTTTCAGCTTATATGTCTATGTTTTAAAAACACATACACATATTCATAAGTATTAAGTATTATAACGCTTAACCTATGAATACACTTCGTAGTGGAAGAAGACACACACTTCTCGTGTACTATGTATATAAGCCAGCGACGTCCTATATGAGAAAATATTTCACAATTATTCCAGGAAATATCTCAAATATTACAAATTCATTTTGTGAAAACAAATTTAGACATTTAAAAACTTTTACAAAAATTTTACACATCCCTATCGTTAAAGTAAGGGATAAAATACATCCAATGCCTATCACATCTCCTTTGATAAAGCTGACGAAATGCACTGCAGACTTAAATTACTTCTTTTACATTGTGACATTTCATTTTCTTGGGATCAATATGCCACTAACTTAATAATAAGTTTAACGAGACTTCGTGGAAAATACAAGCTTTGTGTAGCAATTCATGGGTTAACCATATAGCCAAATGAAATTAAAACAAGGCTACAAATGAGACGGAATTTATTGTGGAAAAGAATTTTCTAATCAATTTTCAAATTCCCTTAAGGCTTTGTATGAAGTTTACGAGTTCGTATGAAGTTGTACAGCTGAATCAATAGCTACATATAAAATTACACAACAAAAGGGGAATGGAACATTGGTTTTTGGATAGTAAAACTGAATACTTTATTTCATTTCATTAATAAATAGCATATCCAGTACAGGAGAATAGCTTACTGAACGGAATGTTAAATCTATTTATTACGTCTCTGAAATATTTGTACTTATTCCCTTTAAGCCGGTGTTGCCTAGTGGTATCGCGCTGGACTCCCGATCGGGAGGCCGGGGTTCAAGTCCCGCTCTGTTGTGCTGGTGTTCTGTCTTTATGAGACAGTGAAAACCAAGGCCCGTGTCGTGGTATGCATGGCACGTTAAAGATCCCTCACTGCTTCGGGTGGGTCCGTTGCAAAGGTCAAAATTTGTATGCCCCGTCACCATATACGTGAAATATTCGTGGTGTGACGTTAAAAAAATCAATCAATCAATCAACCTTTACAGTTGGGCTTGGCTTGCGGTGCAGACGATCCAGGTTCAATTCCCGGTTGCGCCACTAAGCTGAAGTGGTTGGGTACCTCCTACTCTCATGTCGCAAAATGATCGGAAAATTGTCGAAAGCGATGTAAAACACCCATCAACCAACCATTGCTGAAGTGGAGCTCGTAAAAAATTCTCGCAGATGGTTTGACTTATGTGCATTAATCATATGAATACCCATGCTCTGATGTTCTGATGCCAGTCGTCTATTATGAAGCCGGTGTGGCTAAGTGAATGCGGTCCATTGACCTAGAGGTCCCGGATTCGACTCCCGCCGTGGACACACCGGTGTTCTGTATTTCGGATGAGACAGTACACACCGATTCCACGTGTCACGGTAAGCGTTGCACGTAAAAATCTCTTAATGCTTCGGGTGGGTCCGTTGCAAAGGTATAAAATTTTGTGCAATGCATCAGACAGATGCCGTCAACATATATGTGAAATAATCGTGGAGTGACATAAAACAAGTCAATCAATCAGTCAATAAATCGCCTATAATGTATGTTGTGCTGAAGCCTTTTCGTGTCGCCTGTACAATGGAAGATCCTAGTAATAATGTACGAGTTCCACAGTAAGGATACTACGAGTTACTTCCGCGTTTTCACGATATAATAACGTTTTGATGATTCATTTAAAATGTATCTTTGGAGAAAATATGATAGTCTATGAGGTCTAATTCCTCAATGGATTTTTATGCTATAGGACCAAATTTCCTGAGATCAATAACACAAACTCAAAATCATTATCATTTCTGCACAAAACTCGTCAAACTCCATGACACAAACTACATGTATATGCATGGGCATTGTGCATTACCTGGTCTCTGAGAATTCTGAATAAATTTCATCAAAATTCATCATATACCTAAGGGTGGGAAAAGCCATAATATCCAATTTATCAAGATGTATCACAGAGTATAAGCATAAGTTTTATTAGTGTTGCCATAGGAGCTAAAATTCACCTCTGCCTAATGACCTATGCCTACATTGTATATAAGCCTAATCTGTATCTCATTTTTAGGTTAAAAAAACTTGTAGGTCATAAGCAAACTTTGTATTAAGTATGATGACACACTTTTTTCCCTTTTAAAGATATACCATGGCACAGAATTCATATTCTCAGTAACTTTGCTCTTTAAGATATTACGATCAATTTAAATAATGATGCAAAATTTAATTACCTTTTTGAATATACATATTGTTGAGCAAATATCAATACACATCAGGTTAAGGCAACCGTTGTTAAAATTTTTTTTTTACCATTTAAACTCGGAGTGATTTTGAAAATGATGATGTAACATTAGGTGTTGGTACAAGTGGATTTTGTACTTCAAGATGCCAATTTAAAAGAGTATGAAATTTAGTGGTATAACACTGAATTAAAATCCTGATTTGCCACCTCCAAAGTACAATTTGTAAAGTGTCAGCCTTTGTAAAATTATGCTTGTTTAATAGTTTCTGGAATGAACCAGAATCCAGGAAACTCCGTTCAAACATAGAACAAAGAGACAGTAGGTGAAGAAGATTCCTGCATATTTCCGCTTACCATATATTTTTAAATAAGATAAATAAATAAAATGGGATTTTTTTTCTGGTTATTTTTCTTTTCTTCTTTTGTATTTATGCTTTTTTTCTTTTTTGTTTTATTTTTATTTTATGAGGGGGGTGTTGCCATAAAAAGAAATCAATCAAAGGTGATACACTCAGGGACTACCAAATTATAAGTAGGAGTGTTGACGCAGTAGTAATCGTTACAATAAGAAAATATTTACTAATATTAACCAAGTGCACCACGTGTGCTTTTTAACAAACTATGTCTTGTTGTTGATGACTTAAGACTGAAAATGATTGTACATGTAGAAGTTCAAAATATTTGTTGAACAATCTTTAATATTACACTGTATTCACATGCATGGTAGCAAAATTAATGAGCATATGTGAATATCTAACATGACAGGTACTAGATACCAAAAGATTAAAATAAAATATTTAGTACAACCTCTTGAAACATGAAACACCCCCCCCCCCACCTTTATCCATTCCTTTGCTAGAAAAAATATCTTCTTTAAACATTAATTTCTTCATACATTAAACAACTACTTCATGTTTATATGTTTATCACATGATCGAGTATTACATGAATATTTACAAGCATATATGTTGACTGGACATACAGCTATGCATATTATTGACATTCGTGCTCTTAATTATGTCTTTCTCATCACTACAGGGAGATGGTTAATTGTATATAAGTGTTTCACTATTTTCCGAATCCCTATGTATTTGTCAGTATGTAATATTCTATGTTGCTTGTTTGAAAATAAATATTGTTTAAACCATGACAGGTAAAAGCATTTAGAAATACAAATTTATTTATACATAAAAGTCTGCATGTTGAATCCCCAAGTCCTGAAAACTGTAACATAACACTATTGCTGGAATTTTTAAAAATCATAAATGGTAACCCATTTACTTTAAAAAAAAGGGGGGGGGGGGTTGATTCTGTATCTGAGTATAGATTCAAATATATTTACAGTGTTCATAAATAACTATAATGCATTACAATAACTTTTCATCAAGGTTTTACATATCTGAGTCACCATCAGATATAATCTAAGATAATGCTGAGCCTGGAACAGGTTTATTTTCTTATCTGTTTTAATTTTAGACTGCAGTGTAGATGCTATAGTTCTTTAACATTTACTGTATGATGCCCCTGCACCACATATACACTGGTAAAATGCTAAACATTGGAGGTATGTACCTAACTCGGGAAGAGAAGATATCCTAATTTCTATAATTGTGTCAATTATTTTTCAAAGTTTGGATTACATTTTCTACATGCATCATTCATCTTTCATTTTACTTATTATCAAATAAAGTCGTAATTGTTCATACATAAGGGTCAACAGTAGTATTAGATAATAGAAAGGCAAAGTCCACAACTTTTTATACTTCCCTATCAGTGAGTATCAGGGCCTATGTTATGGTCAGAAAAATTGGTGTGATAGAGAAGTCTATCACAAACTTGACATTTCACAAAAATATGTTTAGCAGGTAGAAATATAACTTACCCATTCCATGCCACAGAACTACTGGTGTGGGTTCTGCTAGGCATCCCGCAATTCCAACGAAAGATGCAAACACAAGAAAATAAACCTTCCGTAGTTCGTCTGCCATCTTGTATTGTCACATGACTTCATACAGGGAAGAGCTATTAATTCCATATAATCAGCAAGCTAATATTTTATTCGAGAAGATTTCTTCATTCTTAAACACGGTAAATCAAACGCTAATTTCTAAATGGTAGATCTAGTATGCCTGATTGTGTTATTCACAACATTCACGATATGATGTAGATAATATATTGAATTTATAGTGTTGAAAGAAAATAATAACTTCTCCCCCGGTATCAGCAGAGTAAACGAAGTTCGAGTCAAAGATCGATCGGAGTGTAGGGTGCATACCGAGTCAGTGTAAGACAGGTATCGCAAGGGAACAGTCATGTCTCTTAAAACTGTGGTATTCAGGGGGATGTGTCAGTTTTGTGTACTTAGTAGGACACAGACTTTCTCTATAAAACTTACTCGACACACACACAAGTTTACTCACACCACGTCCTCTCCGGACACAAAGTATGAAAAGGCATACAGAGATGTTTACGGAACAATAGAAGACGAAAAAACAGCTAAAGATTTCGTCTATGCACTGAAGAAAGGAGAAAGAAGTTTGATTTACGAAGAGTTAAGAAAATTCCATGGAGATAAAACCGAAAATGAAGGTCAGTGACACAAAAAGGGGCGTGGTTACTACAACAATTGTAAACATATCCACGTGGTCGATTTGAATCAGACCCCTATTTTCAACATACATATAAGACTTATATTTCAACATTATGTAAATAATTTTAATGAAATAAATGAATTTTTGTTTAATACAATTTAAAAAAATTATGAACTTTCTTTTTATCACTGATAGCTATGATACTTATTATAAAAATATATATGCATATGGAAATTCATTAAAATATTGTACTTACTATCTGTCTAGTTTTATAATGTTAACTCTCTGTAAAATTCAAACCTGTTGATACCGACCTCATTAATAATTACTATTAAAGGATTTCTTTAACTGCAGTTTGGAAATTTTCTGTTAATTGATGTGAAAATGATGTGCTTATTATGTTGACAATGTCTTTTGTGGGAAAATTTTCCTTTTGAAACCCCATTCCCACTCAATTTGTTTAATTCTTTTCTAAACGATATCAAATGATACTAAAAGAATGTGTGTTTTGGATTAAAAGCACTTAAAATCATTATAATATTAATTTTATTATCGTCTTGATTAATTATCTGATTTATAAGTAAGTGAAAAATACTAACCTTTTTGTGGGGTTTGAAAAGGAACTTTTATACCCATGTATATGGGCATTCATTCTTTGCTTAATTGTATCATCAGAAGCCCTGGTTGGTTGTGCTTCTCTATGGTTACCAGTGATGCTAATAATTCACAGCCATGCAATACTTTTATGATATGCAGTTATATAGCACTTCCATTACAGATCCACATTAAACATTTTGAAGATGTTGGGTATATTTTGTTTGTATTTGGATAATTACAGTGAATGGTTTTAATATGACTGGATATTCAGTTTAAAAATGAGGAACTCTTTTTTACCTTCTAATGGTCATTATTAAGCTTAAAGTTCCTTAATTCAATATATTTGATCACACCTAAACTTTGAGGTCTTGATCTACTAAAGTAAATATTTATTTAATTTATGGAATAACCTAGATTCAGCATGTATTTATTCATGTTTTATTCCATTCAAATAGGCACAAATGCATTAAAACACATCAATATTCTTCAGATTTTTTCCTCTAAATATTAAAGGTATTGATATGTGCTTTAGGTTTACAAATTTGTGCTTGCAGCCTTGCTGTACAAGTTTTAAAAATTCAATATTTTATTCTAAGTTAACTGACATGCTTTTACTTGTATTATTATTACATGTATTATACAAAACCATGCTGTGATATCTAAATCTCATTGATAAATTTCTACAGCAATATATTTGGATTCTATAATGGATTTTATGAACCTCTGTATTCATAGAGGAAACTTACTTCCTTGTGAAGTATTGATTACCTAGTATCACTGCTATAATTGTAGAGAACAGCTTATCTGTAGTGAGTCTATGAATAATACAGTGTAGACTTACCATCCCATGTCTATTGTCTGAGTTGTCAAAGACTTAAAGAATATCAGGTGCATCATTTGCAGTCATGGTAACTGCAGTGCCTTTGACAGAGTGTACGTACCAGTCAGGCTGAAAATTAAAGTTTTGATGTTTTAAATCTGTTTTGTTGAAAAGAAATTATGAGAGGTATTTTAATATGAAGAGAAAAATCCCAGAAATTGCTTGAAAAATAGTATCCTACAGTAAATATTTTGACCACATTAATATTGGCAATGTGGTACTGTCTGGCAAACAATGTTATTAGAAATTCAAGGAAGACAACTCAAAATTCAAAAGAGCAGAATTCCTGAGACTTTAAAATGATATCAGTCTGAAATATTTTTACTTTTTCGAAACATACATATTTTTCAATACATTGATTCAGAGAACCCTTCTGCCTTGGAAAATGCCTCTCCATGTTGGTTTCTGGATCCATAACTGTAGGCTTTAGGAAACTGAATTCCTATCAGTGAATGATGTAACATAGTTAGCATGTGTTTCTTGTATATTCATTTATCTCTGTATGTATTTATCTTCATTCATATAAACTATCAGTTTTCAGTTCAGTCGTGTCTGTAATGTAAAGTATAGAACTTGTTATGTACAAGGCGTAGTGGATATCTTACATTCTTAAGACTTATCTCACTTCTCCATGGAAGCTTTATCCTGCAGTCTGATTTTTATCTCTCTATATGATTTTGAATTTGCATGCTCATGGCTAACAGTGCAGTCACGTCATCAGTGGATGGTAAACTTTATTTTAGATTGAAGAAGAGTTTAAGATTTGATAATATATTGATATAAATATGTACATATACAAATCTTTAGCATAATGAGTAGTAATTATTATTATTTATTGTATATATAGGGATTCTTCATGCCTGTAGCGAGGGGAGGAGGGGGGCATGTTTTGGCTGATCATGGACCAATATTTTTTTATCACACTAGGAATTGAAAAATAATTCAAATTTAGACCCCTTTACTTTCGAAATGCTTAATTCTTACAGCTCTGTTCTTCATCACTTTGCGTTTTAATTCATATGAAATATTTAAAAAATTAAAGCATTAAATCTGTAAATATTAAGCAATAGTGACACTTTTGTTTGTGTCTGTCCATCTGTCTGTCTTAATTAATTTATTCTTTAAAATTAACTTACAGTACAGTATGTAATAAATTTCAAAAAATGGGGAAGTGATCATTCATATGCTCTTTTTTAAAAGACAAGAAAACTCACATTAGTCATTTCTTTGAATAACTATGATGTCCTTTTTTAGTTTCTGAAGGTGCAGTCCAGGTCCCTACCAGTCAACAACTAAAGATGGGTAAGAAAATTGCAAGAAGTAAAGTGTTATACTTCATATATATCATGTGATTGATCTGTTAATTAAATAATGAAAAACACTAATAGCTGAAACTTCTTTTAAATAAGTATACATTGATGTACATGTACATGTAACCTTATTGAAAGTAGCATTAGAACTTCAATTTACAGCTGTCTTATTTGAATGGGGTGCATATATTGTGTTCCGTCACACATAATACACAAGGTAGCAGCTTGTGTACTTTTACTGTATTTGTAATGTTAAGCAATGTAACCAGAAAGTATTCTGAAATAATCATAATGGGGGTATTCTGAAAGGTACTCAGTAAAATTTAAATGTCTCACGCCATGGTCATTAATGTACATTATGTTTATAATGTATATGATCTATAATCATATTAATGTATATTTGATGTATATGCCAGTATCAAATGGTGTTTTATATTGTTATGTGTTTTATCAGACCTTGCCCCTGATTTGTTACTGTGACCAAGGGGAGCAAGTTGATGTCTGGTTTTAATTCGACATTTTTTTTTATTGAAGTACATTAACTACAGGAAGAAGGTTTTCATTGCTATTTATCTTATTTTCAGTCCTTTTACACAATCTCCTGCCATTCATAGGATTTGGATTTCTAGACAACTTTTTCATGATTACTGTGGTAAGCAAGGCATAGGTCTAAAGTGTACATGTATCTCATTTAATTTCTTATTATGAATTCTCAATGATTTTCACTTTCATTAAAACATAATCATTTTCATGTTCTTGATGTTTGAACTTGTTGATGAAAAAAAAGTTATTGTGACAATGATGACATACTCATTACGTCCCTGTCAACCGAAGATGTCTCCAAATTTTATAGGTCTGATAGAGTTATCTTTCTTTCATTGTACTTCAAACAAGTATAAGAGTTTTGCTCCCTAAAATTGTATGATGACTTGTTTGAAGATTTTCTATTTACCTAGAGTTAAATTTAAGGTGCAGAAATTTAAATATGGAATTCCAGATTAAAGCACAGTTTCAGCTTTATTTCTGAGCAAAATATGAATAAGAAAAAAAAAGAATTGTAGAATTATCTTCATTTCAGGGTGACTGGATAGAGTTAACATTTGGACAAAAGTTTGGAATCTCAGTTTTAGCAGGTAAATATATTAAACAATATCAAACATATTACTTTAATGCTGTTTAAGCTACTTTAGCTGGGAATGCCATTGAGGAGAATCAGTATTGGTGCCTTTATATTCTCTACTAAAGTAAAGAGAAAAAGATGTCACTTATTCAAGAAAAATAATTTAAATAAAACAATATTCTTTTTGGAAAATAACTTAAATATAGACTTGACTATGAATATCAAGGACAAGAAGTAGGAAACAAACATACAACTACAATGTACTGAACAGGAGATGATGTTAAGGCCAGAAAAGGCAGAATAGCTATGTAACAAGTACATGTACTTCTGTATGGAAGTGTTGATCACTTTTTCTGTACATCTTGATTATACTAAAATGTCATCTGCAAGCTTTTATTACATATAAATTTCTTAACACTGTTCAAGGTTTTTTAAGGTTAACCTGAGGAGATATGGTTTTGCATTTTTTTTTAAAGCATTTCCAATTATAAAACTTATAGATTTAAATAAGACTTATCGCATGCAGCAAGGATTTTTTGGACTAGCTTGATTTTAGATGTCATAAATACTTTGCATATAATATGTATTCATTAAGAGAAGTATTTGTCAGGAATCTCTTTTCTTGACCCTATTTTGGGGCTCATTGTGGGAACGCATTTTTTAAATCTCTATTTTGGGGCTTATTGTCGGGCACAAATTTCTGGAATCTGTTTTGGGCTCCTTGTGGTGCACAATTTTTCCATTTTATAAATGCAAATTTTTGAGAACAAAGATAAAAGGTTAAGAATTTGTATTGGAAAATGATTAATAATGTTATTATTTTGTTATAACAAATTTAAACAGTAAATCCATATTTTACAGCTGCTGGATTTGGAAATCTAGTATCAGATGTCCTTGGCCTTGGGTATGTCAACTCTTTCCTTGATTTATTTGTCATGTTCTTTTTGTAAACTCTATTTGAAATAAGTTTGAAAAATGATCAACAATCCCTTATACACTTAATGGAAGAAATACTTTAAAGGAGGACTTCATGATTTGAAATGTAAAGTCTTATACATGCAGTTTTAAACTTAATGTTGCATAATTATGTAATACCAATGCCATTACTACAGAATTAACTTATAAAACAAATTGATGTCTTTGTTGTATATCAGATATATCTTTAGTTTTTAAACAAGAAATTATACAGTACATGTAAAAGATCTTGTATTTTTTACATGCTTTCCATTGCAGACTGTTTCACTATGTAGAAGTTCTGTGCAGCAAGTTTGGATTTAGACCTCCACCCCTAACTCCAGATCAGGTGGACATGAAGAGGACAAGATTTGCTGCTAACATTGTAAGTCTTCCTATGCCACAAGGCTCAGAACTTATTTAAGAGGAATTTTCAATAATTCTAGGTCATGAAAAAGTTATGTTTTAGAATAAATTCTTTGAATCTGGGTATAAAGTTTAAGATATGTTCCTTTGTATTGAATTTAGTTGAAAGGTACAGATGCGTAACATTCACGTGAACGCGAAAAGCGGTCACGAGGACTGCTTTAGCACACGTGCTAGGACTGCTCGACTGGACACGCGTGCGCTCCTTGCGTTAACGCGGGAGGAAATTCGCGTTAACACGATTTATTCCCGCGTGCGCTCTGTGCAGTCGCGCGTTCACATGATTACATTTGTAATTCTCTTTATAGTGGTACGGGTGGAGGAAATAAAAGTAATCTAATTAAATTACCGCAAATATCGCCATATATACATGCATTAAATGTGATGTTAAAATGACACCCCGCATTAAGGGTTTCATATGTAATATAATAATGGAAGTCACTGCGTAGACATGCACTCAGGTATATATGAAAAACTTCGTCAGTTTATACTATAAAGACTCTAGGAAAATTACATTCTAATTCTATTTTATTTATTTATTTTTAATTAATAAAATTATGTAATTATTTCTTAATTGTTTATTTATCTATAATTTACTTATGTATTTATTCTTATTTATGTATTTACAATTGGGTTTTTTTAAATTTCGCTATTTTTCATGAATATGAATACCATGATTATCACCATCATTATTCTTTTCATTAATTCAATTATTATTATTATTGTTATTATTATTATTATTATTATTATTATTATTATCCTAAAATACGAATAAATTTCATTATATTCAATGTTCGGAAATTGTATTCAATATTTTTTAAATTCATCCTTTTACTCGTAAGCCTTTAATTTAATTCTAAATATTTACCTACATGCACACAGTAATATGTTTTTATATTTAAATATACAATGTATATATCGATTCTCCTTTAAATCCTTCTCTATATAAGTTGTAAGCAAGGGAACGTGGCTGTCAGCCACGTTCACGCGGCAGCCAAGCGCGTGAACGCGGCAGTCCAGCGCGTTAACGCAGTCTCAAAATTTAGTTCACGAGGAAATCTGCGTTAACGCAAACGCGTGTGCTAAGCAGTCCTGAGCGCACGAGAAAAGCAAACTTCACATTAACGCGGCGTTAACATAATGTTATGTTAGGACTGCACCTCACTGTATATCAAGAAGTGGTGTTAATAGGAGACTTATAATTATCTTATTGGTTCTTGATAATGTTTGTGTCATATGTAAAGCATGCAGACATGTATGGATCACTTTGTCTGTCTATCTGTCTATTTTATGTCTGTGACATCTCTGTTTTATTTATCTCCACAGGCAGCTCCTGTGTTCCTTTGGAAACTTCACTTTATGATAAAGTTTACTGTAGACTTTGAAAAAAATCAACTTTCACAAAATAGAACAGAGAGTATATGTGGTTTTGTTTTGTTGTAGGGTAAAGCTGTAGGAATCATCATTGGCTGTCTCTTAGGCATGTTTCCTCTGTTATTTATGTCTAATAAATCTGACTGTAAAGAAGAGGATCCATCGAAATCGAAGGAGGAACTAAATACGATCACCAACGTAAAATAACCATACACTGAGAAAAACAACCAGACGGTCAGAGTATAAGTCAAGGGAGAGATGTTACATTACCGGTGTAAAACAAACTGATCAGGGTTAAAGGTGGTGTTTGACCAATGTAGATCTGGGAAACACAACATGTGTAAGCACAGGGTTAGCCAGTTTCATTCAAAGTATCCGGAGGTCCTTTGTAGTATAACATAGAGGTCCTAGCTGTTTGAGTCCTGTGTTGGTCCTTTGGTCCTACCTCATACCACATAAGGTCTAGTCTGCTGATGAAGCAATCAATATTTACTACCATGGGACGTTGTCACAGTGATATACAACTAGCCATTTGACATTTACATATAATGTAGTTATGCTGACCAGACTATGTTGAGGGTATTAGAGGTAACATTCTATTGCTTTTTATACATATGTATAATGGCTGTGCCAATTTTATATTGTTGCTTGTGCAATAATGACTGCTATAAAAACTGAGTTCAGATAAGTGCTCCTGTGGATGGGTATTGCATTGTGTAACTATTTCCTATGTTTACAGTAAATTTAACATAATTAATTTGATGTGATTTGATGATATTTATAATGTATTATTATTTTTATACTTATACTTATATAGAGTTCAGCTTGTATGAAGAAGTCTAATATGATGAATTCTTACAAAATGTAAAAGTTTGTCCAAGAGTGATCATTTGTATAGGTTTTCTTATTTAATAAGTTTACTCGTATTATTTTTGAAACTTTTTCTTTATTGCCCTTGAACCTCCAAGGTGCAGGTTTTGAAAGTTTCTACAATTAACTTACATACCAGAATAGAATTCAGATTACTGAACATTTATTGTTATGAGTAAACAGAATCCTTGTGGTATTAAATTGATATGAATAAGATATATTTTTGTGCCAGGAATTACTAAATTCCCCATTACCATAGAACAACCCTGCTTTTGATGCAATACAGATATGATATATAGTGTGATCCCTGTCCATTGTCTGTTGAGATTTATTGCTGTTCTTGAATTGTTTTATGCTATGACAAGGTGCTGTTATATTTTCATGTGGATTAATAGGAAACACTATTACTAATAGACAAAAGAAGAATATTGTTTTATGGCTCTTATAATACTGTTAATGTACCTGTTTTAGCATTGCCATATAGTGCAAACAAGGGAGTTAATTCAACTTACCTTTTTATGAATTAACACTAAATCTGCTCAGAACAAAATCAAATAATTTATTTGTTGAATCTCATCATTTTAGTTCAACTGGCATGACCAGTCAAACTTATCTCATACCTATATTGTTTGTATGTAGATCATGTCCATCATAGGAAAGTATTGATCACAAAAAGTTGGTTATAATCTGGGTTTATTAGTTTTACAGCTTTGTTTTGGTCTTTTAACATGACTTCAGGAAAGAACCATGTAGAATTTCCCGTTCTATGTTTATGTTATCTTGTGTGTACTTCCTACACTTTATTATTATAGTCAAAGATTTACAGATTGATTTACTCGTAATGATTTGAATATTAAGTAAGAAAATGTATTCAAGCAGTTCATTATGCCCTCCCTGACAGCATCGTTAAAAGTATCGTTAAAGTATAAACTTTTGTTGTGAATCTTAAGAACCTTCACAGAAGAAGTCTTTAAAAATGGTGTACCGGAAATTTTAAACAGAGAATTCTGTTTTGTCATGATAATGATAGTAATGTACCAGTGTAAATAAGAAGTATTAAATTATGTACCTAATTCCCATGCTTGTTACACATACGAGTGTAGAGGTATACAGGTAAAGGTTGTTATGCCTTATCTAAGGTAAGACCAGTAGAGCTTCAGAACTGTTAGGGACTCTGATTGTTACACATTATGAAAGTAGGGGTATACAGGTAAAGGTTGTCATAATGTAACTCATACATACAACACAGTATGTAAATGTTAATGATTTTGAATGAAAAAAGCAAGACTTGTGAATGATATAAACAAAGGTGAAAAGACTGGTTTATTATTAAAACATTTTATGATTTTATTGTTATTTAAATGCTAATATTTTACATAAAGTTATTGTATTTAATGCATAGAATACTTTGTGTTCCTGTTATTTACAGAGTAATAAATATTTTATATACATGTATTATGCTATATATAGAGTACACTGTGTATATATCTATGTATGTATCAAAGTTAATACACTCCTGTGTAATGCATTGTTGAAATGTAGCATTTTAAATTGACTTGTAGTGGAAATTTTTAAAACCAGAGGAATGCAGAGTCCCAGTGTCTGTCTATAAACTTTAAGCATTTTGAACTTCTTCACAACTGCTGAAGGAGTTTTGATGAAACCTAGTAGGGATAAAGTATTCAAAGTAATTGTAAAGAATTTTAATGCAAAAATAATTTCAAGAATTTAAACCAGTACTCAAGATAATTGCAAAGACCTCGAATGCAAAATTTACTGCTAGAATTTTTCTCAATTTTTATACGCCCGTCATTAGACGGGACGTATTATGTTATGGCGCTGTCGGTCCGTCCGTGCGTCCGTCCGCCGTCTAGGGTCATGTTTTCTGAACTTTTTTTTGCCATCTTTCCGGATATTGAGTTGAAATTTGGTATATAGCATTATTTCAAGCGGCGTCAGTACCAGTTCGAGTTTTGTTACGATCGACATACTTTTGACGGATATATGGCCCTTGGACTTATAGATTTCAAGATTTTTTCAGAAATTCATTAAAAATCTATTTCTCGTCAAAACATTATGAAATTTCTCATGAAACAAGTAAAATGTACCAACTATCACATATGTTACGGGTTTTAATATCTTTTTTTTTTCATTTTTGAGAAATTTATAATGGGGGGGGGGGGGGGTGACCATATGTCCTAGGTCATGTTTTCCGGACTTTTTTTGCCGTCTTTCAAGATATTGAGTTGAAATTTGGTATATAGCTTTCTTTCAAGTGGCGTCAGTACCAGTTCGAGTTTTGTTAAGATGGACTTACTTTTGACAGATTTATGGCCCTTGGACTTATGAATTTCCAGATTTTTTCAGAAATTCATTAAAAATCTATTTCTCGTCAAAATATTATGAAATTTCTCATGAAACAAATAAAATGTACCAACTATCACATATATTACAGGTTTTAATATCTTTTTTTTTTTTTCATTTTTGAGAAATTTATAATTTTAGGGGGAGGGGTGACCATATGTCCTACGGTAGGTCATGTTTTCTGGACTTTTTTTGCCGTCTTTCAAGATCTTGAATTGAAATTTGGTATATGGCTTAATATCAAGCAGCGTCAGTACCAGTTCGAGTTTTGTTACAATTGATCACTTTTGACAGATTTATGGCCCTTGGACTTATAAATTTTAAGATTTTGTTTTGAAAATTCATTAAAAATCTAATTTTTGTAAATACATTATGAAATTTCTCATGAAAAAAGTAAAATATACCAACTTCCACATATTTTACAGGTATTGATATCATTTTCTTCAGTTTTGAGAAATTTATAATTTTAGGAGTGGGAGGGGGGTTGGGGGGGGCCTTGCACTAGAAAATTTCAAGTTTATTTTAGCAGGTCAAGTTCCAAGATGGGTTGGATAGGACCATTTCTGCAGGAGTTATTGCCCTTGGACTTATTCCTATGATAAAATGCTATGAAACGCAATTAACTTAAGTAAATGTCAGATGTTTTTCATGAAAATCATGCCAAATGCGAATTGATCCCGTCTGAATTAAGCAACGGGCATATTATGCCACACTAGGCGTTGCTTTTGTTTAAGATTTAAGAGAAGTAGGGAATGCAAAACTGTATGTTGTATGTATAAAGCTCTACATATGGTTACACTTCATAACAGAAGAAGAAGAAAAAGAAAAATTTGTCAGAACAAATGCAGTGATTTTTTTAAAACTTGGTATAAATGAAGTACTCAATGTCCTTTACAAGTACAGTTGTTATTTTGGTTGGGTTTGCCCAGGAGTTGATCCATCGACTGTGACAATGTAGGTACATAGAGGAACAATCTTTAATGAAGAGAAATATTATATGTGTAGTGTAACTTACAATGAAAAACTAAATGTTTGAGACTGTTTTAGAATGATTTGGTATCGTTTTTGTTCAGTTCTGAAATGTTTCTTAAAAGGATATTCTTATTTAAATAGCGAACATTCTGATGCATTATAAGTGTCTAATGTGCTTAGTTGAGCAATACAGGCCTATTTGAGCCTTCTGTTTGTTGTATCATAGGTTTTGCACGCATTGATACCCTGACTAAATTGAAAGGTGTGCGTCTGGATCTTGAAGTCGGTACTACTTTAAGCATATTTCATACGTTCACTGATTCATTATATTTTTAATATTCCGTCCTTACCTGTTGTATCACATACCCGTCTATTACATAACTTATTGCAGTTCAGTATAATACATCTGTGTGTCTATCTGTTCGTATGTAATACTTTGCTTAACCCATAATTTCCACGAGCTTTGTTAGAATACATTCATACGTCATTGGAATTTTCCTTACAGGAAGGCATTTTTACTCTGGGTCAAACATCCAAGGTCAAGATCACTGTCAAATTAGGTGAATCTTGGTTTTGACATTATCATTGGAGTAAGGTCATGCATTGAAGAAGTTTTCTTTTAAATAGGAAGGTCATGTGTCATTACCTTGAAAACCTAGAAGCGATGTCATCATTTTTTTAAGATCAAGATCACTTTCATCTTGGATGAAATGCTCTAGTCCAACCATAGAAGTGTTCCTATGGAAGAAACGGTTATAATGAAAAGGTGGTATATATCATGACCTTGACATCATCGATCATTGATGATACTTTTTAAGGTCAATGTCAGCTGTCAGATCACAACATGATAACTGACCTAATAGAAGTCTTGCACCGCTTTGAACAATGTACTCCTAATTACAATATAGATGTAGAATCACGACCTTCATGTAGCTGGGCACGTACAGCCTTGGACTTCACGTGAGGCGCCAGACATCCACACTGAGGAAGTATGAGAGAGGGTCCTACCCAGTTCGTCGGGTAGAGGAATGTTTTCGGAAATAATTCTTAATATAAAGGCTTCATCGTGATATTGAAATAAATGTTTATGCTTCTGTATCCAAGCATTGTAGTTGCACCAGTTTGTAAAATGTGAAGACGGTGTGGCTTAGTGAATGAGGTGCTTGTCTCGTGACCTGGATGTCCCGGGTTCGAATCCCGCTCTGTGCACACCGCTGTTCTCTCTTTCGGATGAGACAGTGAAAACCGAGGTCCCGCGTCACGGTAGGCGTGGCACGTAAAAGATCCCTCTCTGCTTTGGGTTGCCCCGTTGCAAAGGTAGAAATTTCTATGCAATGCATGAGGCAGATGCCGTCACCATGTACGTGAAATGCCGGTAACCGTGCAGTGACGTAAAACAATAATCAATCAATCAACTGTAAAATGTGTTGATTTGTTTCGTTTGTTTATTGCTTTTGAACACCAAAGCAAAGTTACGCCAATGTACGCTCACACTGACTATCGAAGGGTACGCCGATGTTCCTTCACACCAGTTTCGACCGGGGCAAACAAAGATGGCAGACGATCGAATGGCGTTAAGGAGTTAATAACGATACCTTTCGTAGACGATCGAGTGGTGTTAAGGAGTTAGTAACGATACATTTCGCAGACGATAGAGTGGTGTTAAGGAGGTAGTAACGATACCTTTCTTAAACGATCGAGTGGCGTTAAGGAGTTAGTAACGATACCTTTCGTAGACGATCGAGTGGCGTTAAGGAGTTAGTAACGATACCTTTCGTAGACGATCGAGTGGTGTTAAGGAGTTAGTAACGATACATTTCGTAGACGATCGAGTAGTGTTAAGGAGTTAGTAACGATACCTTTCGTAGACGACCGAGTGGTGTTAAGGAGTTAATAACGATACCGTTCGTATACGATCGAGTGGCGTTAAGGAGTTAGTAACGATAAAATGACTCTTGTTTCACTGCAATCCTTTTGCCCAAGTCGACGCTATTGTATGTGTTTTACCGTAGTCCTTTAATAATTGCTGATGAAACTTTTTAGGTTTCACCTCAGTCAAATGCCCTAATATAAATCACGCGTTAGGTGAGTGTTTCAGGTATTCAAATAGCAATTAGTTTTCCATAGGATACATGTAAATGAAATGAGAAGTTTCTAAGAAAAAGAGCATCATTTGAAGCTTCCTTTACATTAAAAAAATTGTTACAAAGCACTAACTGTAAAATAATATACGATATATGCTTTTTTCCATTTCTGAACAGCGACTATAAAGGTGTTTTGCAAACTACATCATTCACTTTGTGCAATTCCGTCTATTAAGACAATGACAATGGACAATCAATACTTTAGCCCCGTACCACCGATAGCATTTTCATTGCAGTGACCTGATCAAAGTCCGTAATGAAGATCTCTGTAAGTGTGGAGTTCTCAGTGAACTTGATGTAACCTCATTGTGCAGTGTTATGTTATGTAAATTCTGTAGTATATAAATAGTCGTGTTGACATTCCTATTCCCCATGTAGGGTACTGCAGTAGTGAATCCAGATTAAGAGTCGCCATGGTTATATGTACTGATATGATAAATAGACTAAGCAGTGTATTGTGATGAATGGAGATACCGGGACATGAATTCCCAGTGACGAGTCGACGACATTAACATTTGCCTGATCCCCGTGTTTACTCATATTGACTGCTTTTGCAATACTATCTGTTGCTAACCCCTTTTGATGGGAGCTACAGGGGCCAAGCATGGCCATCAACTACTTTCAAGAAACTGCAGAGGTACACTAGGTTTTGTAAAATATCGATGAAATTTTTCCCAGACCGAATACCTTATTTCAAATCGTTCTCATGTATATAGTGACAAATTTCTTCTGCCACCAAGTTGTCACATGTTACAATGTATGTCAAAAATATTCTATGACAAATCCAAGTAACATCTCAAAGGTTGACATGGCAATCGACACAATTTTCTGATAAAATCAACATAACCTCTAACACGTCAACATAATATGTAATAAGTCAACATGATTAAAGTTAAAATAATCTAAAAGTTTTGTGACAGGAATATATATATATATCTTAGAGTTGAATTTGGTTGGTTGGCTGAATGGTGTTTTACGTCGTTTTCAACAATATTTCAGTTATATCGCGACAAGGAAGCAGGAAGTTACCAACTTCTTAAACATAGTGGCGCAATCCGGGAATCGAACCCGGATCGTCGGCACCGCAAGCTAAGTGCTTAACCACTACACCAAGCCTGCTCCCTGGGTTGAATCTGACAGATGGTGAAAAAAAGGTGTTAGAGTATATACCAACACACATCATATGACAGTTCTTATTTGCATACTGACTAGTGGCGGATCCATGATTTCCGAAAAGCAGGGATGGAAATTAGCGGTGGTCCGTTCGCCCGAGGCGACCGAATTTACGATCGGGCGAATTGTTTTATATCCGAAGTCGCTCGTTTGGCGAATTGTCTAGACTGGCGATGCTCGTCTTGATCAAGTAAATGCTTAACGTAGTTTCTTCCGTCAGTTAAACATCTGTCCGACCACGTTTATTTCCTAATCTCAATTTGTATACCCCCCTATAGGCAAGTATTGCGGGCTGTCTCCCGAGTTTTCATTGCGTGAATGAAAAAGCGTTATGTTACGAAAAGCAGCACGGCGGTCCCCAGGCCCTTGTTTGCTGCCCTCGATGGGTACAGAAAACAAAAAGTAGCGGGAGAATGACGAGTTAATGTAATCAATTAAAGGAATAAAGATTTTAAAAAAATTAACTTTGCTTAAACATTTACATAAATATAACGGGCCCCTAAGTTTTAGAACGGGCTACCAGAATTTCAAACCTTCGAGCCCGTTTGGCTCCTGGGAAATTCTTGCCAATTTCCATCCCTGAAAAGGGGGACCAAATGAGTATTAGCCAAACTTCTCAGCCTTTTTTGGTGCAAAATCATATTTACTAGTAAATATGTGACCAAAGGGGGGGGGGGGGGGCACCGCGGCCCCCTTCCCTCTAAATCCGCCACTGATGACATCTACGTAGAAACACTATATACTCACACTCAATGTAAAATTAATTTCATTGGTTGATATATTAGTGACGAATACATCAATTTTCGAAAAAATAAGGTTTGATGGGGTTCCTTAGAAAAATTTGGCAAGGAAAAGAGACTCCATCTTCTAAAATAAAAAGGAGGGGGTTAATAATTCTCCATCAACAGTAGAGCGGACAGGATGCAATCCCATCGAATAACCCCCAACTATGGATCTTCCAATGAATTTTTGGTATTTTCCCTCCACTAACTTTCAAGAATGGATTTCTAATGATTGAATTGATACGCGACACGATTTATAATATTTTCATTCTTTTTTTTTTTTTTTTTTTTTTTTTGTTCTATTATATTGAAGATTTTACTTTTCACTAATATGGACGTGACAGTACTCCTACTGAAATGGAAAAATTTAAGACTGTTGTTTAGTAACTTTGGACGAATTCGTATGATATTTGGTGGTAAGTTGCTGATAATTATTAGTTAATAAGGGTATATCTGCTTGATCTCGGCTCTAACGTATTGTGCTTGTCAGAAAGCTTTTAATTCTGAGTAATATTTGCCTAGTTATCCATTATTCATTTGATGATTTTGTTCTGCAATAAAAGCCAGTATTCTATGTAATTTCATTATAAAATGATGCGAATGCCTGTAATCGTAATGTGATCATAGTCGATCCTTAATGGCATACTTTTTAAATTATTTTATTTTCTGAACCCATAATTTTACATATTGTTTAATCTTATTTTGAACTTGTCGTTCGCAAGAGAGAGTATCCATGGTATGATCAAGTTATAGAGGACTGAACAATGAATACAAATATGTTGGGATTCAATAGTCCCAGTTTTTCTATTTGAAATTTTAATTCGTTTAATGGTATTGCCGTGTCACGAATAATAAAATGTCACTCGTTATAAAGTATTAAATGAGAAGAAATTAATTCCTTGACTGATTTTATCAAAATATGCACTTCACATTTTTTCAGACGATAGAACTTTGCTGTGATGATGATAACGTTGTGATATATGTCTACATAAAACATTTTAGTGTAACTCTTGACTGTAATTTCCATAGAATTTTTAGTCGTGCCATGACCTGGCTAATTGTTTAGAGAATCGCCTTAATTAGTTTATCTAATTTGTTTGAATGTATCACACAGATTCTTAATTAACATTTTTCATGTCTTTATGTACAAAACTTGTTTAATAAAAAAGTTACAAACTGATAAAGAGACATATGAGTTTATACATTAAAAATTTCCCCATCATGTTCATTTAAGACAACAGTATTTGAAAAAAAAAACTATTATGTTAGGTCCTCTGTCTTTAAATTAATAAAAGTTTTAAGTACAGAAAATATAAAAGAACTCTGTAATTTAGAATGAGACATAAACATGCTTTTATTATTAGAAAACATATTGTACAAGTCAAATAGTATTAAAATTTTCAAAGTAAAGTTCACGCCAGAATCTAGCCCAAAACAATGCTACATCCATCTAATTGTGATTCATTTAGGTTTTTGGTTTTTTTATTCTGTTGTCTTATATTTGAAGTTTTTCTCCAGAAAGAGCCATCCTTCTGGATGTATTTCCCCGGCGCCGAATTTACCCCTGAGCAAGTGTTACAATAATATTTAAAACATTTGATATGTTTAGACATTATTAAGATTGTTATAATAATGTTTAAACATATGAAATGTTTTAAATTTTAGTGTAACACATTTTAGTGTATTATTTCTGTCAACTTTAATCAAACTCCACACCTTCATTCAACATACAGATAACACATGCCCTTTCTCTTAATATCAAGATAGTTGAAAAACATATAGATATTGTAGCATTCACAACTTAAATTTGAAAGAGCAATCATTTTGCTCTAAACGTATTTTTCCTGCTCCGAAGTGCATCCGAAACTCGTTTTCAAAGATAGCATTTTCTTTTTTCTTTTCCATAGAATTAGAAAATATATACTTTTTCGACAACCCTCCCCAAACGTGCACGGCCGATTATTATATCTTTTTAACAGTTTCTAATTATTGTCATGTTAAATTGATATTCATACATACAACTTTTTTCATCATTGATTCTTGCAAATGCCACCTTACATCCAAGTATTTCTATTTGAGCCGATATTTACACGTGAACATGATTGGGGTGTTATGTTCAAATGTGTCTTCTGCATGACTTTTATTCTATTGTCAAATACCACAAGTTCCGGTGAATGGAGTTATCGGTCTTTCACATTCCCTAACGGCCATTGTGAATGCTAGATATTGGGGTTTTTTTCACTCCCATTCTTCACAGTAACTTTTATTGCGTATAATCCTCGACATGAATAGCCATGAGTCCTAACGTGACATTTTAATCTTCGACACGGGTAGTCATGAGTCTTAACGTGTGAAGCTAATCCTAGACATGAGTAGTCATGAGTCTTAACGTGTAAAGCTAATCCTCGACATGAGTAGTCATGAGTCTTAACGTGTAAAGCTAATCCTCGACATGAGTAGTCATGAGTCTTAACGTGTAAAGCTAATCCTAGACATGAGTAGTCATGAGTCTTAACGCGTAAAGTTAATCCTTGACATGAGTAGTCATGAGTTTTAACGTGTAAAGCTAATCCTCGACATGAGTAGTCATGAGTCTTAACATGTAAAGTTAATCCTAGACATGAGTAGCCATGAGTCTTAACGTATAAAGCTAATCCTAGACATGGGTAGTCATGATTCTTAACATATACGGTAAAGTTAATCCTCGACATGAGTAGTCATGAGTCTTAACGTGTAAAGCTAATCTTCGATATGGGTAGCCATGAGTCTTAAAGTGCCACGCTAATCCTCGACATGGGTAGCCATGAGTCTTAACGTGTAAAGCTAATCCTCGATGTGGGTAGCCATGAATCTTAGCGTGTCTAACTGATCCACGACATGAGAAACCACGAGTCTTAACGTGCCATGTTAATCCACGACATGGGTAGTCATGAGTCTTAATGTGCCAAGCTGATCCTCGACATGAGTAGCCATGAGTCTTAAAGTGCCATGCTAATACTTGAAACGGGTAGCTATGGGTCTTAACGTGCCAAGCTAATCCTCGACATGAGTAGTCATGTGTCTTAACTTGTCATGCTTATCCTTGACATGAGTAGCTACGAGTTTTAATGGGCAAGTATTTAATTGAATGAAATAAATTTTACTATAACTTCAAAACATAATTGCCGATTGTTGGATTGACAAGTCTCTCAAATAAAGTCCTTTTTGGTATTATTAAGTTCTCTTTGCTGAGTGATCTTGACCCTCTAGAAATGACCAGAGTAACCTGTGTCCGATAGCACACACCCTGGGAGAGAATTGCCTGAAGGATAAGGACCAAATTCTGATGAACAATTTAGGAGATATGAATTCGGACAGACGGATATACATTCATGTATACAGATAAACGGGCTGAAAGCGACTATATATCCCCGTTTTTTTCCGGGGGGGGGGGGGGGGGGGGGAAAAAAAAATTGGGAGCGACGTAAAAGTAAACCCCAATCAAACAACCATTTTTTGTAAAATTATTTATTCGAAACATAATTGGAAATCGATGAGAAATAAAATTTAATTCCTCAAGCGTTTGAGGATTAGCAGATGAACGTTGTAACATGCAAAGTTAACGCTAACCTTGACTCCCTGCTGTTTGTACTGCTGCGGTATGGGATGTTTGTCTCAATAAAAAGCGAATATAATGTCAGCACCCCTGTTGATAAAATTACAACATAAAAACAGATTTGTAAAAACATACTTGTCACGATCCTTTCTGAACATTGACGAAACGTTGACTTACTCATCAACCATAGAGATATATTAATTACTTTTAGAGATGTTTTATAACGAATTTCCAAGCGACTAACTCCATGACCAAATTCAGGACTAAACCGTCTCCCTCGACGGTATCTCTAAACATTGCAGTGATTGAATGTTGAGTTGTATAAAGCGTTTTGACTAAGTATGTAGCTGTAAGTGTTTGCATTTACTCCGTACTCATGGTCCCTTAAATCACCAGAGGCGCAATTAATAGAATTCAAATGAATATCGTCTTCATGGTAATGTATCATTTGATTATCTTGTTTTATTCACGAGGTCGTGCTTAGATATCCCAGTGGACTCACTATTGTGCTATATATGGGCTTACATTCAAAAAGCAGACTCTTCTTTGTTGGACAATCATTGAACATTGGATGAAAAAGAGGACGGAGAACTGGTGAGGTAAGCTGGTTATATATTTAACCTTCGTGTGCTTTGGTTATAATATCTACCTTCGTGTGTTATTCTTATATATCTACCTTCGTGTCTTATATATTTACCCTCGCGTTATGGTTATATATTTGCCTTCGTGTCTTTTATATTTTGGGGTATACCGTGTACAAGCTCGGTTATTTCTTTATACCTGTAATGTGTTAGGCGCGCAGCAAGTCCTAAGCTATGTGGTATAGTGTTAGACTCACGGTGAATTATATTAATATTTCTGGTGAACGAACTGTAAATCCGAAATGGATACTTCCGCCAGACCTGTAATCAGTACTGGTCTTATAAATACATACCATGGAGAAGAATTTCAGATTCTGTCAATATATCTGAAAATACCTGAATAAATCCGAAGTATACATGTATTTTAGGTATGCGCGCCGTAGATTCATGTCACGTGGACAAAGACAGTGAAGGGGAGATAACTTTAAAGGATACAGATTATTTTTTATATGTATAATCTTGGATCTAGTAGAAAGATCCCGTTTTGAACACTAATCTCGGTTAATCTCAACATGTAAACATGTATTTTAACACATTAGCGTAGATTTGAGAAGAGATTACATTTTTAATTCTAATTATCCTTAATATCGGTAGATATAAATGTGCTCGCGTCGCATTAATCAAAATCTTGATTATAGAATGTAATAAAGTGATTTGTTTTTAATACCCGACACGGTCACTTTCAATCAGTGGTTTGTGTATATAGGCAATGCAGGTGTTAAACATTAGAAGTCACATTCTCTTAATGATAATTTGCGTATATGATTGTTACTTGGGCCGTGGGCCGCCTGTGTCATCACCAGTACCGTTGGATACGATCTGTCATACTCGATATAATTAATAAGTAGTATAATATATAAACATATATTATCGATTTTTTTTAATCAAATGTAAATCAAATATTCCCCGAGAGCCATGGGACGTTCGCAAATGAACAACAGCTTGTATGTGAGGTAAGGTTGGTTTTTGTAAGTTTTACATTGTTATAGATAATTCAATATAGGAAATCATCACAACTTATATAATTTACACCGCCTTATTTTATGGATTTTTTTGATCGAAAGGGTTGTAAAGTAGAGAAAAACGTTGAAAGCACATCTTAAAAGTGCATTTTCTCGGAAACTTTATATACGTAAGCGAAATGTTCGATAGCGAAGAGAATTTGCGCTCTTTCAATGTGGGTAAATGTATAACGTACTACTGGAAAATCAGGTAATATTGGTCTTTATTAGAGCTGTCGTATCTCATTCAGTTTTGAATTTTATCTTGCATTCTTTTTGCCGTCGACTAGTTTGTAGACTTTTTATCTTAATTTTCATTAATATCGCAGCTCAGTATTGTGACGTAATTGGCTTTTTTCTAACCTTTACCATGTTGAACATTTTCAAAGTGTGATCATACAATTTCGAATTTAAAAGTTAGGGGAAAATACAAGGGCAAACTTCGAATTTGTGACCTTACCCTAATCTGCCTCGTTTGTTCTTTCATCTATTGTTTGAAATGTCGCACCAAATGTATTGTACGCTTAAATAATGACGGTGTTGTAGCGTAGAATTCCCCCAGATAAATTTTCACCACGGAAAAACCGGCCCGGGTTCGTCTTTCCCCCATGAGGAAAAACCGTCCCAGCATAATTTTCCCCCTTAGACGATGTCAATATAGTTTTTTCCCTCTTGCAGAAAAACTGTCCTGAGATAGAATTTTTTCCTTTCACTTTGCGGATTTCTCATCCGTAATTTTCACTTCTCTGTGTTTGGTTTTCAATTCTTTTCAAAATTAAGTATTTCCTATTTAAACAGAAACGAAATTTTACTATGCTAACAACGGTACATAATACGTCAGTAAGGTACATTCAGTGTCATGTGGTATTACAACATGTATTTTAATGTAGCGGAAAGTTACAAATCGCACAAGGTATTACCCACCATATACACCACGAACTTGACCTTGCAGATATGACCTTGGTTCAAGGTCATTCATGGGTTCTTCACAACAAATCTGTGAAATATTATTCAAATCTATGAAGTTAATGAAAAGTAATGACACGTAAAGGTTTTACCAACCATATGCACTGTGACCTTGATCTTACAGATATGATCTTGGTTCAAGGTCATGGCAGACCACCTTTCTATAATGAACATTTCTACCAAGTATAAAGTTAATTGGGTCAGGGGTTCAAAAGTTATGGCCCGGACAAAGCGTTACGGATAGACGGATATATTTCTCTGTAACATAGTGCCGTCGAAAGACTGCGTCCCGTCGAACGACTGGCGTAAATTTATAAAAACTGAACGAAGTCAATGTGACTTTTCTAAAGGATTTGAGTATTCAGTATTTCATGGAATACATATGTAATCAAGTAGTGGTGCCTGGTTATTGAGTATAATTTTACATGTTTCTATTTATACGTCCTTAAAGTGGACTTGGGACAGCCGCCTATAAAGTAAATTTATGTAGTTATCAGAGTCACTTGTACACAATAGTCTCTCTTTTCCTAACAATAATGAATGAGCTGTTTTAGTCTAAAATACGATATATACTAATTTCTCGCTGTCATTGCGACACATGGAAGATCATTTAATGGATAAGGGGCCTCAGAAAGAAATATCATATTTGTGCATTATATGTGTAGGGAAAGGGAACTTCTATAGATCGTTAATATTTCCCGAGGAAACTAAACGGCTCAGAAATCCCACATCATGGACTTAAAAAGGCGTCTAAGACTAACTTCTCCAGAAAAAACGTACGCAATATATCAACGCCCCACCCTCCTTGTCGAATCCCGAGTTATATTTTCTAAAATTCTTTCGAGCCGTCAAGCGAACAACAAAGGTAGCCCATAGAGCAATAACGTCACCATAATAACTACTGTTACAAATACAGATAAAACGAAATAAAATGTCTACATAATGACAAATATAACTAGATGTAATTATACAGGAGAAAAATTGTTAATTATTCATTTCTTGAAACCCTCTCCAGCATATGAGATATTACAAAGGGAGTAACGTGTGTCAATATGGAACAAAACAAATGAAAATGAATAATTACAAATAATAAATAAATAAAACAATGTACCAAAAATCTTCATAAAGAAATCGAAAGATCAAATACATGTAGAACAGGGTGCCGATTACACACCAAAACAAAAAGCCTTTTACTATCTCTTTTCATTATTACATAAAGATGATGCACAGAACAATTGCAATATACAGATTGAATTTAGTAGCAGACCTATAACGGGAATATCTGCTAAAGTAATGAAAAAAAAGGGGAGCGTGTTGTCATTAGCGGCAAATTCTATAGTGTGGCAGTTTTTCCCAGGCGGAGAACTGAGCTTGGGACGGTTTTTCCTAGAGGAAAAGTTGGGCCTGTTATTGCGGGGTAGGGAGGGGGAGGGTTGGACCCAGGCCCGTCTTTCCGGGGGAAAATCTATGCTTGGGGAGGGAGTCTATACTACAACAACGGCATTTGAAAACAAGATACGGACGTACGCGTAGTGGTAATGCACGATTTGGGCAAACAAGATATTGTAATAAGACATTAAATAAACCCCTTGTCAAACAGTAAATTCAAATAATTGCACGATGTGATTTGATATTTTTTATCCTGAAATTGGTGTAATATGTCATAGTATTTTTGTTTTCCTGTTTGAAGTGCTGAAAAGCTTATTTCCGAATCTTATTTTCAAGTGTGCGACGGAAAAGGGCGAGGTGTTCCGATTGACAAGAATCCGTGATCTCAAGTGCTTTTACAGAGTCAGAGACAGCGAGGTCATATCTTGATTGCCTTAGAGAAAAGCCCACCCTATGACTTTTTCAATTTTGAACTCAACTCGCTTACGCGTCTTTTCCTTTCCTCTGAAGATGGTGGGTAGACTTCAGGCGGTAAAATTATACCATCAATCGTCCCCTTTTAATTTCTTAGGTAAAATTCTGGGTCATGCTCAACTTCAGAACACTTAGTAAGTCGAAGCAAATTCCGGTATGTTTTGATTCGTTCACTGACCACTAGTACAGCAGGTTTTAATGATTCTCGACTCGTCCCAGATAATATCATTCTAGATACTCATATTTCAGATAATTAAGTCAATTTCACTCTGCTGTGCTAAGTGGCCCAAACCGACAGAATAGACTTTAAAACAGCAAGGGTTAACTGCCTCACTGTGTGGCCTCACTTCCTATATATCAGCTAAAGCCGGAAAAACGATCAGAAAACAGCTACAATCCGGTCAAAATTTAAGTATGTTTTCATCGTCATTCATTATCCCTCGATATTTATGAAACCTGACCTTCAATATCGCTATAGGATATTGATATCGTTTATGTCGTCTATATTCTGTGCTTCGAAGTGCCAACGTACTACTCCTTCAACACTTTACAGTTTATTGTCTTATCATTTGATTGTATGCTTAAATTTTATTTCTCGGATTTAATTTCCCTTTAGGATGATCCTTTTGGATTCGGAGACACAGAGAGTTTGATTTAGCCTGGAGCTGATGACGTTACTGCTACGTACCTCAGAGACGGTCTAGATCTCTCAGCAATCATGGAAGACAGCGACGGTTTGATTTTCTTTGAGTCTCAGAAAACATCTATCGGATCTTATTCTGTGTTAGAAACGACGACAGCGGTGATTGATAACTCTAATGCCACAAATGGAACATTGCCTATATACCGGAAGTTTGTGTTCTCCCCAGTGACGCCTGCGCTGATGTTTGGCGCGGGAGTCATCGGTAACGTGTTGGCTTTACTTGTGCTGTTGCGGTCACCGTCGGAGCAGAAGAAGACGGTGTTTTATCGCCTAGTCGGGGGTCTGACACTCACAGATCTATTTGGGACATGTGCTACATCACCGGTGACCTTATTCATTTACTCACATGAAAACAAATACAAGATGGCTGGTGGAATGCATTTGTGTAAATATTTCGCTTTTATGATGGTGTTTGTGGGTCTTTCCACCATATTTGTTCTAGGAGCAATGGCTACAGACAGATATTTAGCTCTCAATAAACCATACTTCTATAGTGCAAAAGTGACGGTGAAGAAAATCAAATATATTCTTTTCTCATTGTGGCTGGCGGCTTTTTCATTTGCTTGTTTGCCACTTGTCGGCGTAGGAGAATTCATCATTCAGTTCCCAGGAACATGGTGTTTTTTCGACTTCTATGGTACTACCCCTCGAGTGAAAAGTTTCCCCTATATTTATAGCATTGTGGGGATATCCGTTGTGCTGACCATTGCAGTACTGAATATGACCGTCATAAAGACTCTTGTCCAGATGAAGAGCACGGCGCGTGTAAATAAGCGCCGAGGGAGTATAATCGTGCGCTGTATGGAAGCGGAAATACAGATGGCTATGTTTCTCGTGGGCATACTTGCTGTATTTAGTACATGCTGGGCTCCATTCATGGTATGTTATTGACTTAATATAATAATTGAAGTAACATTTATTTTATTAATGCCACACCAATATTATTTTACATACATGGTGGCGATATCTCTCTGGTGAATGACGTCATACTTTTGTCTTATGCAACATACTCGGTACAAACATTGAGAGATCTCTTACGTGCCAACGTATACCGCGACACTTGACCTCGGATTATACTGTCCAGATACAAATCTGGAGGAAAAGGTAAGGGGGTCGGGGATGAAAAATGGCCGTAGAAAAATCAGAACCGACAGCTGGTATTAACCCGGATCGTCAGATTGGAAATTCAGTGTACAAACACTGAACCAACCAATCTCCAAAGCAGAGTTACGGTTCTTGCACTCCCTTTGGATTGTAAAGGAACGACAACTCTGCTTTGGAGATTGTAAACCAACCTGCCCTTATTGTCATAATGAGTAGCTCGAAATGACTCTTGTAGCTCTATCTGCTTAGATGTATATTACTGCAACAGGTCGGTTTACATGTTGGCAAAACAAAGAAGTCTCTACATTTAAGTACGAAAGACGGAAGGAAGGAAATACTTTTTGTGCAATTGTTGTCGTACGTCAGTTACCGGGTCTTAAGTTGTGTTGCTGTACACCAGAATTAACGAGTCTCTACATTGTTTTATTCAGTAACGTTTCCAGGATCTTTGGAAAAAGGCAGTATGATCTTGAGACGGAAAAAGAGGCATATTCTTCCTCTAAATCCGCTACTGTCTATCTGTATGTTAGAAATTGTCTGTCCCTATCTCCATATCAATGGAATAAATCTTGTCCCGGAGTAAACCGACCCAGTAAAACACGGAATCAAAATTATTGGCAATACAATCTAAACAATAAGATCGAGGTGTTCCCTCTCAAACGTACCCATATTCCGTGCTGATTCTTAATCATACTCCCACCCAACATTTCGCAGTAGACCAGTTAGTCCTGCGATGCAAGGCTCCGTTCCTCTTAATTACTTTGCGAACATTTTGCAAATTCGATTAGTCATTCAAAACATTGCGGCAACAGAGTTAGCACAGAAGAATTAAGATATTTATTCTTGTTTATACTTGAATTAACAAAATATGTAACATTCATAAGGTAATGATTTAAGTAAAAATGCATCATTCAATTCCGAGCTTAAAAGCGCAATGCAAGAACTTATGTCTGCAACACACTTGCTATAAGGAGTAAACCCCATCGATATCAACTAGCTCTTGTCAGTGAGATCATGTTTATAGGACTAGGGACCAGGCTGCATAATCTGTGTTCCTGATACCGGGTAGTATTGTAATGTACATAATCTGTGCTCCTTATACCGGGTAGTATTGTAAGGTACATAATCTATGCTCCTTATACCGGGTAGTATTGTAATGTACATAATCTGTGCTACTTATACCGGGTAGTATTGTAATGTACATAATCTGTGCTACTTATACCGGGTGGTATTGTAATGTACATAATCTGTGCTCCTTATACCGGGTGGTATTGTAACGTACATAATCTGTGCTCCTTATACCGGGTAGTATTGTAATGTACATAATCTGTGCTCCTTATACCGGGTAGTATTGTAACGTACATAATCTGTGCTCCTTATACCGGGTAGTATTGTAATGTACATAATCTGTGCTACTTATACCGGGTAGTATTGTAACGTGCATAATCTGTGCTCCTTATACCGGGTAGTATTGTAACGTACATAATCTGTGCTCCTTATACCGGGTAGTATTGTAATGTACATAGTCTGTGCCCCTTATACCGGGTAGTATTGTAATGTACATAATCTGTGCTCCTTATACCGGGTAGTATTGTAATATACATAGTCTGTGCTCCTTATACCGGGCAGTATTGTAATGTACATAATATGTGTTCCTTATACCGGGTAGTATTGTTACGTGCATAATCTGTGCTCCTTATACCGGGTAGTATTGTAATGTACATAATCTGTGCTCCTTATACCGGGTAGTATTGTAACGTGCATAATCTGTGCTCCTTATACCGGGTAGTATTGTAACGTACATAATCTGTGCTCCTTATACCGGGTGGTATTGTAATGTACATAATCTGTGCTTCTTATACCGGGTAGCATTGTAATGTACATAATCTGTGCTCCTTATACCGGGTAGTATTGTAATGTACATAATCTGTGCTCCTCATACCGGGTAGTATTGTAATGTACATAATCTGTGCTCCTTATACCGGGTAGTATTGTATGCCGGGTAATATTGTAATGTACATAATCTATGCTCCTTATACCGGGTGGTATTGTAATGTACATAATCTATGCTCCTTATACCGGGTAGTATTGTAATGTACATAGTCTGTGCTCCTTATACCGGGTAGTATTGTAATGTACATAATCTATGCTCCTTATACCGGGTAGTATTGTAATGTACATAGTCTGTGCTCCTTATACTGGGTAGTATTGTAATGTACATAATCTATGCTCCTTATACCGGGTAGTATTGTAATGTACATAATCAATGCTCCTTATACCGGGTAGTATTGTAATGTACATAGTCTGTGCTCCTTATACCGGGTAGTATTGTAATGTACATAATCTATGCTCCTTATACCGGGTGGTATTGTAACTTACATAATCTATGCTCCTTATACCGGGTAGTATTGTAATGTACATAATCTATGCTCCTTATACCGGGTGGTATTGTAACGTACATAATCTATGCTCCTTATACCGGGTAGTATCGTAATGTACATAATCTGTGCTCCTTATACCGGGTAGTATTGTAATGTACATAATCTGTGCTCCTTATACCGGGTATTATTGTAACGTACATAATCTGTGCTCCTTATACCGGGTAGTATTGTAATGTACATAATATGTGCTCCTTATACTGGGTAGTATTGTAATGTACATAATCTGTGCTCCTTATACCGGGTAGTATTGTAATGTACATAATCTGTGCTCCTTATACCGGGTAGTATTGTAACGTACATAATCTGTGCTCCTTATACCGGGCAGTATTGTAACGTACATAATCTGTGCTCCTTATACCGGGTAGTATTGTAATGTACATAATCTGTGCTCCTTATACCGGGTAGTATTGTAATGTACATAATCTGTGCCCCTTATACCGGGTAGTATTGTAATGTACATAATCTGTACTCCTTATACCGGGTAGTATTATAATGTACATAATCTATGCTCCTTATACCGGGTAGTATTGTAGTGTACATAATCTATGCTCCTTATACCGGGTAGTATTGTAACGTACATAATCTGTGCTCCTTATACCGGGTAGTATTGTAATGTACATAATCTGTGCTCCTTATACCGGGTAGTATTGTAATGTACATAATCTATGCTCCTTATACCGGGTAGTATTGTAGTGTACATAATCTATGCTCCTTATACCGGGTAGTATTGTAACGTACATAATCTGTGCTCCTTATACCGGGTAGTATTGTAATGTACATAAACTGTGCTCCTTATACCGGGTAGTATTGTAATGTACATTCTTTAAGTATTCAACAATGTTGTTCAGGATCAGCATATTTTAATATTTGGTCATTTTGTATTTAATATTTGCGTTAAAAGATAAATTCTGAATTTTCATGGCATATTTTTCGTTTGCAGCTTTTGTTTGACCGTTCTCGTTTTCAAAACTTGTTTGAAATACCAATCTAATTAAAAAAATCAATTGAAATATCATATGTTTTTGTTTGAGAAAAAAATCATATATGCTGACACTGAATTTGATTTAAATCACATAAATGTGTATCATGGTTGTAATTATAATAAGGTAAATACATATACATATGTTGCATTAATATTTAAAACATTTAATATGTTTAAACATTATTGTTCCTACTATTATGAATTTTTATTCACATATATACATAGGACACTCTCATTTGGAAATGTCTTCATATACACATACGACGCTCTCATTTGGAAATGTCTTCCAAGCACAAACTTATTCCAAAGTACATGTAGATATTATGGGCCAAAAAACAAAATTTACTTAAACTGACAATGTCTTGATTCTGAGTATTTGGGTCTCAGTCTTTCCGCTTCCATAATGAACATTTTTACAATGTACAAAATATTAACAGATTCTACTTAATTTCCCGTCAAAGCAATGCTTATATGCATATGACCATCATATAAATCGGTACCACCATATCATTGATATCTTGTGATGATAGTGGTAGAATATGTTGAAAATTTGTAGTGCGATACCACGTCTGTCTCCAATGTTATACGACCTGGTTAAATGGTAAGTCGTTGGTATTACATTTGTCTCGTACGTTATACGACCTGGTCTGAATGGTAAGCCGCTGGTATTACATCTGTCTCCAATGTTATACGACCTGGTTGAATGATAAGTCGCTGATATTACATCTGTCTCCAATGTTATACGACCTGGTTGAATGGTAAGTCGTTGGTATTACATTTGTCTCGTACGTTATACGACCTGGTCTGAATGGTAAGTCGCTGGTATTACATCGGTCTTGAATGTTATACGACCTGGTCTGAATGGTAAGGCGCTGGTATTACATTTGTCTCGTACGTTATACGACCTGGTCTGAATGGTAAGTCGCCGGTATTACATTTGTCTCGTACGTTATACGACCTGGTCTGAATGGTAAGGCGCTGGTATTACATCTGTCTTGAATGTTATACGACCTGGTCTGAATGGTAAGGCGCTGGTATTACATCTGTTTCGAATGTTATACGACCTGGTCTGAATGGTAAGTCGCTGGTATTACATCTGTCTCGTACGTTATATGACCTGGTTGAATGGTAAGTCGCTTGTATTACATCTGTCTCTTATGTTATACGACTTGGCCTGAATGGTAAGCCGCTGGTATTACATTTGTCTTGAATCTTATACGACCTGGTCTGAATGGTAAGTCGCTGATATTACATCTGTCTTGGATGTTATACAACCTGGTCTGAATGGTAAGTCGCTGGTATTACATTTGTCTCGTATGTTATACGACCTGGTCTGAATGGTAAGTCGCTGGTATTACATCGGTCTTGAATGTTATACGACCTGGTCTGAATGGTAAGTCGCTGGTATTACATCTGTCTTGAATGTTATACGACCTGGTCTGAATGGTAAGGCGCTGGTATTACATCTGTCTTGAATGTTATACGACTTGGTCTGAATGGTAAGTCGCTGGTATTACATCTGTCTTGAATGTTATACGACCTGGTCTGAATGGTAAGTCGCTGGTATTACATCTGTCTTGAATGTTATACGACCTGGTCTGAATGGTAAGTCGCTGGTATTACATCTGTCTTGGATGTGATACGGCCTTCTTTGAATGGTAAGTCGCTGGTATTACATCTGTCTTGGATGTTATCCGACCTGGTCTGAATGGTAAGTCGCTGGTATTACATCTGTCTTGAATGTTATACGACCTGGTCTGAATGGTAAGGCGCTGGTATTACATCTGTCTTTGATGTTATACGACCTGGTCTGAATGGTAAGTCGCTGGTATTACATCTGTCTTGAATGTTATACGACCTGGTCTGAATGGTAAGGCGCTGGTATTACTTCTGTCTTGGATGTTATACGACCTGGTTGAATGGTAAGTCGCTGGTATTACATCTGTCTTGGATGTTATACGACCTGGTTGAATGGTAAGTCGCTGGTATTACATCTGTCTTTGATGTTATACGACCTGGTCTGAATGGTAAGTCGCTGGTATTACATCTGTCTTGGATGTTATACGACCTGGTTTGAATGGTAAGTCGCTGGTATTACAGCTGTCGAGCTGACACCCTCTTATTTAGTCATTACTGGTTACATATTGACCATCTATTGACGTTAGGTTCTCTTACTACGCGGTGCTCGACAATAGCTTTATATATCATAGATATATGATATATCATTATCGATATTTAGTGTAAATCAGACTTATCTTTTTGTAGACTGAATAAAACAATGAAATCTAATAGCCTTCACCAGTAGATCGTTAATCAAAGTCAGACAGAAAAAAAAACAATAATGCGTGATTTGGTACGATGATTATCCGCACTTTTTTCTCTCTCTCTCTTTTTTTTATCTTTTGCCAATGATTGTATGTCACGATTCTCTGTGTTGTCAGAAGTCAATCGTATTATATCAGAGACATATCTCCGTCATTTATTTATTATTTTTCAATACTTTATGTACATGTATTGTCGTTTATTCCCTTACATGCATTTCCTTTCATATATTTTGAATTCTGAGTTACGTGTTGCTAGTTACTATGAAATTACAACATCAAATATCATGGAGGTTTGAATCAGACAGCAGGGGAATGTGACAAGATTAACCATTAATATAAATGCTGAAAATTTAATATTTACGTAACAAAATCATGTAATCAATACAATTATTGACAAAGTACAAAGTGCCTTAATGAAGTTGATGCAGTGCTGCGTATTGTGACTTAATTTCCGCCATTCCAGCGTAAGAAATAAAAACCACATCTTTATACTTTAATCTGTATCAATACACGGGAGAATTCAATATACATCTCCAGCATTAAACCTGTCATTTATCTCTGGTATTATGTCATCAGCTAACGTGATTGTTTCCACAGCTTAGTTTAAAAACAGATCCGTGTTAAGAGTTACCGGACGGAATTAACTGATGTATTCAAGTTGTATAGTCAAATGTGACTATACATTAAACATGATAATTGAATATTTGTTTTTTAATTTTAAAAGAATTTCATGGTTAGCTGTTGTGTGTTTATATGATGATATAGAGAGTAACTCCAAGGATTTGGCTTTGAATTTGGACAAGTGTTTGTTTCTCGAGGTTTTCTGAATATGGAAAGAAAATAATGTGTTTTGTTCACCCAGAGGGCTTCGTGGCCCCCGTCTGACAAAGGTAACCATAGCTAAGAGAGAACTATTTTTAAAACTACTAATGATTGTAGGTGGGAAAACTCTGGGGGGGTTGTGTGTACAAAAGCAGTGATCAATAATATGAGAATACTGAAGATGGCCATCATGAGTTTTACTTGATCGTCATTGATAGTAATAATATCAAGTCGGAAACGTCCGATTTATGATATTCAGTTCTCTCCATAGTCTCAGTAAATATACATGTAAGTATTACTGCAGAATCTGGCCGCGTTATGTGCAGTATACTGAATATTGTTTTCCTCATTTAATCTTCGCAGACCGTTTTTGATTAGGTCTTTCTCGTATTTTTTTTTTATAAAGTGTGACGTTGAATAGGTTTTTCTCGCATTTCTGATAAAGCGTGACGTTGAACAGTTATTTTTTTTTTTTCGCATTTCTAATAAAGCCTGAGGTTGATTAGGTTTTTCACGTCTTTCTGATAAAGCGTGACGCTGATTTGGTGTTTCTCGTATTCGACATTTTCACTTTACTCAAGAATCACTGTTTAAATATCATAAAATACTTCTGTAGGGAATTAACTGATGAAACGTTATTTTTGTCTGAAAAGATCCGTCCTTAGTAGGAACGGTCACGTTGACCATTAAATCATCTTCTATTCAATTCAGTTAATGGATTATAAAAGCAAAGAGTTGCGAAGGATCTTTCTTGATCTGTAAATGTCGTTAGATATAGTATTGGATTCGCACGTAAATTGGTGATATAGTTTGACCAATGGATGCTAGTTGAATTGTTATACTTTTTTACAACAAAACTTGTATGATATATATATGAAGGCTGAATGCTTATGTAATAGACACTGTAATGTGGTTAAGAAGTTTTTTTATTCTCTTTTTTTCACATTGACATTATTTACTTCCTATATTGACAGTATTTACTTCCTATATTGACAGTATTTACTTCCTGTATTCCAGGTCCGAATATTACTCGTACAGACGGGAATGTTTCCTGTGAATCGACGACTTGATCTTTTACTTGTCAGATTTGCTTCTTTTAATCAAATACTGGATCCATGGGTTTACATCTTGTTCAGGAAATCTTTGTTCCAAAAACTTTACAATATAGTGCGAGATATTGTATGTCGCTCGAAAAGAGACGTGTCGAGAACCTTCGTAGAGACCAAGAAACCAATTACATTGACAACGGATAATATGGTTTCCATGGATATGTCAGACTATTGCTGTGACTCTCCTGCAAAGAAACAACAAATTTCAGCCGTGGAATCCCTTATCCAAAAATAGCATAAACAAACGTCCTCTGTGCGTTCATACATTAACATCATTTAAAAAACAACTTAAACAAAAGGAATTACAATCTTGCAATCCTTGTTAATTATTTCATGAATAAAGAACAGGGAAATATATAACAATACTTGTTGTATCATTATACATGTATTTACATTGCATTTGATTGTGCTATATTGACTGAATTAGATTTGTATTTTATTAGCAATGTGACACTAATATTGATCAATATTTATCATTATTCAACCATGGATTGTGTTTATTGGAGAAATTGATTATGAGACACATTATATGATGCATGGTGATAAAAATGCAATAAACCTTCCATGTAATATTATTAAAATGTTTCTAGTTTCTTAACGAGGTCAGTCGAGTCACTCTGGTGACCTACAGCGGTTGGTCCCCGTCCATCGTCTTCGCTTACAATGTGACAAGATTACTATGAACTTCCTTGAAGAAGAATAATAATGACATCGAGTAATATTTGTTGTCATTGTAACCCTGGGACCTAATAGGCAGAACCAAATTTGATAAAAATACATGTTCAAGAACAATCTTTTCTGTTATTGTACATCAAGATGTGTTCGAAAAAGGTCTGAAAAAATAAATAGATAAATGAATAAATAAATAAATAAATAAATTTAATCTCCTTACATCTATGATTCATGATTATGTATTATATATAAATGTTCTCGATGTTGTGTGAACGACTTATAAAATATAAATAAAACTTGAAACATAGAACTTGCATTTCATTTTGTCATTCATCTGTTAACACTCACTTGTTTGAATTCACTTGTTTACATTCAAACTACAATGCTTACGTATCAAGAAATGTAACAATAGTCAAGTGGCAGGTGAGTTTAAACATTCTTTCACCAAGCATGATGTAACAAACACTGAAATATCAGACGTGAGCGATGGATTTGTACTTAGTCCGAGATATCAGGCGTGAGCAATGGATTTATACTTACAGTCCGAGATATCAGGCGTGAGCAGTCGATTTATACTTACGCATAGTCCGAGATATCAGACGTGAGCAGTGGATTTGTACTTAGTCCGAGATATCAGACGTGAGCAATGGATTTGTACTTAGTCCGAGATATCAGACGTGAGCAATGGATTTGTACTTAGTCCGAGATATCAGACGTGAGCAATGGATTTGTATTTAGCAATGGATTTGTATTTAGTCCGAGATATCAGACGTGAGCAATGAATTTGTTCTTAGTCCGAGATATCAGACGTGAGCAATGGATGTGTACTTAGTCCGAGATATCAGACGTGAGCAATGGATGTGTACTTGAATTCTTACTTTGTAATTACTTTTTACAGATTATTATGCGTATTTAACATAGGAGCATGACAGACTGTGAATGGCACACACAGTCGTAAGTAAGGAAATATATTTTCGTCCGTCCCTTCGTCTTCTGAAATAACAGTGTAAAACTTGTAAGAATAATTTTCAGATTTTTTTCGGTTTTTTTTTCAGATAATGTAAGGAAGGGAGTTGCACTATTTGTAAGTTATATCGAGTTCTGACACACTTCTCTAGGATTAATGAAAGGATTATGATTAAAATTGGCATGAATGTGAGTACTCCCCCAACAATTGTGAAAATACACATGTAGTTCCATGTAGCTACTCTACCCTATTATGAAAAGCCAAAATGAATCATTGAATCATAATAGTTTTGAATGATGTAATGTTCTTTCTTTGTTTACGAAATGTAATATTTGACAAACTATATTTTTATTTGAGAATGTTGATACTTACCAATTTTGTCTTGTCTTCAGTTTGTTCATGTGTTCCCGATATAAGCCCATGGACCTCTTGTTTCGATTCCAATCGAAAATTTTTCAATAGTAAGATTTTATGACAAAGTTTGGTTACGATCTGATATTTTGAATTCATTAACATTGTGAAGGTATATTCAGTTTTAAAATAATAATTTTTCTTTTCTAATACTAGTAAATGGAGGAAACCAGAAGGACCAGTTAAATAAGATATTATAATAATAATAACAACAACAACAACAATAATAATAATAACAATAATAATAATAATAATATTGATTAATTGATTGATTATTGTTTTACGTCACTCAAATATTATTTTACGTATATGGTGACGGCATCTGCCTGATGTATTGCAAACAAATCTAGACCTTTGCAACAGACCCACCCGAAGTAGTGAGGGATCTTTTACGTGCCACGCCAAACGTGATACGGGACCTCGGTTTTTACTGTCTCATCTAAAAGACAGAACATCAGTGCGCCCTGGGCGGGAGTCGAACCTGGGACCTCTCAATCACGAGCCGAGCACCTTATCCACTAGGTCACACCGGCTTAATAATAATAATATTAATAATAAATAAATAAATAAATAGATAAATAGATGAATAAATAAATAAATAAATAAATAAATAGATACATAGATAGATAAATAAATAAATAAATAAATAAAAAAAATAAATAGATAGATAAATAGATAAATAAATAAATAAATAAATAGATAAACACCCTCCAGATCATACCTAGATATAAGGAAGTTATATGAAAATGAGTATAATCAAAACATCTCCACATAAAAGAAATTTCTTGATAGTGTCAAGTATTTATTTGAAAAGACGGGGAAACAATCCATACCGTTAAGTTTCATTCGGTCGGCAAAAACGACGTAGGCAAGACGGTCATGAACAATGAATACCACTTGTAAGCAGATGTATATTACATACATGTACCAATTATTTCAATACATTGCTTACTCAATTATGTTACTAACACGCTATTACATCTCGTACATATGTTTAATTACGGCCAAATGTGAAAGTAGAATTTACAATAAAAGTGTGTCACATCATATTTGCGATATATTAGGAAATTAGGATTGACGTGTCGCTGAACACAACATGATGTTCACTTTATATAACAAGGTTTCCGCCAATCTCCACGCATGCTCCCAATTTCAGTTCCGCTTCTCTCCGCTTCCAAATCTACACAACGGGGTTTCCATCTTACGTCAACAATCTATTGACACGTCACTGTACACAGCAAGGTTTCCACGTTACGTCAACAATCTATTGACACGTCACTGTACACAGCAGGGTTTCCACGTTACGTCTAAAATCTATTGACACGTCACTGTACACAGCAGGCTTTCCACGTTACGTCAACAATCTATTGACACGTCACTGTACACAGCAGGGTTTCCACGTTACGTCAACTATCTATTGACACGTCACTGTACACAGCAGGCTTTCCACGTTACGTCAACAATCTATTGACACGTCACTGTACACAGCAGGGTTTCCACGTTACGTCAACTATCTATTGACACGTCACTGTACACAGCAGGCTTTCCACGTTACGTCAACAATCTATTGACACGTCACTGTACACAGCAGGGTTTCCGCGTTACTCTGACGTAGGATTGTCATCGTACATTTTAGGGTGGTCATGTTACTGAACATAGAAACCCCCCCCCCCCAAAAAAAAACAAACAAACAAACAAAAACAAACAAACAAAAACAGCCCCCCCTCAAAAAAGGGAAATAAATGAAAAAAATAAAATAACAACCCCACCCCCCCCCCCCCCCCCCAAAAAAAAACCCAAACAAACAAACAAACAGAAAAACCAGAAGTTATTACGCTTTTACAAATTGTCACAGAATGTCGATTGAGGGTGTACGAAAATAACGGAATATAATGTAAAAAATGTGTAAATTTGACGTAGGTAATGTGTAAATTTGTCGATTAATAACAAAGTGATAAGATGGAAACGAGTGATTTATGATGTCATGTTTCCAATCAGCACTAAAAACGCAATACGTCGGCACAAAAAGTTGCATTTCATACACTAAAATCAACAATGTTTATTGACGTTCATTCTCGAAAAAAATGTTATGTAGATATGATTTATAATCGGTACCAACCATAGGAATGTAATGAGCAGAGTCATATGCATGCTTCGGCGCCCATATTTCTTTATTTTGTATTTTTATGCAAACATGCCATTGTAATCGTCGTGAACAATTTACTGAAGAAATTAGGAGAAATTACGTCTAAGTGTCATGTTCTAATTTTTTAATTTACTTGGGGAAGGGGGTTGATAAATACAAAAATTAGAAGTTGTCATGTTCTAATTTTTTGTATTTAACACCCCCCCCCCCAACCCAAGTAAATTCAGAAATTAGAACACGACACAAGGCATTGTAGAGAGTTACATGTTATGTACCTTGAAATTTAAATTAGATAGAAAATCTCTTCAAACTATAAGACTGGTGTTAGTGTATGGTGGCATTGTTTGGGATAATTGTACTAACTTCGAAATTGAAAAATTGAAAAAAATCAAATTGAAGCTGGGAGAATAATTTCAGGAGCCACTAAATCTTGTTCCAAAGAAAATGGATGAGAAACAGTACAGAACATGAGGGGAAAACACAGATTTATTGCTTTTTATAAAATGGTAAATGGACAGGCTCCAACGGGTTCCACCTAGCATTAGTCAATTAAGTCAAAGGTCTTTCAGATCTGGCAACCACCTCCAAGTACCTCTCTTTCGTACCAATCATTATCAAAATACATTTCTTCCCAGAACAGTTACAGAATGGAATTCCATCTCTAACGATGTTAAATCTCTTCCATCCTTATGTCACGTTCTAATTTTTGTATTTACTGCCCCCAAGTAAATTCAAAAGTTAGAACATGACACTTCCATTCAATCAAACATCAACAACACATACCATCTATTACTACGTAGGTGATATATATCAGATTCTACACACTCGCATAAGATTAGGATGCAGCTCTCCGAACGCCGACCTATACAACAACCATGTATCTACTGACGCTTGCCAGTGTGGTGATACAACAACCATGTATCTACTGACGCTTGCCAATGTGGTGATACAACAACCATGTATCTACTGACGCTTGCCAGTGTGGTGATACAACAACCATGTATCTACTGACGCTTGCCAGTGTGGTGATACAACAACCATGTATCTATTGACGCTTGCCAGTGTGGTGATACAACAACCATGTATCTATTGACGCTTGCCAATGTGGTGATACAACAACCATGTATCTACTGACGCTTGCCAATGTGGTGATACAACAACCATGTATCTATTGACGCTTGCCAGTGTGGTGATACAACAACCATGTATCTACTGACGCTTGCCAATGTGGTGATACAACAACCATGTATCTATTGACGCTTGCCAATGTGGTGATACAACAACCATGTATCTACTGACGCTTGCCAATGTGGTGATACAACAACCATGTATCTATTGACGCTTGCCAATCTGGTGATACAACAACCATGTATCTATTGACGCTTGCCAATGTGGTGATATAACAACCATGTATCTACTGACGCTTGCCAATGTGGTGATACAACAACCATGTATCTACTGACGCTTGCCAATGTGGTGATACAACAACCATGTATCTATTGACGCTTGCCAATGTGGTGATACATCATCCATGTATCTATTGACGCTTGCCAATGTGGTGATGTGGTGATACAACAACCATGTATCTATTGACGCTTGCCAATGTGGTGATACATCATCCATGTATCTATTGACGCTTGCCAATGTGGTGATACAACAACCATGTATCTATTGACGCTTGCCAATGTGGTGATGTGGTGATACAACAACCATGTATCTATTGACGCTTGCCAATGTGGTGATACAACAACCATGTATCTACTGACACTTGCCAATGTGGTGATACAACAACCATGTATCTACTGACACCTGCCAATGTGGTGATACAACAACCATGTATCTACTGACGCTTGCCAATGTGGTGATGTGGTGATACAACAACCATGTATCTACTGACACTTGCCAATGTGGTGATGTGGTGATACAACAACCATGTATCTACTGACGCTTGCCAATGTGGTGATGTGGTGATACAACAACCATGTATCTACTGACGCTTGCCAATGTGGTGATACAACAATCATGCATCTACTGACGCTTGCCAATGTGGTGATGTGGTGATACAACAACCATGTATCTACTGACGCTTGCCAATGTGGTGATACAACAACCATGCATCTACTGACGCTTGCCAATGTGGTGATGTGGTGATACAACAACCATGTATTTACTGACGCTTGCCAATGTGGTGATACAACAACCATGTATCTACTGACGCTTGCCAATGTGGTGATACAACAACCATGTATCTACAATGCCAGCAATTATCTCGTTGTATGTCCACTTTATACAGACACAAGACGAACAACTATTGGAACATAACGAACTATCAAAGACATATATAAAACATAGACATATATTCGAAGTCTCTGATGAAACGTAGTTTTAAAAAAGTATTGTCCTTTGACATGTTAAGTGACTGTACGATTTTCGAACACACGGCTCCGGTAATATATCAGCCGCATTATTAATTTAAAATATCAGACGGTTTCATGACAACTGGTAATATTTACATTGACTTGCGGATGGTGGAGACAGTGGAATGACGACATAACAGTGATTTTAATGGTATGCCCATGTCATGTGGGTGGGGCGTTCTGTGACAGTTAAGAACGTTGATTGGCCGACACAGAATGTCCGGTCGTATGTGGAAATAGTCTCCGTACTTACAAACCCGTTTATAAAGAAATGGCCATTTTCGGCGAGTTTTATGTAGTTTTAATGATTTGTGTTTTCTCGAGGAAAAATCAGTAGAGGTATAACACACATATATATATAACACGTATGACGCCATCAATAGTAAAGCATAACAGACGGCTAACAGTAGAGAAAAAAAGGCCTCACAATTTGAAAAATTTATATCTGATTTTGAGATTTAAAAAAAACTCTATTAGATAGTGGATATCTGTCTATAATTATAATTATTATCTGTATTAAGATATATCTGTACAATTGTTAAATGACCGTTTATACTTTAAAAGATCTGTGTTTCTTGCGTTGACACATTATGGACGTAACGCACGAACAGAGGCGTTATTATATCACTCGACAGAAACTGTACGAGAGAATAACAACTGAAAGGTGCACATACACCATGCACTCAACTGTCATGCTCTAATTATTGAATTTACTTGGGGGTGGTAAATACAAAAATTAGAACCACCCCAAGTTAATTCAAAAATTAGAACATGACACAACTATCGTGAAAGTACGTGTTCGATTTTACGTTGCACGTCACAGCATTCATTTTATGTTTCCCGTCACAGCATTCATTTTATGTTTCCCGTCACAGCATTCATTTTAACAACGACGGATACAATACAGAAGTGAAATTTTAAATGACGAGTACCCACGTGCGAGGGACAGGGGGGGGGGGGGGGGGTGGGGGTGGGGGCGTCTTTCATTTCGATTTACAATGCACTGACACTAACATGAATGCATTTTAATGCCATTGTTTTGATACATTATGAAAAAATGGGAAAGAAATACTGGGTGGTTTACAAGTAAATGGAATGTCGAATGTAAACATGTGTACATGGGCGTGCAAGGCCAGCTGCGTTTGTGCAATTATTCTTCACAGAACATTTAAATCATGAACTATCTTTTATGGTGTGGAATATAGATACCACTAGCAGGCTTTGAATTGTCATTGATAAGAAACTATCCTTATCTTGCGATATAAATTTGGTCAACAAACACTTGCCCACTGCCAGTCCTTTGTCAGACCTTAATGGTGTGTTTAAACGCACTTACTTCCGGAATAATTAGTATCTGTGTATTTATGGATACTGTGATAACTGTCGATCAGAAAACCAGATTAATTAGTTCGCGGTATTCTTACACGTAAAGAGTAGGAGTATTGTCACTGTATACAGTAGGTTCATTTTCGATCCAGTGTTGTTGTTCCTTGCTCTCACTTGCATCTCTTTCTTCTCTGATAGCGGTGAGCACCCCACTGTCTAGACCGGTGTATACCGTTTCTGGTAGCGGTGAGCACTCTACTATATATGTAGACTGGTTTACCCCGTCTCTGGTAGCGGTGAGCATCCCATTGCCTAGACTGGTGTATCCCGTCTCTGGTACCAGTGAGCATCCCTCTGGCTAGACTGGTTTATTCCGTCAATGATACCAGTGAACATCCACTCTCTAGACTGGTTTATCCCGTCTCTGGTACCGGTGAGCACCCCATTGTTTAGACTGGTTTATCCCGTCTCTGGTACCGGTGAGCACCACACTGCCTAGAATGGTGTATCCAGTCTCTGGTACCGATGAGCACCCCACTGTCTAGAGGGGTTTATCCCGTCTCTGGTACTGGTGAGCAACTCACTGTCTAGACGGGTTTATCCCGTCTCTGGTACCGGTGAGCACCACATTGCCTTGACGTGTATTCCGTCTCTGGTACCGGTGAGCACCCCACTGTCTAGATGGGTTTATCCCGTCTCTGGTACTGGTGAGCAACTCACTGTCTAGACTGATTTATCGCGTCTCTGTTACTAATGAGCACCCCATTGTCTAGACGGGTTTATCCCGACTCTGGTACTGGTGAGCAACTCATTGTCTAGACTGGTGTATCCCGTCTCTGGTACTGGTGAACGCTCCACTTTCTAGACTGGTTTGTCCCGTCTCTAGTACCGGTAAGCACCCCACTGCATAGACTGGTGTATCCCGTCTCTGGTTGCTGCTGTAATGTGGTCGTATCAGAGACAGAGTAGAGTTGCCTCTCTTACGTAATTGAACGCGCTGTAATTATTAAAGTTATCAAACATCTTATATCGTTGTCATCAATCATCTATATGCTACAGACTTTTACTAACCTTTCTCTTCTAATTCAATCAAGTGATTTCATTCTACTGCTTGTACTTTCATTTTCATATCTTAGAGGTCTCGACACAGAAAGGATGAGAGTTCAGTGTTTAGCATATTGACTACTAATTAATAATACAGGAATTTTATGAATTTATGTGTGATTTTTTATCATTGATATAGACTTTTGATTTGCATAATGACCAAAAAAAAAAAAAAAAAAAAAAACCAAAATACGAAAACAGTGTCATATGGTATATACAAAAACAAAAACTTTTTTTTAAAATTTTGTTCATTTTTCAACATAACGCGAGAGAAACAATCTACTCCTAATGTCCAATGATGAATGGGAAATCCACAAACTCTCGTGTCAAGTTAACATCTTGGTTCAACAAGGGTTTAATCGCATTCCGCTAGACGCTTCATTAAGAAGGTTGTCACACCTCTGTAGATAAGAAGGTTGTCACGCCACTGTGGATAAGAAGGTTGTCACGTTACTGTAGATAGGAAGGTCATTACGTCACTGTAGAAAGGAATGTCGTCACGTCACAGTAAATAATAGGGTCAGTGTCGCTGTACATAGTAGGGTGGTCATATAGCTGTAAATAGTAAAGTAGTTATGTGGCTGTATATAATCTAGCTGTGTATAGTTAAAAGTTAAATTAAAACATAAAAAAGTATTCTTTGATCGCTCTTTATTCTTAAAGCCATAGTTTAATATACTAAATGCTGGTCTGAGTACTCAACTCTCAAGTTGTTAAATATCGCGTTCGATTCGCCTTGATGGCCACAGCAGTGGTTAGTGGCTAATAATCGATTAGAGAAGTTCTTACATTCACTGACAGTGTTCAATGTATTGAAACAGAAAAATATTAGCTTTTGGAATATAATTTTGTTTGAGAGATGCTCGCATTATTGAAAATGATTATTTACGTGCTTTTGGGATGCTGGAAGCTGAAAAGTCTCAAAGCCATGTGGCAAGGCAGTTTGGAGTTCATATTAACATTGTAAATGATTTTTGGAGACGAATATTAACAAAATGGGACCGCCCACGACCAGGACGCCCTTGTGTTACGTCTAGTCGGCAAGATACATATATACGGACATCACATTTGCGTAATTGATTCCAATCGACTTCTTTGATTATTAGAAGCACCCTTGGCCATCGACGGATAAGTCCTCGTGCCATTAGGAACAGATTGTGAGAGGCCAACATCCGTCCTCGACGTCTTGACGTCCTGCTATCCATTCTGTTTTGCTCCGGCGTCACCGTGTTGCCAGGTTAGCATTGTGTAAGAAGCATTGTCGTTTCAAACAGAGATTCGGTGGAAGTTCTGTTTACGGACAATTCGATCATCTGGACAGCAGTAACGGTCGTGTTCGGGCTTACCATTGTGCCGCAGAACATTACATTGACGCCTGTGTTATTTAGCACCGTCAGTTTGGCGAAGGGAGCGTTATGGTCAAGGATGGAATTACGACACATGGAAGGACCTCTTTGGTAATAGCAGAGGGCACTTAAACCGACGTACGCTACCGTGATGAGATTGTACGTCAGCACAACGTCATTTCTTCATTGCGCATATGCCGGAACATTCACCAGGGAATTGTGCATAACCTGATTTGTTCGTTGCGTCGTAGCTGTGAAGAATGCATCGTTGCAAATAGCAGTAATACACGCTATTAAACATGTGAAAAGTTTTTGTATTCCTTCACTTTCAGTGGCTGTTCGTATTAACCGTGATGGACATAATCCGTGATTTGATGTTGGAATTCAAAGACAATGATTTATTTTTAATATATCTATAATGCAACTTGTACATGAATCTATAACTGAAATAACTAAACTACAAAGATTTTTGCGCTAGTATAGTATTGTGGTCAGAAAGCTTTTCATAATCATCTGGCCATGTTTCTGTACACATATATGGTGATCATATTGCAGTAATATCGAGGTGGTCATATTGCAGTACACAGTAAGCTGGTCATGTTACTGTACACAGTAGGCTGGTCATGTTACTGTACACAGTAGGCTGGTCATGTTACTGTATATAGTAGGCTGGTCATGTTACTGTACACAGTAGGCTGGTCATGTTACTATACACAGTAGGCTGGTCATGTTACTGTACACGATAGACTGGTCATGTTACCGTGCATAGTAGGCTGGTCATATTGCAGTACATAGTAAGCTGGTCATGTTACTGTACACAGTAGGCTGGTCATGTTACTGTATATAGTAGGCTGGTCATGTTACTGTACACAGTAGGCTGGTCATGTTACTGTACAAAGTAGGATGGTCATATTACTGTACACAGTAAGCTGGTCATGCTATTGTACACAGTAGGCTGGTCATGTTACTGTGCATAGTAAGCTGGTCATGTTACCGTACACAGTAGGCTGGTCATGTTACTGTACACAGTAGGCTGGTCATGTTACTGTACACAGTAGACTGGTCATGTTACTGTACACAGTAGGCTAGTCATGTTATTGTACACAGTAGGCTGGTCATGTTACTATACACAGTAGGCTGGTCATGTCACTGTACATGGTAGGCTGGTCATGTTACTGTACACAGTAGGCTAGTCATGTTACTGTACACAGTAGGCTGGTCATGTTACTGTACACAGTAGGCCGGTCATGTTACTATACACAGTAGGCTGGTCATGTTACCGTACACAGTAGGCTGGTCATGTTGCTGTACCCAATAAATTGGTCATGTCTCTGTACACAGTAGCCTGGTCATGTTACCGTACACAGTAGGTTGGTCATGTTACCATACACAGTAGGTTGGTCATGTTACTGTGCACAGGAGGCCAGTCATATTATCGTACACAGTAGGCTGGTCATGTTTCTGTACACAGTAGACTGGTAATGTTACTGTACACAGTAGGCTGGTCATGTTACTGTGCACAATAGGTTTGTGATATTACTGTACACAGTAAGCTGTTTATGTTACCGTGCACACAGTAGGCTGGCCATGTTACTGTACGCAGTAGGTTCGTCATGTTACCGCACAAACTAGGCTTGTCGTGTTATTGTACACAGTAGGATGGTCGTGTTACAGTACACAGTATACTGGTCATGTTACTTTACACAGTAGGCTGGTCATGTTATCGTACACAGTAGGCTGGTCATGTTACTGTACACAGTAGCTATAGGATGGTCATGTTAGTGTACACAGTAAACCGGTCATGTTACTGTACACAGTAGGTTGGTCATGTTACTGTACACAGTAGGCTGGTCATGTTACTGTACACAGTAGACTGGTCATGTTACTATACACAGTAGACTGGTCATGTTACTGTACACAGTAGGCTGGTCATGTTACTATACACAGTAGGCTGGTGATGTTACTGTACACAGAAGGCTGGTCATGTTACTATACACAGTAGGCTGGTCATGTTACCGTACACAGTAGCTATAGAATGGTCATGTTAGTGTACACAGTAAACCGGTCATGTTACTGTACACAGTAGGATGGTCATGTTACTGTACACAGTAGGCTGGTCATGTTACTGTACACAGTAGACTAGTCATGTTATTGTACACAGTAGGCTGGTCATGCTACTATACACAGTAGGCTGGTCGTGTTACTGTACATAGTAGGCTGGTCATGTTACTTTACACAGTAGGCTGGTCATGTAACTATACACAGTAGGCTGGTCATGTTACTATACACAGTAGGCTGGTCATGTTACCGTACACAGTAGGCTGGTCATGTTACTGTACACAGTAGACTGGTCATGTTACTGCACACAGTAGGCTGGTCATGTTACTGTGCATAGTAGGCTGGTCATGTTACTGTACACAGGAGACTGGTCATGCTACTGTACACAATAAGCTGGTCATGTTACTGTACACAGTAGACTGGTCATGTTACTGTACACAGTAGGCTGGTCATGTTACTGTACACAGTAGACTGGTCATGTTACTGCACACAGTAGGCTGGTCATGTTACTGTGCATAGTAGGCTGGTCATGTTACTGTACACAGTAGACTGGTCATGTTACTGTACACAATAAGCTGGTCATGTTACTGTACACAGTAGGCTGGTCATGTTAGTGTACACAGTAGGTTAGTCATGTTACTGTATACAGTAGGCTGGTCATGTTACTGTACACAGTAGACTGGTCATGTTACTGTACACAGTAGGCTGGTCATGTTACTGTACACAGTAGACTGGTCATGTTACTGTACACAATAAGCTGGTCATGTTACTGTACACAGTAGGCTGGTCATGTTAGTGTACACAGTAGGTTAGTCATGTTACTGTATACAGTAGGCTGGTCATGTTACTGTACACAGTAGGCTGGTCATGTTACTGTACACAGTAGGCTGGTCATGTTACAGTACACAGTAGGCTGGTCATGTTACTGTACACAGTAGACTGGTCATGTTACTGTACACAGTAGCTATGGGATGGTCATGTTAGTGTACACAGTAAACCTGTCATGTTACTGTACACAGTAGGCTGGTCATGTTACTGTACACAGTAGGCTGGTCATGTTAGTGTACACAGTAGGCTAGTCATGTTACTGTATACAGTAGGTTGGTCATGTTACTGTACATAGTAGGCTGGTCATGTTATTGTACACAGTAGACTGGTCATGTTACTTTACACAGTAGGCTGGTCATGTTACCGTACACAGTAGGTTGGTCATGTTACTGTACACAGTTGGCTGGGTATGTTACCGTGAATAGTAGGCTGGTCATGTTACTGTACACAGTAGATTGGTCATGTTACCGTACACAGTAGGCTGCTCATGTTATTGTACACAGTAGGTTGGTAATGTTACTGTACACAGTAGGCTGGTCATGTTACTGTACACAGTAGGTTGGTCATGTTACCGTACACAGTAGATTGGTCATGTTACCGTACACAGTAGACTGGTCATTTTACTGTACACAGTAGGCTGGTCATGTTACTGTACACAGTAGACTGGTCATTTTACTATGCATAATAGGCTGGCCATGTTACTGTACACAGTAGACTGGTCATGTTACTGTACACAGTAGCTATAGGATGGTCATGTTAGTGTACACAGTAAACCTGTCATGTTACTGTACACAGTAGGCTGGTCATGTTACTGTACACAGTAGACTGGTCATGTTACTGTACACAATAAGCTGGTCATGTTACTGTGCATAGTAGGCTGGTCATGTTACTGTACACAGTAGACTGGTCATGTTACTGTACACAATAAGCTGGTCATGTTACTGTACACAGTAGACTGGTCATGTTACTGTACACAGTAGGCTGGTCATGTTACTGTACACAGTAGACTGGTCATGTTAGTGTACACAGTAGGTCAGTCATGTTACTGTAACCAGTAGGTTGGTCATGTTACTGTACATAGTAGGTTGGTCATGTTTCTGTACATAGTAGACTGGTCATGTTACTGTACACAGTAAGCTGGTCATGTTACCGTACACAGTAGACTGGTCATGTTACTGTACACAGTAGCTATAGGATGGTCATGTTAGTGTACACAGTAAACCTGTCATGTTACTGTACACAGTAGGCTGGTCATGTTACTGTACACAGTAGGCTGGTCATGTTACTGTACACAGTAGACTGGTCATGTTACTGCACACAGTAGGCTGGTCATGTTACTGTGCATAGTAGGCTGGTCATGTTACTGTACACAGTAGACTGGTCATGTTACTGTACACAGTAGGCTGGTCATGTTACTGTACACAGTAGAGTGGTCATTTTACTGTGCATAGTAGGCTGGCCATGTTACTGTACACAGTAGACTGGTCATGTTACTGCACACAGTAGACTGGTCATGTTACTATACACAGTAGGCTGGTCATGTTAGTGTACACAGTAGGCTGGCCATGTTACTGTACACAGTAGGCTGGTCATGTTACTATGCATAGTAGGCTGGTCATGTTACTGCACACAGTAGACTGGTCATTTTACTGTGCATAGTAGGCTGGCCATGTTACTGTACACAGTAGGCTGGTCATGTTACTGTACAAAGTACCCTGGTCATGTTACTGTACACAGTAGGCTGGTGATGTTACTGTACACAGTAGACTGGTCATTTTACTGTGCATAGTAGGCTGGTCATGTTACTGTACACAGTAGACTGGTCATGTTACTGTACATAGTAGGCTGGTCATGTTAGTGTACACAGTAGGCTGGTCATGTTAGTGTACACAGTAGGTTGGTCATGTTACTGTATACAGTAGGTTGGTCATGTTACTGTACATAGTAGGCTGGTCATGTTACTGTACACAGTAGACTGGTCATGTTACTTTACACAGTAGGCTGGTCATGTTACCGTACACAGTAGGTTGGTCATGTTACTGTACACAGTAGGCTGGTATGTTACCGTGCATAGTAGGCTGGTCATGTTACTGTACACAGTAGATTGGTCATATTACCGTACACAGTAGGCTGCTCATGTTATTGTACACAGTAGGTTGGTAATGTTACTGTACACAGTAGGCTGGTCATGTTACTGTACACAGTAGGTTGGTCATGTTACCGTACACAGTAGATTGGTCATGTTACCGTACACAGTAGGCTGCTCATGTTATTGTACACAGTAGGTTGGTCATGTTACCGTACATTGTAAGGTTGTCATATTGCTGTACAGAGTAGGTGGTCATGCTGCTGTACATTGTTGGTTTGTCCTGTCGCTAGGATGATCATATCGTTGTACATAACTAAGAGGGTTGTAATGTATGTAGTAGTGTTCATACGTCACTGTGCATAGCAGGGTAGTCGTGTTGCTGTACATAGTTAGGCGCAGGTGGTAAATGCGCAGTTTGGTTTTCATATCATAATACATAATAGGATTGTCCTGTTGCTGTATATAGTAGGGTTATCATGTTGCTGTACATAGTAGGGTTTTCATGCTGTACATAGTAAGGATGTCATGTTGCTGTTCATAGTAAGGTTGTCATGTTGCTGAACATAGTAGGGTTATTATGTTGCTTTTCATAGTATGGTTGTCATGTTGCTGTACAAAGTAGGGTTGGCATGTTGTTGTACATAGTAGGTTCAAGTTGTCATGTTGTTCTACATAGTAGGGATGTTATGTTGTTATACATAGTGGGATTGTCATGTGTTTGTCATGGCAGGGTTGTCATGTTGCTGTACATAGTAGGAATGTCATGTTGTTGTACATGGTAGGGTTGTCATGTTGCTGTACACAGTACATTGTAGGGTTGCCATGTTGTTGTACATAGTAGGTTCAATTGGTCTTGTTGCTGTACATGGTAGGGTTGTCAAGTTGCTGTACATAGTAGGGGTGCCATGTTGTCATGTTGTTGTACATAGTATGGTTGTCATGTTGTTGTACATAGTAGGGTTGTCATGTTGCAGTAGATAGTACATAGTAGGGTTGCCATGTTGCTGTACATAGTATATTGTAGGGTTGCCATGTTGCTATATAAAGTAGAACTGTATCATCATTGTAATTAGCTAAGTTGTGACATACATGTATATGTATATAGAGGGGACTCATCGTAAACAAAGAAATGTCCTGCAGAACTTCTGAATCACTCTTGTTATTGATGTTTTAGCGAGAAGTTTCATTCGCGTTATTTTCCCGCCATTAACACTTACTTATTAATTCATTATCTACACCTATTACCGGTAAAGCAATGATGAATATGGTATCCGATATCTACAGTAATCATCTACAACAGTTCCCGAATGTTTAAATTTATGTAAATCAGTTGTAGCAAAAGAGAAACAGATGACATATCTGCCATTTTAATTCCTATTTAATGAGGTTTCGTGATTTTGTTTTGCCATATCAAAATGCAGTCTCCTCAAAGTCAACACATTTTTGCATGCAGTTCATATAAAAAAAAAACCCTTTCAGTTGGCACAGATCTAAAGATTCGACTAAAATCTTTAATTTATCACTTTGGCATGGTTTATTCTTATAAAAAGTGTTTGTGCTATAATACGTGACTGTTGAAATTGATGGCTATCTACATCTGAAAGTAAAGCATGTCGACTACACAAAACCCGAAATTAAAACCATCTATTTCCGGGTGTGTAGATCTATATATCTTATGCAGCTATTTCCTTCTACGTGAATGAAGACGACAGATTTGGGTAAGTGTTGTCTTTAAACTATGTTAATGCAAAGGCATGCTGTGTTGTGTCATGTATCTAAAGTTGAATAATATGATACAGCTAGTGAACTTTTGTTTTTGTAAATTTTTTTTCAAGACAGCGCATTTGGAAAGCAGGTGTTGAAGTGTTTAGACAAGAAGTCGCCATGTCAATGGCACTTCTTTCAGTTTTACTGTCATACAGAGAAAAACTTCCCCATAGGAAGTGATCTCTCGAAATCTTGACTATATAGAAAATGTCTACCACACCCGATTTGGTTCGAAATATATGTATATATCCACTCCTATAGACATTTTGTAAACCATATATAGAAGTAAATTTTCACGATTTATTCGCGTCATGGACGTCATACCCTGGGTAAAGGAGACAGATTTCTTGATAGAAAAAATATCGAGGGAGTAGACTTCTCTGTATGAGTAATGTTCACTTAACAGTAAATCAATCCAGGGAGAATATTTTTCTGAAAAGTAAATCATCCGGAAAGGAGGGAGGGGACAGCGATATTTTCTTATTTTCTATATACTACACTGTCCGGGGGCGGGCCCGGGGTTTTTAATGCAGAAAAAGGTTGTGTGAGAAGGTTTTCTAGAGATTCACGGGTTAACTTTCCCTATACGACACCATTACATAGAGTCGAACCTACCATCCGAAGCTTATAGATTTTTCTCATTATAACAGATCAAAACTGTTTAATCAATGGTATATTTGTTGTAATTTAATTGTTAAGTCTAGAAATGTATTGATCTCTTGGCCTGAAGGTCAGTGATTCGAATCCCACCTAAGTGTCGTGCTTGTTCTGTCACATGGAAGGGACAATTAAAACTAAAATTCCATCCCACGGCAAACGTATCATGTAAAAGACCCTCACTATCTCGGGTGAACTGTTGAGTTTGAATACACCAAGAACCACTAAATTGTTGAAATATTATCTTGTTCGCGAGAAACAATAATTAATCAATTAGTTATCGTTTATATTATCACGAGTCTAACTTACTAGCCGCTGATCAAAGCAGAATGACGCGATCACGGAAAAATGTACACGGCGCATTCTTACTGCGGCTAGTTTCGCTATTGATGATTTTCCAGATCGAGGTAAATACAAAGTAAAGACATACATGCAAACACCTACACATCTACACACACACACACACATACACCACCACCACCACCACCACACACTTACACACACACCTACACACACAGACAGACACACCTACACACACACACACACACACACACACACACACACACACACACACACACACACACACACACACACACACACACCTTCTTGTGTCTTTGTACAACTTATAAGGGTAACGACCGATAAGTTAAAAACCCAACATTTCTTCAACATTAACCTGTCGTTTTGGAAAAGAGAACAAATTTTATCGGTTTCAGTTATGCAAATTTCCTAAATGGATATAAACATCAACAACGACCTGATATAACCAATCGTTTTGTGTTTGTTTATTAAAGAAGTTTACGACTTGATTTGACTTTTAAAATTAAACCTAGAGATTGTGATATATATATTTTGACTTTTATGAAAGGATTCCCCAGCTTTCTCTGGTCTTTAGTGCAATATAGACACTCTAATTTGAATTGACTCGACATCTTTTACTTATTTAAGAGTATTCAATTCCGATAAGAGAACTGAGATCATTTGGGAAATTTCTATATTAACTACATTGTAGATCACGGAGCAGAGAAAAAGTGCCAGTCATCTAATCTAAAAATAAAGTAACAAAAACCTTATTTTCCACACGTTTGCTGACGACGAATAATGACCTCCGTAGAATAATGACCGGGCGTAATCTTTCGACATAGAAAAATGACCGGGGGTCAATTTTCTACGGTCAGAGGGGTCATTTTTGTCTGTAGAAAACAGGTCATCACCCATAAGATATGTACAATCTTCACAAAAAAGTGACTCCCGTATAGTAATGACCCTATTAACTTTCCATTAAATCTGAATATAATTTTGCAGTTTCGGTGGTTGGAGTGGTATATAATGTTTTATGTACCTACTACCTTATTAACATCAACAGAGAAATGATCCAATCTAGGATCATAATCGTGTAAAATATGAATATATATCTTGTAACAACCCCCCTCCCCTTTGCGTGAGAGAGAGAGAGAGAGAGAGAGAGAGAGGCTCTCGTCATGCACATCGATGTCTATAGTTTCCACAATCTTGAATCATCACATCACGAAGAAAAATCATGTAAATGCTTACATCCACTTCGAACAACTAACACATTTTGCAGGTTCTTCGGAATATTGCTTGTAAATAGAAAATAAATATGCTTACTTTTCCGAAACACAATGCCCCACCCCCTTGATTATCCATTCGTTACAGAGTTGTGGCGGCAATATAGCACCGTTTGTTCCTTGGTTGGTTGGTTCAATCGGGTTCCTTGTAAACACGATCCTGACTTCATGTCTTATCCGATTTCAGTAAAACTCTCAGGAATGTTCACTTGCATGAGGTTCTTGGTTACTTTCGATAACCAGCATGATCCGTCACACATCAGTTATTTTTGGTCCCAAAAGTGCAAATGTTTAGAAAATACAGTATAAATTCAAAAGAAATTTTGTTTTTAACACAAACTCTTTTCAAATATATTATGTTGGAAGAACTATGCATGTTCATCCATGTATATTACTGGGTTAAGATACTTTGTTGCAAGTTCCAGAAACTTGACAAAGGAGGGGAAAGGGAGGGGGTCGACTTATGTCCACGATGCGAGAAGATGCCCGCTTTGCGATTGTTCGTGGTTATCTGAGTAGTAACTATATGGACTTAAACTTTTGAATCTGGATTATATCAAACGACACATCAACAATGTTTTGTTTTCGGGCAGCGTGATTTTAGAGTGTTGAAACATAGTTAGGAACGAAGTCAACAAAATGAAGTAACTTAAGAAACTGTCAGTAGATTTTTTGTCCTTTTCTGTGATACCTAGGTCATCCCTACAGGGCCATTACGTCTATAACTGATATCAATACGTCAAGCGGCATCTGTGTTGTTAACGAAGTAGGGAGGTTATGCCTGTAAAGATATGAATCACACCAGCTATATGGTTTTTTCTATCTAAATATGCGTCGATTATGTCTTGCTCTGTTGTAATAATATTTTAGAAATGCTGCGCATTTTTATAATGTATTCGCTGTGTGGATGAGAGATTTTCATACAAAAGACAGATACACATGTCAATGACAGCTTGTGCAAGAATCAAATGGTGCATTTGAGGGCAAAAGCAACGAAGCAAGAAAATAGAGTATGTTGAATGTTCATTTCTCAAGACAATTTATACTTCATGTCAATTCAAGTTTTGTTAAATACATACATATATTCGTACTTTTCTAGCAATCTCAGATTGCATTCTGCCTATTCACTGAAAAACATATACCAAAAAGTAAAGGCAACCACTTTATCAATGGTGTCCGGGTCATCTTTAGTATTAAAATTAGTATTATTATTATTAATGTCTACAAATGTGTAACACGTCCCATCAAATATCCTACAAGTAATCAAAAGGTTAAATTAAACCCGCCACATAGGCTAATTGGATACGGTAAAGAGCTGAAGCTGTACTTAATAGGATGCTTTGAGGCACGCGAGACTGAATCAGCTCAGCATGCCATACAAAAAACATCGGACAATTTACGAGACGCTTAATTGTACGATGTGATGAAAAGAGAGATAACTCTTAATTTTAATTCTGAATGTTCAAGTCCTTAACATCGGTCAGAACGTCCAGGTACCAATACTGATAAGAAGATATGAAATCCTTACCTACGACACTATTCCACGCTCTCTTTTATTTTTATCTGCTTTATATATGTGTTTGCTTAGTCATTCATAGATTTTCTGAATTGTATTATGTCTAGTATTTATGGTTGTGTTGAATCAGTGAATGTACCATTTTGTTCAATTCATAAAAATACAGTTATGTTGAATCCGTTAATACACCCTTCTGTTGAATCAGTGAATACACAATTTGTTGAATCAGTGAATACACTATATTATTAAATAAGTGAATACATCATTTTGTGTTTCATTGAGTCAGTGAGTATACAGTTTTGTTGAGTCAGTGAGTATACAGTTTTGTTGAATCAGTGAGTATACAGTTTTGTTGAGTTAGTGAGTATACCGTTTTATTGAGTCAGTGAGTATACAGATTTGTTGAGTCAGTGAGTATACAGTTTTGTTGAGTCAGTGAGTATACAGTTTTTTGAGTCAGTGAGTGTACAGTTTTGTTGAGTCAGTGAGTATACAGTTTTATTGAGTCAGTGAGTATACAGTTTTGTTGAGTCAGTGAGTATACAGTTTTATTGAGTCAGTGAGTATACAGTTTTTTTGAGTCAGTGAGTATACAGTTTTTTGAGTCAGTGAGTGTACAGTTTTGTTGAGTCAGTGAGTATACACTTTTACTGAATCAGTGAGTATACAGTTTTGTTGAGTCAGTGAGTGTACAGTTTTGTTGAGTCAGTGAGTCAGTGAGTATACAGTTTTGAACCTTCGGTTACATATATCTCCATTTTGTGTGATCTGTTCATACACCAGTTTCTCAGTGAAGACATGGTTTAGACGTGTTTGTAGGGATATCGGCAGGGTGTATCGGTTAGAGATTAAAGCATGATAGCTCCTCTTCCCAGAGAATTACACAGATTTCTTTATCTTGTCTTTATAAAACTGTTTTGATATACTGCAGTATCAATGCTTATAACTTGAACTGAAGTTTGCTGTATTTTGTCTAATAAGAGCAGACGATAGCTCTGATTTTCCCCTACACTAGATCAATCAAAATTCCCAACAGAGCAAGACAAAGCTTTGTATTAGTGAGGGTATCATACTAATCATTTTTGTGGAGTTTTGAAGTGATGGCTCATTTTATGTTGATTGAGATATAAATCTCACTGTATGACTAAGACATCTCTATTTGTATTTGAATATTTTATGTTTGTCACATAATTGGTGTTGTTAGATAATTGGTAACACCAGTTTTACTCTACTGTGTGGCACGATATTTGTGGTATTTTGGATGCTAGTGTTTATATTGGACACAAGTTAGTTGTAGAGATGAGAATGTTTTTGTGTAATAAATATAACAATATTGAACAAGTTAAGAGTATCCAGAAACACTACTTTCATTGAAAGTAGTCGGTTTCAGATAAGGATCTCTTTCATTTCTGTCACACACGTACAAGGTCAAGGTACATTGACCTCTCATCACGTGCTAGAGGTCATTCATTACACGAACATGGTCTGTTGTAATGATGTGGTACATCACCATGGTAACGAATTAGAGCACAAATTACACACCTGTCGGTTATGCTTCATTAAACACACCATGTGTAGGTATGAATTTACACAATTCCGCGGTAAATGTGATACAGTGATGATAAACATCGACCCGAATTCAATCGACAAAGAAAGGACTTTTTACAAGGAAGTATTTGTGTGCGTGACGGGGTATAAAAAATATTTTCCTTTGTAAAACTTTTGTAAAAGTTCAATATTTCAGGAGTCTCACACCTGTTTGGTAACTTGTATTCTGTATGTCTACGTCCTGACTTGAATATGGAATATACATACACAGTTGTGATCTTCTGATCAATGCTGAGATACCATGCTGTATTTGAACACGTAGCTAGGAAAGGGACCTAAAAGGTAAATATAACAGGTAACAAACGTATTGGCATAATTATTGTTATACATCTTAGAAATGGCACTAACAGTATACATCAGCAGAGGCGGATCCAACAATTAAACAAACTGGGATAGAGATCGACTTTTTGTGTAAAATGTTGTAATGAAAAAGAGTTTGCTCATAAGAAAATAACCGAAAATGAAATTTGAGTAAAATTTTAGAAAATTGAAAAGAAAATAGGAAGGATTCGATCCTAGCAGCACTCTCACTGGATCCACCAATATACTAGTTTGAAGACCACGATTGGATTTCATCTATTAAGATTTCTTTAAATCCATACGTAAAATATGCATGCTTTATTGCACTTGAGGAAATATTAAACTCCAGTTACATTTTTTGATAAGGGTAATTTAATTGAAGTTACTATTTTACAGTTTATTTCACTTGAATATGTAATCTAGGTAGTAAGTTTTGTGTATTATTTACGTTGATGTTTTTGTTACTCTGGATTTCAATTGATGGTATACCACGCTCTGATACTTTTTGAAATGATATGTTACAGTCAACATAACATGCGGATTCACCTTTATATCCTGAAGCCACAGTTTTTGATCCCACATTGCAAGTATTATCCTAGATACCTTCTCAAATGAAAATGAATATAAGTGACGCTTATATTTATAAAAAAAGTATGTAAACCAGGAATTGAAGTAATAATTAAAAAGTAGGATGTGCTGAATGTCAAAATTATGTTCATTTCTGAAATTGGGAATGGGGGAAGGGCTGCCAAATGCAAGAAATGGATATCTTGGAGATGTAAGCGTTTCCTGTCAAAGACTCAGAGGTGAGAATAAATGTCTTGGAAATGTAAGCGTCTCCTGTCGGGGGTAAGATTAAATGTCTTAGAGATGTGGGCGTCTATTGTCAGAGGTGAGACCAAATGCCTTAGGGACGTAAGCGTCTCCTGTCAGAGGTCAGACCAGATGTCCTGGAGATGTAAGCGTCTATTGTCAGAAGTCAGACCAAATGTCTTAGATATGTAAGCCTCTCCTGTCAGAAGTCAGACCAGATGTCTTGGAGATGTAAGCGTCTTCTGTCAGAAGACAAACCGAATGTCTTGGAGATGTAAACGTCTCTTTTCAGAGGTGAGACCAATGTCTTGGAGATTTAAGCGTCTCCTGTCAGACTCAGAGGTGAGATCAAATGTCTTGGAGATGTAAGCGTCTCCTGTGTGAGACTCAGAGGTGAGGCAAAATGTCTTGGAGATGTAAGCGTCTCCTGTCAGAGAATGTCTTAGAGATGCTAGCGTCTCCTGTAAGACGTAAGATTAAATGTCTTAGAAATGTAAGCGTCTATTGTCAGAGGTGAGACCAAATGTCTTGGAGATGTAAGCGTTTCCTGTCAGAAGAAAGACCGAATGTCTTGGAGATGTAAACGTCTTCTTTCAGAGGTGAGACCAATGTCTTGGAGATTTAAGCGTCTCCTGTCAGAGACTCAGAGGTGAGACCAAATGTCTTGGAGATGTAAGCGTCTCCTGTGAGAGACTCAGAGGTGAGGCAAAATGTCTTGGAGATGTAAGCGTCTCCTGTCAGATGTGAGATCAAATGTCTTGGAGATGTAAGCGTCTCCTGTTAGAGACACAGAGGTGAGACCAAATGTCTTGGAGATGTAAGCGTCATCTGTCAGAGGATGTCTTGGAGATGTAAGCGTCTCCTCTGTGGTCAACCACACTCGCCATGAATACCCCAGAATACACAAAATACCTCAACACTGCATGCATGCAGTGATATTTGGTAAAACACTGTTTTGAAAGTGCCAACGCCACACAATACCAGAACCGGATAGGTAGACTTGATATTTTGTAGTTTCCGTCAAGTGTAACATTAAGTTTCTTAATTTTAAAATTTATTTATATTTTTATGTATTTAACACGTTAGAAAAAGACACTAACAATACAATCTAAACAATTTAAAGACGCTGTATATTAAGTCCAAGAAATCATTAATATAAACGAGTATTCTGGCTGAAGACTGTAGTAGAGACAAAATGAATTTTCTGTTCGAAATCAAACTCCAATCCTCTAGACATGGGGGTCCAGCGCCATAAGCTGAGAAAATACTTAAGTCATTTATTTAATTTCAATTTTAATTTATTCAATAATCAAACGTTCAAATAAAGTGTCATGCAGAATGGTTTAACTCTATTTATCGATAGAATAAAACTCATTAAAATCCAAATTCCAGTTATTAATTCATTGTTGAACAGAAGAATTTGAAATGATGACTTAAATATTTTCTCAGCTTATGACGCAGGACCGAGATGGTAATTACTTTAAGATCTTTTTTTAATTATCAAACTGGTTCTACAAATATGCATTTAGCTCTTAGAAGTATCAATTAAGAAACATATCCCTTGCATCAGTATATTGACTTTATCTACACTATTAAGATGCTCTCGCTATATACATTATAACCATGAACTCTTCAAGATACATAATCAATTTATCATATTAGTCATTTAAATTTCACGACTGCTTTTTAAAACATATACAATAAAGCTGACAGATCAGCGTCCTCTGTGGATATTGTCATTATTTTACGCTTGCCTATTTTTTCCTACTAGTTTGACTCACTAATTCCGATGTCTATTGAAATTTATCAGGCATATGGGAATGATTAAAACCAGAACAATATATATTGATGTGCACACAAAAGAATCCATGTATAACAAATTCAAAAGTGCAACGATACTGTTTCAGTATTTTATGAGTATTAGGAGAGAGAATGGAATTCCACGACCGACTGAAGGGGTTCATGTTTACTGTACACGCAGTATTGCTTTTCAATGATTATTTTATAAGGATGGAAATGATTGCCTCTAGTGTAATAGCATTTTATAATTGTAGCTGTCTTTTGTCCATACTCAATAAAACTGTAGAGAGTATTTGGCGTATGTACACGTATTAAACAAAAATACCGGAAATTCCCCTTCATTGACCCTCCCCTGGCTCGTGAGAGAATGTGGCATTGGGATGAACTTCAATTGTAATATACTTATGTCTTTATAAACGAATACGAATGCTAGAAGTCTGTACTCTTCAAATGATGTTATCGCAATGAAATGTTTAGCCTTGTGGAAGTGTCATTAAAATCTTGCATTGATAATTTCTATGAAATAAAATAATGAATTTGACTAAGGGTGCAAGATGTTGAATCGTGATGATTATGAATAAAACTTTCTACATAAAAACAATTGAAACTCATATCTTCCTCAATAGATAAATAAAATAATAAATAATCGAAGAAATTCGATATCGTGATGTACACTTTTTAGGTCTAATTAGGCTTGTGTTGCCAAGGAGACTTTGTTGGCATGGCAATAACTTGCTCAAACTCGAACCAGAATAGAAAATAATCAACCTTCATGTAACACAATCAATCAGATTAAATCATTAGGAGGGTAACATAGTTTGCTTATTCATACGGCAAAATATTCTATAGTTTCTTATTTACAATTTTGACAGATGTAGCTGACCAACAAGACATGCTTATTAGAATTACATCATTCATTTGACGTTCGGATAGAGTCAACTCTGACCAAATAATTCTTGATCAGTTTAACAATTTTTCGAGCGTAAGTGGAAGGGTCAATTGCTGAAGTCCTTTTCGGTATTTCATTATCATTCACCACTTTGATCATACTTCACCCCTGCGCGGAAGTAGAGGTGAGGGATGGGGAATTCGGGGTCTAGATACTTCCCCTCTCCAGTGGAATTAGCAAAATATATTCCATAATTTATCAAAAAAGTTGAGATGTGCTCATTTAAGGGTTTATTTTATTTTTGTTCTTTAGCCACAAGTTTGACCTCTCTCCCTCTTGAAAATATAGTAGACCCGCGCTTATTTCACCGATGCAGGATAGGTCGTATCAAAGGTGCCGCGAATCAATACAATCGATACATGGTTCTGGATGGTGATGGCTATGATATTATGGCTTTCTTTGTTAGGAAGGTGTCTTAGTTTGATATCTTATTCAGTTGTACACATCCAAGAATCATACCACCATGTTAAAATAACTCAGGAATATCATTTGAATCTGCGCATTAGAGTTGTCTCCCTTTATAATATCATTATATTGACCATAATATGGCGGCCACAGGGGACACTACCAGGTGTCAAAGAGAAAACTGAAGACATCTGACAAAGCTGTATGACAAAAATCACCAAGGGCATGCACACAAAAATGATTATAGTAGAATATACAGGGAAGAACGACATTACAAAAATATTCGATTGTGCTGCTGTTACGATACCGACTTGGGATGGCCAATTGAAGTAACAAACATCATTCAGTTGGCGTGGTTAACCGGTGTACGGACGCCCACCTTCCCACTCACCGCAAAAACAGCACAATCAAAGGACACACATTCAAAAATTTATAAATAATCCTCCATATAGAGAACAAGGATCAACAGGTTTCTCAAGAAGAGAGGTCATAAAAATTTTATTACACAAGAAAGTTTGTAGAATATGTTGCTATCAAAAATATGTAAGGCGACATCAACATAAGTAAACCGTGCTCTGTCCGTCTGTAAGTCGAGCACAGATCCTTGATCAATAGGAGTCCCGACTAAAAATCAGAGGGAACGAGGATCAGGACCTTGTCTCCTCTGAAAAGGTTTGGACAAGGCCCGTCATAGAGTCCCTACCGCCTTGTTAGTCAGAACGCAACGCTCAGGCAAAAGTCTGCATTGGGTTGTAGACCGACCCAATACAAGAACTATGGTCTTGGCGATGATCTCGGGGTCATACTGTCGATGTCGAAGGCGTTTAATAATTTTTAGAACCCGCCGATATAAAATTATCGAAACTTTCCGCTGGATACGTATTGTTGAAAAGTCAGATTTCCAAATCTAGATAAAACGTCTGAGTCTGAGTCTGAGTAAGAAGTTTAAAAGTAAACGTTAGTGCAGGCTGGCTCTAGCGTACCGAACCAATTGACTAATATAAATACAATATAATGGGAGTCTTGGGACATCATCTAGATAAGGGAAATTTACAATAGGAAATCAGGGTTATCTATGTAACTAAAATATCATCGAGATATCTAGAGGTGTCATTGAACTTATCAATAAGGTCGAAACGTTTAAAGGTTTGAATAGGATGCATAAAGTCTCTTTCATAACAGTATAAAAATAAATTTGCTATAAGGGGAGCGCAGTTAGTGCCCATAGAAATCCCAATAATCTGTTGATAAGTCATAAAATTGTACAAAAATAGTATCTATTAAAAATGTGATGGCATTACATAACTAAGTACAAGTCCAGTATTTATAATTATCATATTGTTTGTTAGAGAAAAATCCAGAAGTAACTGTAGTACAGAGGTATAATTTAGACTCTCTGTTGAAACACCAGCGTAAGAGAGACAACAATTTGGTTTTGATTACATGTACATGTAAGTCATGAGGGTGAGAGGTGTATAGTGTCGAAAAATCAAAAGTAGAAACATTATTTGCCTTAAAATTTCTCAAACGGAATTTTTCAACGACTTCGTTAGAATTCTTGATAGACCAAAAGTAATTGACGTTACTATTGCTAAAACAGCATTTTAATACTTGTTAACATTACATGGACTTTAACTGCAGCAAGAGCGAATGTAATATGCTTTGAAAGAAGCTTTGTAGAGCAATGACTAGAATTTGATATAAAACGTGATTTATATGGATCTTTGTGTAATTTGGGAAGCCATTACATAGTTAGAAGATTAATGTTTTTCACAGGGCTACTTATTAATTTCTATGAAAAATAGGGCACCGCTATACCGGAACATAATACGCCCGCATTTTGTTATCCTAGGTGTCATGCCAACTAGAACTAAATGTCTAATCTAATTGTGGTAAATTTAGATTACCTTTGATACCATTCTATATGCACATCTTTACAGGGACTTCTTTCTTTGTACTACTTTTCACCAAAATTAATCCCCCAAAGACTATAGGAGGAATAGCGATGACAAGAGCCATAAGTCCTGTAAATGTATTCGGACAGAATTTCCCTTCCAATATGCACATCTACATATACTGTATGTGTCAAGTTTCATCAAAATTCCAGAAGGGTTTGGGAGAAGTTTCGAAGACAAGATAGGTGGGACAGACGGACAGAAACTATACCTCACCATGGATTTTCATGTTCAATATTTGCCTTGTTTGTACTTACGTTCAGTCCGTGAAAATGTGCTTGCTGAAAATAATTTAATCTTTGATATGAAAAATACTGAATCATGAAATAAATTCTAATATTATCATCCTTACTTGTCAACAGATAGTGATAGTCCATTAATAGCATTTCAACAAAAAAGATGTGCCTGACATATAGATCCCCTCAAACGCCTGGTATTTTTCATCCCGAGCAGGACTGAGGGTAGCCAAAATGCTTATAAAGGTCATTTCGTGCATTGACACCTCAATGTTCATTAGTTTATCCACAATTATTTTCAAATCTACTATCTAGTCTTACTTCAAAACTTTTTTTGACTACTTTTACTTTAATTTATGTTAGTAGTACAGTTTATGTGATCTCGTACGCGGATGATGCGTTTCTTGTCATTCTGTTAAGTGTTACAGTTTATGTGCTCTCGTACGCGGATGATACGTATCTTGTCATTCTTGTTAGTGGTACAGTTTATGTGATCTCGTACGCGGATGATACGTATCTTGTCATTCTTGTTAGTGGTACAGTTTATGTGATCTCGTACGCGGATGATACGTATCTTGTCATTCTTGTTAGTGGTACAGTTTATGTGATCTCGTACGCGGATGATACGTATCTTGTCATTCTTGTCAGTGATACAGTTTATATGATCTCGTACACGGATGACGCGTTTCTTGTCATTCTGTTAAGTGTTACAGTTTATGTGCTCTCGTACGCGGATGATACGTATCTTGTCATTCTTGTTAGTGGTACAGTTTATGTGATCTCGTACGCGGATGATACGTATCTTGTCATTCTTGTAAGTGGCACAGTTTATGTGATCTCGTACGCGGATGATACGTATCTTGTCATTCTTGTTAGTGGTACAGTTTATGTGATCTCGTACGCGGATGATACGTATCTTGTCATTTTTGTTAGTGGCACAGTTTATATGATCTCGTACGCGGATGATACGTATCTTGTCATTCTTGTAAGTGGTACAGTTTATGTGATCTCGTACGCGGATGATACGTATCTTGTCATTCTTGTAAGTGGTACAGTTTATGTGATCTCGTACGCGGATGATACGTATCTTGTCATTCTTGTAAGTGGTACAGTTTATATGATCTCGTACGCGGATGATACGTATCTTGTCATTCTTGTAAGTGGTACAGTTTATGTGATCTCGTACGCGGATGATACGTATCTTGTCATTCTTGTTAGTGGTACAGTTTATATGATCTCGTACGCGGATGATACGTATCTTGTCATTCTTGTTAGTGGTACAGTTTATGTGATCTCGTACTCGGATATATGTATCTTGTCCTTCTACACTAATTGTTTTATATTTTTACGATATATTTCAGGTATATACTGGACATGAATTCGTTATCAAAGATTACCTTTTATCACGAAGTGTGTTAGCTACAGTTCAAACGCTTGAATGTTCAGATCTAGTGCTGTCACTTTATGACAGAATTATGAGAGATAAAGGCGTGGAATAACAGCTAACACAAACAAATACAAAATAGATACATGCTGTTTAATTATAGACATTGAGTTTACTGTGTAATATGAAACCAAATTCACACCCTTACTGTAATACATGTATATTCACTGTAGATGGCACCGTGAATCACGTACCTCTTTATATTGTAAAAAGCTGAACAATGTTAGATTGTAACGGACTTAATGAGAAAATCAGCATGTAGTGATAGAACGTTATTCTGATACTGTCTACGTGACTTGACACGAGACAATGTCGCGATATTGTACGACGATTACTGCTTAAGGTGAAGGAAAATAATTTCTGGTAAGTTATATAGGAAAATTATCATTTGATATTCATTTCCAATAATAATAATAATAATAATAATAATAATAATAATAATAATAATAATAATAATAATAATAATTATAAACCAGAAAAATCTAAAATTGTATTTATTGCATTGCATTTGATGTCAATACTATATATACTATTTAAATAGACATGTATTTCATTTTAAGTGTAACGTACATTGTGTTCGTGTAGGGTTTAATAAATAAGTTTTGGAAGATTTGTTACTGCGATAGAAGGACAAAAAAAAAAAAACAAAAAAAAACAAAAAAAAAAAAAAAAAAACAATAGGGGTGATGGGGTTGTCCTTGCAACTTTGATATCAATTATCAGTGCCTGTAGTGAACTCCCTTAAAATGATTGGAAACTGATGAGGTAGTTTGCCATCCGTATGATCATGTTATGATAACGTACTATATCTAAACAGAATTATGTTCCTATGCGGGCTGGGAAATTAGTTCTAGTTGGGGGAGGGGGGGACACGGAAAATGCATTTTGACTTGACTCCCCCATTAGATATGTTAATTATTGCTCTCTGATTATTACTGATTCAGTGTATACTAAATCATAGCACGGTTACCCTTGGATACGGTGGTCTTTCTGTTAGTTTACTTACCGCCATACCGTGCTACTATTGTTTACAAGACAACACAATGGAGATGTTCTCCATTTACTTTGAATTGAACGTTGCTTCATAAACGTTTTAATAGCGATTGAATTCTTCTTATCTATACAAGTATATAGTGTAGACTTTGGTAAATTATTTACTTAATTAAAATAATTGTGATGTTATTCTATGCTTAAGTTTAGGTTCCAAATTAGTAATTTTATCCCTCAATTAAAACCCTTGCTCACAAAAAATACTAAATGTGTAGAAGATAAAAATAAAGTTATAAAGAAATTAATTCGAGGATAAACAATCAACAATATCAAAAATATATTATTTAAAGTGTATAAAACTGATTCACATGCTCTTATTTCGTACGTTTACCAATTTTAGTCCCTCTCCCAGTAAAAACATAAATCAGCAATACACTATATGATATATATATATATATATATATATATATATATATATATATATATATATATATATATATATATATATATATATACTATCAATTTTCTCTGATCCTACTAAACTTTCAGCAATATCCAAACAAGTAAATTCAGAGAAAGTGACGGGCACTCATGACACTAAATTATACATAGTTAGTATAAATGACTTTCCCTAATAATAGTATTTGTAGTCCAATATTTGGAAAGGTTAATGAAGTAGCCCGACTGCTTCAAAATGCGTTGCCATAAAATTATATGTAATTATAAACCTATGGGGAGCTTGAATGGATCAAGTCTGGAAACTCAATTAAACTTCTCTAAGAAGGATACATGTGTAATCGATTGTACACTGGAGATATTGTGGCCTGAGTCTTTTTCATAAATCTTTTTCTTGATTCATGATATTATAGAAAATTCAGTCAGCAGTTGTGAAAGGATTTTGCACGATCATAAAGCAAAAACAATAACGACATACATGTGAATTCTAAACGTTTGCGCAGAGGTTGGCAGGTTGTCGATTTGATATTGTAATAAACTAATCAACCAATATCTGTATTTATAGGCTTCGAAGGAGTCGACAGTAAAACGCTCGGTAAGAAACTGGATGCATAATTTAAACGAACCATGATCGCTGTTCTCATTGATTGGCTCTGAACACTCCAGTACCATTGTCCTACAACTCTTTGGACCAAACCGTGATGCAAGTAGTCTCGTTGGACCTTACTCATGTTGGACTGTGATTGTTAGGAAGGTATTACCAGTGTTGTAGGATTGGAAGACAATGACCATTATGATAACGCGGGGGATGACCAGAAGCAGAACTACAGTATAATGGGATTAGATTGGATATGGATAGGGATTATAGAGAGTTCATAATGCGGTAACTAACGTCACAAGGAAGATGGACATCACCGATAACACTTCTCTTACGAATCTAACGCGGACTTCCGGGGTACAACTGTCTCCGGTCGTACCAGCCGTCATGTTTGCGTCCGGAGTTTTTGGTAACCTTCTAGCTTTGGTTATATTATACAGATCTTCACGATCAAGGAAAAGGACCATATTTTACAAACTTGTAGGATTCTTGTCGTTTGTTGATCTCATAGGAACCATTGCGCTATCGCCAGTTACGCTGGTACAATATTCTAAAGCGGACAGATGGTACGGTGGACAAGCGCTTTGTGACTATTTCTCGTTCATGATGATATTTTTTGGATATTCCTCTATGTTCATCGTGTCAATAATGGCATTAGACAGATATATAGCTCTCATCCATCCATATTTCTACAGTTCTAAGTACTCATGGACGCGCATTAAAATCGTCACAGCGGGATCTTTGATTTTTGCTGCAATGTTTGCAGCTCTGCCAATTATAGGAGTGGGATCGAACGTAATTCATTTTCCATATACTTGGTGCTTTTTTAATTGTAAAGGAACTAGCATTACCGGCGCCATTTTTTCATATTCTTACTCCGGAATAGGGTTTCTCGTGATCATATTCCTGGCTTTTACCAACATCACTGTGATAGGCGCTCTGACTAAGATGCACATTGTGGCGCATTCCCGGAAGACGCCCTGTCGGAACCTACATGTGTGTATTAGTAGCGAGGAAGTTCAGATGATTATGTTTTCAGTAGGAGTTGTAATGGTTTTCGCAGGATGCTGGGCTCCTTTAATGGTGAGTTTTAAGTATACTCCTTTGTCTTTCAAGTACACGTACATTATTCTACTACAATGGCGGATTTAGAGTGGTGGAGGTGCAGGGGTTGATTTTACCAAAATAAAAATATTACCAGACAATTTCATTTTCGAACAATTTATGGCTACAACCCAACCCCCCCCCCCTTTCCAGACCGAATAGTGCAAAACATTAATCATGGGAGACTGCAACCCCCCTCCCTTTTCAAAAATTTCTAGATCCGCCTATGTACTACAATAAGATGTCGTAGAAAACTGTGTAGTTCCTGTGAAGCAAATGCCACTTAGAGGTCACTTTGTCCATCTGTCTGTCGGTCATTCTGTTATACCTCTGTGATAACGACTAAATACTTTATTCTAAGTTTCAATTGTATTTATTGTATAACGTCATTTTCTTAAGTTGCTCTGGCTCTTGAATCTTGATTCAGATTTGGACCTTTGACCGAGCCTTTTGTTATGGTCACATATCTAGGGACTGGAGCGTCACTGACATGGTGATTGGCCGATTAGAAGTGATAGATACAGATTAATTCGTTAAACACGTGTGATAAATGTAAAGCTTCATTGAAATGTAAGGAATGCCAATGATCCTACTGAATATTGCTGTTGTGATGGTGTTATTACTGATGTTGTCAATATATCACGTGACTGCAAGAATGCTGTGTGGGGGATATCTGAATGATTGATTGAGTGTAATTTACTTTAATTTTCTCTTCATATTATACGCCATAAAATATGCATACGCCTTGTAAGACAGGTCACGGATCTGCCTATGCTTGTGCTATGATTTACGTTATTGATAATTCATTGATACAGATTACATTTCAGCAATCTGTCAATACAGTTAAACCGTATACTAAAAGTTAATATTTTGGAACGTGCGATCTGGAGGTCAGAATAGAGAAAATCAGTGGAATAAATGCACTTCCTACTATACACAAAAAGGTGTTTGACCCGTTTTAACTCTCTAAATATGACGTTCACAACTTGAGTTTGTTTGCCCGTGTCTGGTTTGACGTCACGTCGAGATAACTTAGGTCTTCAAAGAAAGGAATTCAATGCTTTTTGAGTCGGCGCTCTCATAGAGCGCTAGACTCAATGGCATCGCTTTTCAAATTCTCGCTTTTCAGGGGTTATAACTTTCACTACCGATATAGAGCTTACTACGCCGCTGAAAAATAAAGTGCCGAAAAATTATTGATGTTGTCTTAAAAATTCTTGATCAGCACAATGTATCTTAATTTAAGCTAAACATAAACTAGTTTCAATAACTCGAAAAAGGAGTTGCAATAATGTTTTCAAATTTCGCGTAATAACATGTAGTTGTGACTACTTTACGATGTGTTTACCACCGACACCGTCGGATGTACTCGATTGTGTAATTCTCCGGACAAAGCATTTGTCTTGATCTTGTATCGCTTGTTTTATCGAGATATTTCAATTAAAGTTTTCCCCAACACGTTCTGGAACTTTAGTTCTTTTTCACATATATGACAAATTTAAAGATCGATCTTCCCGCATTTCCTCTGATAATGAAAATGCATTATACATGTAAATATTTAGGTAAATGTTGTATGTTTCTAAATATAAATGCTGTTAAAACATTATGAGAATCGTGAATAAGATGGTTATTTAATGTCCCACTTGAAGGAATGTCGTTCCTTGGCTCAGCTTCGACTCGTGACAACAATGCAGTAAAACTTGTTGCCATGAAGTTGTCGATTGCACGTTCATTTCGGATACAAGCAATTGCAAACTCTTTGCCGTAAGATAGTATGAAGAGAGCAAATTTTATTAGCATTTTGTACTTAGGTATAATGACGATGTAGTTGCAACAAAGACCTACTGCCCGCGCCACTCACTTTGTAAACCGGAAAATCTGGATTTTCACTTATTTATCTTTAAAATAGTTTTACAAAATTAATATCAATCGACAGATCTTGTCTAGTCGTAACTTTTGATGTATGTTATATGTTTCTACGAAGAAGCATTCGTATTTTATAGGGAAAAATCATTTTAGATCGGGCGTTTTCTATGTTAATTTTGACGTGACGTCGCCGATGTTTAACATTGTCATTGAGTCTATGGGAAACTTGGCAACGTCACGTCAAAAGTTAAAATGGAAATCGCCCTATCTAAAATTGATTTTTTTTTCTATAAAATATGAACGCTTCTTCATACAAACATATAGCATACACCAAAAGTTACGACTAAACAAGATCTATCGAAAGGTTTTGCCTTTTTGAAATTATTCTGAAGATGAATAACTGAAAATCCAGATTTTCCAGTTTCCAGAGTGAGTGGCACGGACAGTAATTTTTGCCCCCCCCCCCCCCCCCCCCCCCCCCGCATTTCCCTGAAATCCTGAATCCGCCACTAAAATGGTAAAATGATTACATACTTAAAATCAGCAAAGCCGACTCTCAGGACTTTTGAGTCCTTTGATTTTTTAACTTCTGACATATTATTTTCTTACCTTATTTGTAAATTCACAGAGATAGACCCCGTACTAAAAGAGTTTAACACAATGTTTCATTGATATACAAACTACATAATATAGAGAGGGACTCAAATGTTCATTGCATCGGAAATATTTTAAAAGCATGGAGACAGTAGAAACTGTAGGTTAGAAAACTGTTTTCTCCGTTACATAAGCGTAATTTAGTTCCCTCTACCCAATGAAATTGGGCAATACAAAGTTAGATTTAGTTATAATAAATGATTCAAAGATAAAGTGACTTTTATAGCATGTATTCTGGTTTTACGTCACACCAAGGTTATTGCGCTTATGTGGTAACTGCATCTGCTTGATGCTTGATGTAGACTTGTGCAACAGACCCACCCTAAGCGATCAGATGTATTATCACGTGTCAAGCTCACCGACCTAGGAGTTTTTCGGCGCTGATTTATTTTTGTTTTAAACATAAAACGAAGGTGCCAGAGGCGGGACTCGACCGCCGGACCTCTCGGTCACGAGCAAAGCGCCTAACTGACCAAGAAAGGGCTGCTATGTTTATATCAATGAATGAGGAAATCATGATTTGTGTTTTGTTTGATAATATAGTGATTTACCGAATCAATGACGGTTCTATTTAAGTTTAAAGAGATCTGAAAGGTCACAACAGTTCATTTAATATTAAAATCTGCATATGCAGAAAAAGTTAAGAGGTCGAAAATAACGTAAATGGTGCAATACTAGTGTGGGGGTTTCTTACATTTATAAGTCGTCATGAAATGGCGTCATTATATGTAACGTTAGGTCCTCTCCATCCGCAAGCAATAGAATAATAAAAAATACTGTAGTTTTACCACCCCACCCCACCCCAATAAAAAGTTACACACAAAAAATCCTCCATGGAATTTAGTGTACGTGCTTCAGTATTACAAACAAGATTATGTCATTAAAATCAATCAATTCTCAGCGTCTTACGAACCGATTATCGATTAAGAGCTGAAGTCGATCCGTCTATTACTAGGAGAAAGCGAAAAATAAAAGTATGAAAATCTAAATTGTTTATAAATCATTTCTATACATATCGACTTATCACGCTAATGTACCTAGTAATGAAACTGCTAGCCAAAGGAAGTTAACAAGGGACATGGGATAGTTAGAATTCCTGATGAATTATTATCTTTAGATATCATCTACGATTCATGCAGTGTTTTGTAGATTACTATTCTTTTTGGATAACCGGTATGTGTTAAACGGCATGTTTCGTTTATAGCGGTGTATACATTATAGTTTATTTCTGTTTATTTGTATAAAGGTTCGTTTCAGGTCGTATAGTCTCTGGGTGTGTATTGTACATGTATACGTTTCAGTGTGTATAGTAATATATGTATTACAGTCCGTTTTAAACTGTACGTATTACGACGCACATGTTTTGCAATGCGTTTGGGATTGTATGTATTGCGGTGTGTTTGGGATTGTCTGTATTGCGGTGTGTTTGGGATTGTATGTATTGCGGTGAGTTTGGAATTGTATGTATTGCGGTGCGGTTAGGATTGTATGTATTACATAGGGTTTGGAATTGTATGTACATGTATTGCGGTGCGTTTGGGATTGTATATATTGCGGTGCGTTCGGGATTGTATGTATTGCGGTGCGTTTGGGGTTGTATGTATTGCGCAGCATATAGGGTTGTATATATTACGTTGGGTTTGGGATTGTATGTATTGCTGTGCGTTTGGAGATGTATATATTGCGGCTCATTTAGGATTGTATGTATAGCGGTGCGTTTGGGATTGTATGTATTGCGGTGCGTTTGGGATTGTATGCATTGCGGTGGGTTTGGAGCTGTATGTATTGCGCAGCATATTGGGATGTATATATGACGTTGGGTTTAGGATTGTATGTATTGCGGTGTGTTTGGGATTGTATGTATTGCGGTGTTTTTGGGATTGTATGTATTGCGGTGTGTTTGGGATTGTATGTATTGCGATCGGTTTGGGGTTGTATACATTGCGGTGGGTTTGGGGTTGTATGTATTGAGCAGCATATAGGGTTGTATATATTACGTTCGGTTTGGAGTTGTATGTAATGCGGTGCGTTTGGAGATGTATGTATTGCAGCTCGTTTGGGCTTGTATGTATTACGGTGGGCTTTGGATTGTATGTATTGGGGTGCATTTGGCGTTGTATGTATTACGGTGGGCTTGGGATTGCATGTATTGCGGTTTGTTTGGCGTTGTATGTATTACGGTGGGCTTGATATTGTATGTATTGCGGTTTGTTTGGCGTTGTGTGTATTACGGTGGGCTTGGGATTGTATGTATTGCGGTTTAACTGGCGTTGTATGTGTTACGATGGGCTGGGGATTGTATGTATTGCGGTTTGTTTGGCATTGTGTGTATTACGGTGGGCTTGGGATTGTATGTATTGCGGTTTGTTTGGCGTTGTATGTATTACGGTGGGCTTGATATTGTATGTATTGCGGTTTGTTTGGCGTTGTATGTATTACGGTGGGTTTTGGATTGTATGTATTGGGGTGCGTTTGGCGTTGTATGTATTACGGTGGGCTTGAGATTGTATTTATTGCGGTTTGTTTGGCGTTGTATGTATTACGGTGGGTTTTGGATTGTATGTATTGGGGTGCGTTTGGCGTTGTATGTATTACGGTGGGCTTGGGATTGTATGTATTGCGATGTCTTTGGCGTAGTATGTGTTGCGGTGGGCTTGGGATTGCATGTATTGCGATGCGTTTGGGGATGTATGTATTGCGGTTTGTTTGGGCTTGTATATGCTGTGAAGGGTTTACTGTCCGCGCCACTCACTCTGGAAACTGGAAAATCTTGATTTTCAGTTATTCATCCTCAGAATAATTTCAAAAAGGTAAAACCATTCTATAGATCTTGTTTAGTCGTAACTTTTGGTGTATGCTATATGTTTGTATGAAGAAGCGTTCATATTTTATAGAAAAAAAAATCAATTTTAGATAGGGCGATTTCCATGTTAAATTTTGACGTGACGTCGCCAAGTTTTTCATAGACTCAGTGTTAAACATCGGCGACGTCACGTCAAAATTAACATAAAAAACGCCCTATCTAAAATAATTTTCCCTATAAAATATGAATGCTTCTTCGTAAAAACATATAACATACACCACAATTTACGACTAAACAAGATCTGTCGATTGATATTAATTTTGTAAAACTATTTTAAAGGTAGATAAGTGAAAATCCAGATTTTTCGGTTTACAAAGTGAGTGGCGCGGACAGTAGGATTGTGTGCATTATAGTGTGTTCTGGGTTTCATTTTTTGTGCACGTTTTGGATTTTTGTATTGCGGTGCGTTTTGAGTTGAATGTATCAGATTAAACACATTTTATTCAATACACGAATACATTGAAACGGATTGGGCTACAGGTTTGACAACATTAGATAATGCCCTCTCCTTTAGCATATACAACATAAATGATACGTTCATCCGGGAAGTGGCGATAAAAAGTACAACATAAAGATATTTAGATTTACATAATATTATCTTTTTCTAAGTTTAGATTTTTGTTATTCAAACTTTAGATAAAAATTTAAAGTTAGAAAAAGACAATATTGTGCAAGGGAGACATGAAGGGAAAGGGACGTGCTGATGTGTGCACAAAATGTGTAAGTAGAGGGAGGTGGGGGATATGGCTAATGTGTAAGTAGGGGGAGGTGGGGGATATGGTTAATGTGTAAGTAGAGGGAGGTGGGGGATATTGCTAATGTGATACCAATGGTGTTTTGCCTACGCATTCAGATTTAATTTTCTTAAAGGCAATTACCTTATTTTACGTAATGTGATGTAGAGTGTCACATACAAATTCACAAAGTCAAAACTTTCGAAAATTAGGTTCTGATTTTCTACAATGCCACCATCGTGTTTTTTTTTTGTATGTATTGTGGTGTTTTTGGGGTTGTATACATATGAACTGAGTTGTGTTTGATGTTGTGTGTATTGCGGTGGGTTTCGGGTTTGGGGTTGTGTGTATTGTTGTGAGCTTCATGTTATATATATATATATATATATATATATATATATATATATATATATATATATATATATATATATATATATAATGTTCTTCTTATTGATAATATGTATTATTTAAACGTATTTGATTTTTTTTCTATAACTTCTTCTTTTGCTATTTCAGGCTGTGATAGTGCTTGAACAGAGTCAATATATGAGCTTCGGAGAGAAGCTAGAACTTTACGTTATACGCCTTGCATCATTGAACCAGATTCTTGACCCATGGATTTATCTGCTTTTCAGAAAAGAACTGTTCAAAATTTTCACCAACATGCTTAAAAAATATTTATGTAAGACAAACGGAAAACTTTCTGTAAGTGGTTCTCAGGAGAACAAAATTGAGATCATGTCATCTATGACTCACGGGTCTCTGCCCGAGGTAGGTCTGTCTGACTGTAACCTGAACTGTTATGAGTCAAAACTATAGCAGGTTCACCGAACGTTCATCTTCACATTGATATTATAATCTGATATTGTAAAAATCATAGATATATTCTATTTAAGACGTATTCTAGTCGATTTTCATAATTGAAAGAAACTCGAGTAAAATATGGTTTAAAGAAAACTTGATGTATATATGTAGTATAATAATAATAATAATAATAATAATAATAATAATAATAATAATAATAATAATAATAATAATCGTATTTATTTGTTTTCTCCAATGCTGCAATCCTATACGACAAAACGATTAGAGTGGTTATTTGATATAAAAGATAATCAAATTTTAAGATTAAAAGACGAATAAATGACAGTAAAATGGACTGAATGATGTATTTTATTCTAAAAAGCTTTTAGATTCCTTGTGACAAGGAGTCAAATAAAAGCCAAAGTAGTCTAGACATAGTCTACAAAGAAATGTCATTTATACCGAAAAACGGGAAAGTGTGAAAATGAGCTGCTGTGAACGATAAAGATGTCAAAGCAGGGTAATGTATATATAGAACTTTTCATCTGCCGCTCGTGTTCGAATTAATGCCAAGATATCCATTCTTTGTGATCCCCACAATATTCATAGTAATGACCTTAACTCAAATGTCAAGGTCGATTTATATGTTAAAGTAACATTTATTAGGTATTGTTGTATATTGAGAAAGCGGTGTTATTTACGTAATTGTGTTTCAAAAATCTCAGTTGTTTCTTCATATCTTTACACAATGAATTGTACAAAACGTCAAAACAGATAAAATATGTTTCCGATAATAACGGATAGCAAATAAACAAAACATAAAAGCTCCAGAATTGTGCGAATGTGTACTCCATATCCAACATCAGTACGACAGTAGTATAAAACAGCAAATTACCTGATCAATACAGTAGATATTCATGATAGAGTCGTATAATAGACTGGCCTCTATAGAAACACTTTCTAGCTTCTTACCACGTTGATATATAAGGTCGCCTTTCTTTTGTTATGCTGATATTGTAAAAGTTTCGAAATCGTTTAATAAGATAAAAAGATTCATGAGTAGTATAAATTCCTTTTTAGAGAAACTGCAATCTAAACGAGATAGGACAGCTATCGCGGACGTGCGGCGCAATGGCTTCGTAGAGATGTAAGGGGATAGTTTATCACGAGAGTCTTGGGAACAAAATTATATCATTTTATCCATACCAATTACAATGGATGGCCAACACTACAAAAGACATGTTCGTGATTTAAGGGTGATTGGTGGAGAACTTATATGATATGAGGAGGGATGACATGAATTGAGAAATTTTGTTATTACTATTACTACCCATTTTAGACAATGATATCTTACTGAGGGTTCCAATCACGCTGTGAGTGTCATTAGAATACAAACTCTTGACTTCAGTCCTTTTTTATCGCCAGTGGAAGTTCCACGGAACGAAACAACTTGCATCCAAACATCAAATTTTTTCATAGACCAGACCCCTGTATTTCAGATCACCTAATAATAATAATAATAATAATAATAATAATAATAATAAAGTCTGGAACAAAAAGGAATATATTGACTGCCGAGGCTGATAATATACAGTGTGTTTGTCTGATGTTAACTGAGTCCGCATTGCTAAATTTATCAGAAAACCTAAGCATCTGTTTGTAATGAATTTGTTATGTATTGATTGAGGTCTCTACCACTAGCTTCATCACGTGATGAAAATCTATGGTGTCAATACAAGTGATTTCGAGTTCATAGCAAATATTGAAATTGTATTATGTATGCTAGACATTTAAAGTATTGGTAATAATTTTTTAACACATGTAGATTATGTTCATCAAAGTTTTTTTTTTTTTGTCTTTCCTAAGTTTCATGGTGGATGTAACAACTTTACAGGGGATGCTCACTTTCTATGATCTATTTCTAGATTTTTCACGGATTTGAGATTCTCTTACTGAATTTTGTATTGCACATTGTCACCTTTCACTTTTCGCTATTTACATTTAACGCTTCATCTATTAAGAGTTTTCAACACTATCATGTACCGTGAATTGAGTTTACCTGGTTGTTAGGTCAATTTGGTGCCTCTGAAGCACAATATTTAAACCAGTTTATATGTCCTTTAGGTTACATTCCTATTTGTTGGACTATGGAGATTTTCATTCGCTCTGAGAGAAATACGACAATACAATGGGAAATAAGATGATATATTCAAATCTATAATAATAATAATAATAATAATAATAATAATAATAATAATAATAATAATAATAACAATAATAATAATCATCATCATCATCATCATCATTATCATCATCATCATCATCATCATCATTCCTTAGGGCTTCTCTCTTTTTGAGGGAAAATATAGAATAAGGAAATATGGATGCTGTCCTCTGTCCCTTACATGGAGATAATAATAATAATAATAATAATAATAATAATAATAATAATAATAATAATAATAATAATAATAATAATAATAATTCAGATAGATTTGTTTTAAATAACAAATTATGATGTGTTTACTGACGTGCTACTATAATTGTTTGATATCAAACCATTGTTCGTTACAATAGCATGATCATAATAGACCACACTCAACTGTAATTAGACCAGAAACTGTAATTAAAGAAGAACCTGATGTTTTGAGTCGAGGACCTAATAAGATAACAAAAAGCTTGTCGTTTAATAATGCAATTAGTTACTTGCTCCTTGACCTATATATCAGTTGAACGTTTTTCAACAAAATATATTGGTTGTTATCTAATAGTATGCTAAATTGCCAATCAATATCGTTTATATTCTGTGCACTTTAAGAAATTGGTCTTCAGTCTCTATTTCACACAATACCTGATTATTTTTACCTGGAAATTTTGTACCTTACACAGAAATAAATTTGTAAGTACTCCATGGTAATTTACAATGTAATAGTTTTATCTTTTTAAAGTGATGAATACCCTGTTAATTTATATATCTTCTGCAGTACATTCTCCATATTATGGGTACGATAGTTATGAGAAATAAATATTCATTGTTTGTAAACTAGGATAAGTTGAAAGAAAATTAGCTTTGGGATTTACCTGTTATAAAGCTGAAAACCAGTATAAGAGGCGGAATACGTCTTATTTACAAAACCAACAGGTTCTACATACTTCTTAAATAATCGTACCGATTAAATGTTGATATAAGAAATTATAAAAACCTTTTCTTCTTTCTTCAAAGTATATTCGAAATATTCACAACACCATTCCCTCTGCCACTGCAGAATGATCAGTTCTCCTAGAATAAAAGTACCCTTGATAAATATTCACAACACCATTCCCTCTGCCACTGCAGAATGATCATTTCTCCTAGAATAAAAGTACCCTTGATAAATATTCACAACATCATTCCCTCTGCCACTGCAGAATGATCAGTTCTCCTAGAATAAAAGTACCCTTGATAAATATTCTATTTAGAATGATTTCTCTCTCTTCGTTATCTATTTGAAAAGCATACTCTCTCCTTGACTGCAACTGGTTTACACCATTAATGGAAGACTAGTAATAATCATAGCAATAAATTAAACTTACCATAACACACACTTATGAAACAGAACGCTCTGCATAAGGAATTTGTTTAACCATTAAAATAAAGGCCCATTGTGTCTTGATGTTCTGACTAACATAATCCATGTAAAATGATCTCGGCAAATGGTCTTTTCTCCGTCACTAAATACTCTGTAAATCATTCTTAATAAACTACTATAGTCACAATTACAACAATACATTCATATAATAAACTACCATAGTCTCAAATACAACAATACGTTGATATAATGAACTACCATAGTCTCAAATACAACAATACGTTCATATAATGAACTACCATAGTCACAAATACAACCATACATTCATATAATAAACTACCATAGTCACAAATACAACAATACGTTGATTTAATGAACTACCATAGTCACAAATACAACAATACATTCATATAATAAACTACGATAGTCACAAATACAACAATACATTCATATAATAAACTACCATAGTCACAAATACAACAATACGTTGATTTAATTAACTACCATACTCACAAATACAACAATACATTCATATAATAAACTACCATACCCACAAATACAGCACTACATTCATAAAATAAACTACCATAGTCACAAATACAACAATACATTGATATAAAAAACTACCATAGTCACAAATACAACAATACATTGATATAATACACTACCATAGTCTCAAATACAACAATACATTCATATAATACACTACCATAGTCTCAAATACATCAATACATTCATATAATACACTACCATATTCTCAATTACAACAATACATTCATATACTACACTACCATACTCACAAAATACAACAATACATTCATATAATACACTACCATACTCACCAAATACAACAATACATTCATATAATACACTACCATACTCACAAAATACAACAATACATTCATATAATACACTACCATAGTCACAAATACAACAATACATTGATATAATGAACTACCATACTCACAAAATACAACAATACATTCATATAATACACTACCATAGTCACAAATACAACAATACATTGATATAATGAACTACCATACTCCCAAATACAACAATACATTCATATAATACACTACCATAGTCACAAATACAACAATACATTCATATACTACACTACCATACTCACAAAATACAACAATACATTCATATAATACACTACCATAGTCACAAATACAACAATACATTTTTATAATACACTACGATACTCACAAAATACAACAATACATTCATATAATACACTACCATAGTCACAAATACAACAATACATTCATATACTACACTACCATACTCACAAAATACAACAATACATTCATATAATACACTACCATAGTCACAAATACAACAATACATTTATATAATACACTACGATACTCACAATTTACAACAATACATTCATATAATACACTACCATAGTCACAAATACAACAATACATTGATATAATGAACTACCATAGTCACAAATACAACAATACATTCATATAATACACTACCATAGTCACAAATACAACAATACATTGATATAATGAACTATCATACTCACAAAATACAACAATACATTCATATAATACACTACCATAGTCACAAATACAACAATACATTTATATAATACACTACCCTACTCACAAAATACAACTATACATTCATATAATACACTACCATAGTCACAAATACAACAATACATTGATATAATGAACTACCATAGTCACAAATACAACAATACATTCATATAATACACTACCATAGTCACAAATACAACAATACATTTATATAATACACTACGATACTCACAAAATACAACAATACATTCATATAATACACTACCATAGTCACAAATACAACAATACATTTATATAATACACTACCATACTCACAAAATACAACAATACATTCATATAATACACTACCATAGTCACAAATACAACAATACATTGATATAATGAACTACCATAGTCACAAATACAACAATACATTCATATAATACACTACCATACTCACAAATACAACAATACATTCATATAATACACTACCATACTCACAAAATACAACAATACATTCATATAATACACTACCATACTCACAAATACAAAAATACATTCATATAATACACTACCATACTCACAAATACAACAATACATTCATATAATACACTACCATACTCACAAAATACAACAATACATTCATATAATACACTACCATGGTCACAAATACAACAATACATTGATATAATGAACTACCATTCTCACAAAATACAACAATACATTCATATAATACACTACCATAGTCACAAATGCAACAATACATTTATATAATACAGTACCATTCTCACAAAATACAACAATACATTCATATAATAAACTACCATAGTCACAAATACAACAATACATTGATATAATGAACTACCATAGTCACAAATACAACAATACATTGATATAATGAACTACCATAGTCTCAAATACAATAATACATTGATATAATAATTTACCATAGTCACAAATATAACAATGCATTCATATACATTTATTTTCTTGGTGTATCATAAAATAGTACATAATTATACATATATATATCCCTGGAGTGATATTGCCTATAGAAATTGTACAAACTAGACCAGTGAAAATTATTCCTATATTATTTGATAACCGAATTATTTGTATTCAGTTTGTAAAAACTGATATAAAACAACGGCTAATATCAGTTTCCAGTGAATTGTAGTAATTTGGTAAAATGCTCTTCTCTGGTATATATATTGTTTTTATAACATGTAGTGGATTAATAATTTCCCCTGAGGTAGTTACATTCTTATAATTTTGCTGTCACTGAATCAAGTTTTCTCTACTTCGTTTGTTATTTGTATGGTGTAACATAGTTAATACCATAACTCAGAAAGACAATTATTTTTCATTTCTTATTTCTGAATTCTTGGGTGCATTATGAAAATGAAAATTAAAGGTAGAAAATAATACATTGTATATATTTATTTGAGTATACAACTCTTAAGTCAACACTGAGCAAATCATACAGAAATGCCAAATTTATTGTACAATGTCGAAAGGTCGGTAAAAGATATGTTAATAAAAATTTAGAGTGAGACATTTTGAAAATACGACGGACTTTTAACAAACAGAAGATTTCTACTTTCTTTTCACCATTTATTATCTTTTTTTTTTTTTTTTTTTTTTGGATATTGTCTTTTATTAGTCATACATGCTGCTTTTATTGTTAAATTGCTATGTCGAAGTGTTTTGCTTATCTTGGATTAGTGTTAATTATCCTTTTAAATTGTATCTTTAATAAACGACCTCCAGATACATGGATGAGTATACGATGCTGAAAGTATTCAGTATTTTCTAATATGAGAATTGAAGTTATGCTCGATTTGCTTTACTTCCGTCCTTATCATTACGATTGTCGTTTATCAAACGTACAATGTTAGTCCACACATGAAGCATGTATACATAGTTTAACAATTTTGTGTCTCTGTGGGTTTTGATATTCTTTGCGGGTGCGGCTAGGCAAACTGGAGATGACTACATTTCCCAGGTTCTTGGTCTCACTTCAGAGGTCCGTGAATGTCGAAAAAATACAGATTGTTGTAACTCACAAAGTGAAATTTTACCGGTTTACTTTTGCATTTTACATAATTCAATTCTTTCCTTATTTTGATGTCCCTTTAAACATTTTTGATACGATAATGGTTTTCTGCATTTAGCAGCATTACTGTACGCGTTTATATATTTTAATGATCTCTCAACTTGAGACACTTGTTGTCCCTTTATCTTTATATGGAGGAATATATATATTTTAAATGTGTGTCCTTTGATCATTCTGCTGTTGCGGCCAGTGGGAAGGTGAGTGCGTAAACTGCTTAACCACACCATTTGATTGACTAATATTGTCTTATCAAACGACCGTCTTAAGTCGATATGGTAACTGCACTATAATCGAATATTTTTGTGATGTTTTGTGTGTTTTTCTTATCATTACATTATACATGTATACTGTATATTTCCGTGGTGACATCTTTCTTTATGGATTAACATTGTATGATTCACTTTGATCATTTAAAGTGAATCATGCTGTTAAAATAATATATAGCTTAAAATCTAGTGGACATGGATAACCGATTTAAGGAACGTAAAGCTTCGACTAATGGCAAGTTAATTAAGAGATTCTCACGGGGCGGATATATGGAATGTGATATGCTCTGGGTAACAAAGTCAGGTATATCGCACTCTTCCTATCCAGGAAATGATTTTCTTTATTATTGATTCTATCTTAATGCCAATGTCTATGTTATCTTGTCATCCAGATGAGTTATCGGGAAAGGTTAATTAAGCTTCTTAATTTCAAAATCTTCATACTTTGTATATCAAGTAGTTTTATAAAACATAACATTTTACATGTGGCTTTGAAAGAGCATGAGGGCTGTAGCCATTAACCCTAATTTTCATTATTAAAATTCTTGACTTTCTGAGAGCCTAAATAGAATAAATATAAATTTCTAGAGTAAATTCTTGTAGTTCATGATCCAAATATGTGTTTGTCAACCCCGGGGACTTTAAAGAGTATTATTTTCTGAAAACTTTCGGAAAATAACAAACATAACCGTGTTAGCATTTTGGCTGTTCAGGTGTTTTGGGGTTTGGGGGGTTAAAATCAAGGTTAACATGAATAGCTGAACGTCGGAAAACTCCTTTATTCATATATTTATCACAATTTTTCTGGATTTCTGAAATCTGTATTTCTTTCCAAAAACTTGCAAATGCTCCCTTCGCAAATGCAAAAAACTACTCATTTTAAAGGTTAATTCATAATATTTACAATGCTAGTCTAATTCCTTCGATGAACCATACTAAACAGGCTCGGTTCATCAGCCCATGAACTTGGGTCATGGAAGTAGTACCCGGTGTATGGCAAATCACATGCGTAGTAATATAAAAAGAGGCGGGGCTTACTCAAGTTCAAGGCCGATATTCTACTGTTGTTTTTTACTTGAATGAATCTGTTAATTTTGAGCAATTAAATAAATTACCTGGACCGACAGAGTATTTTTAGCATTCTAGACACGCACTTTATCGCGTTGCGGAAGTACTTTTCCACCTCAGGAAAAAATCGGTCCTTGTTAGTTTGATAACGGGGAATTTGATATTTTGTTTTCTAAAAAGAACCTTTTAAAATGCATTGTAAATATAAGGAATGACTGTCTTTTTTTCTAGGTTCATGGGTGAGAAACTTCGCGGTTCGCATGTTTTGTTTGTTTTTCACCCCAGTTCATTTACCATGAACCTAAAAAAAAAAGACAGTCATTCCTTAAATGTATAAGGAAATAATTAATTTAAATTTTCATTATTACATTTTGTTGAAGAAAAATATCATTCAAATTGTAGCTATAGGCCATTTCCGATTTTGATTTTTAATATTGGTTAAAGCCAAAGGGAAAACAGGAAAAAAAACCCAAAACAAAAACAAACAAAAAAACGAAATCAAAAACAAAAGAAAATAAACAAACAAAAAAGGAAAACAAAAACAAAACGAAATCAATTAAACAAAAACAAACAAACAAATTTGCACTTCGATTTGTCATAATTGAAATTCTATGATTATAACATCAATATTTATCCGTAGTCGCATGCATTTTATGGTATAATTGAAGAGTTTCACAGAAAACTCGGAATTCATCTATTGTGTTGCGTTATAACAGGTGCGTGTTCAAGAACAAGAATATCTGGTGATAAATCCTTGTTGGTATTTGATTTCACATTCCATAATGTTTTTGAGACAGTCTGATAATGCAGACGAGTTCATCACATATATCAATAGATATTACATCACAATCTGTTGAACAAAATTATTGTTGTTCATAGAAAGATGACAGCTTGAGAAATAATTCACTTTACTTGATTGATTATCGTATCTTAAGTCTAATTCTTCTTGACTCACTGCTAGTATGGTATGCTATCATACATAAAATCTCTTCAATGCTTCTTTAATTGCTAACTGAAATATCAATAACACCGAGTCAATATTGGATATAAATTCAGAAGTAATTAATCTGTTAAAATTTTGTATCGATTATTTACTAAAATTTGGTATCTTGTGAAAGTTTTCTGGGAAGGCACATTTTCGTTTAAATTTTACAAAATACATGTAGACCAGGTGTGTTATGGTCCCCATGGTATTTCGCTTAAGAACTCTATTGTATAATTTAACGAAGAATGACATGTATGAAATTTTGATGGCCAGATGTTTTTCTACTTGACCTCCGTTGCTCAGGTTCAAATCAAGATCATAACAAGAACTCATCAATGTCTACAAGCCTACTAAATTTGAGGGATATATGCAAGATATCAAGCTAACCGCAAAATGAGTCTGTGTTCACTGGAGTGTGACATCAAGATCAAGGTCACCAAATTTCGCATGAAATCTACCAAACTTGTCTACAAACCTATCAAGTTTGACGAAGATTTCATCTGGTATTCAAGAAATCAAGTTCAACGTAAATTCTTGATGCCGGACGGACAGGCAGACTTTGTCAATTCATAGACCGGACTTATTTTGCAATCCGGTCAATTATCCAACATCAACAGAAGAGTTACGGCCTCAATGTGATCAATCATACACTTACTCATGATTTTTATGCCCCCGCCATATATGGCCGGGGGCATATAGTGTTGCACCCTGTCATTTCGTCATTCGGTCATTCCTAAAACATAAATTGTCATGTCACCTCCTCCCAAACCGTTCATTAGAATTTCACATGTAGGTAGGGCAGCATATGTGGATGTGCATGAAGGGAGGCAACTCTGCTCAGAACTTTTTTCAGGAGTTATGGGACTTTGAAATTAGAAAATGTGCATTGCATATGGCTGAACCTTGCCGTTTATAAAATGATTTTCTTATTGGAATCATGTACCTAGTTCTGCTTCTTGTTCGTTTTTGTTCTTAATTTGAATTTTGTTATCCCTTGGAATTTTCAAACATGGTATATTTCGGCTTTATGATTTAGAAATGGCTTATCAGTGCATAATTCAAACACTTTAATATTATGATAAAATTCAGTCTTTAAAGTTTGAGTTTTTATTCACAACTTTCAGTCATATTTATAGGAAGACAACAACTAAAAGAATATAACAGGTTTGGAAACCGTATCAGAAATAAGTGTAAAGTACAAAATACGTGTAAGGTACAAAATATTTACTATACTGAAGAATACATATTAATAACATTCACTTTACAAAACATAAATATGTGCATATACATGCATCATAGCGTCAAATAATACTGTTTCAAACATCAACTGTTTATACAAGGATAGCACTTTAAAGACATGATAAGAAGAGTACATTGTTATCAACGTTTATGATTGTGTCAGAAAATGGATTAAAGACAACTGTTGAAGATGTCGTCATGTGTTGCTGTAAATCCCGGTAGTTTCAATGTGCTCGCTAACTGCATCATAAAGCATCTTGTACTGCGTCTGGAAAGAACAAAAATATATAACATGAAATGTTGTAAATTATATTATCACTGAGGCGATACCAGTGTTCACGGACGTCTTGAGTTTATCCCTCACATAGAATTATGTGCTTCATTTCTGACACAAAATGTGTGATTTTGTACCTCATAGAATTTTGTAAGTTTTGGAAACCACAGAGCATCTGCCTCAATTATAGCTGTCCTTAGGCGGTTCATTTTGATTATTAGTTTACTCTACATATATTTAGGGTTTATACGCTTGCAATACTAAAAATATACTTATATAAATAAATACTTATCAGTAAAATACATTCAGTACAATAATGTTCTTGTATATTTTACTTACATATAACTTAACGAGATCAGAAATGCAATAATTGGATTTATTTACTCCGTCTATCACTCACAGTGGTATTTGATTCTTCAGTCTGATTGTCGATCGTAAACACTAACGTTATCACGGTGCGACTTTCCAATCAAGCATTGGTATGATGTGTCTTTTAACACCGACGACAATAATGGGGCGTTATAAGCTATGTAATCGGGGACATACAAAGTAATTATGGTGTATTTGTGCCGCTAATTCCCATTTTACGTTCATCCTACACGGAATGTGTTACAATAACCATACTCTGTACTGATACATAAACCCTTTTCAATAGTTTATAGAAATTGAGCCCATAAAATATTTACGCGCAAAACAAATTTTCTGTCAATATTTCATATGCAGACTAAATTCATACAAAATACTTCTGTAATGGAGAATGAAACATATAAGATATAGTATCACCTGATGTCGACATAATGTTATTGTGACATAGTAAATATGGATAATAATTAAATTTAAACACTGCTAAACAATACATACGAAAGTAGATCTGAGGTCCTAGTATTGCCTATCCCATGCAAAGCAAACTTTCCATCATTTTAAGTATAGATTCACAAATTGTCGATATACTAGAAAAAAAACTATGTGCTAGTTATAATCATTTCTACATACGAGACTTTGTATGATCTGGGGTCTACGGCACTGAATGCGCCGAAGGGTATGGAAAATGTCAACTTCCTGCTCCATTCGAAGACGATCCAGAGCGAGGCTTAGTGTGGTAAATACGCCGCTGCATTTAGCACCATCACTAAAAGATGAAAAAGAGACTAAGGATATTTATCAAATTAAGTGTTATGATATGTCAAAGGTTTGGGATGTAAACTATCACGAGCAGTAATGTTTTATTATTCTAAATAGTAAGTGATGACTGGTCATTATATACTTTATAACAACGTTCCACAATGAAAATCAACTACTGTTAAAGCGTGCGTGATAAATTTCATTCTTCTTTTTTAAATTGCCTTCGTAAAGGGAAGCAATTAATAACTCACATGCACTGGACGAGCACTGTGTCTGTGAGAGATTCTCGTTTCCAGTTTTCTACAGCTTCTATGACAGACAGCAGAGATCTCAGGGGTTGTGGAGCTTCTCTTCCCCAAGGCCATGTGACTAGATGAAAGGATTTTATAGTTCTCGTCTCATTGAAATCCTTAGATAAAATAAGCGACAATAATGTACATGTAAACGTGAAAGAATTGCAAATTAACATGTAAGTTTAATATTAGGCTATAAATACGAATATATCAATTCAATAATTTAACAAAACGGAAGTAAAGGCGAAAATATGACTGATGACAAATAGACAAAAAGCTTAAACACAAATGAGAACAAGATTTGAAAAAAAAAAAATACACATATAAAGCCTCTAAAACGTTCTTGACAGCAATAGTGCAGACATGGGAAATATTGACATGTAAAATTGATATTGCTGTAAATAATTGGCTATAAGATGGGGAAAATTTATTTTTAAATGATATCAATCTAGTACTATTACCTTTCTCGTTAATGTAAATGTTCTTTCAGAATAGCCCATTTGGATTTCGCCGACGGACACTGTCTTGATGACAAGGGGACCATAGTTAACCGTTTCACTCTCGGAGGGCCACCATACAACTGTTCCCTTTATAAATCATATTCAAAAGTCGATATATGATACAGATATAGTAAATGATTAAAAAAACTTTTCACATGTGATAGACTTTTCTATAGTCAGTTGGCACTCTATGATATCACAAGCATCTTCCAGTTTAATCCGCCCTATAATTTATGAACTTAAATAAGAAAAATAGTATATATGTTAACAATGTATAGATGCACATGAAAGTAATGAGACATAATTTTTTAATACAAGGAGAAAAAAATGCGATTTTTACAAAAATTTGAGGAAAGGTTTTCTAATTACAGTATATTGGAGGACACTTGCCTCTTTATCTTCGTCCAACTGATTGACAGATACGATCGTGTTGATGTCATGGTCGAACACTAACCGCCAGAAGTCGGATATCGTGTGTGCAAGTGGACACTGGGTAACAATATACTTGTCCTTGGATTTACATGACTGAAATCACATTGACACATCAACATATAACATACCAAGAATAAATCATTTACATAAACAATTTCATTTTCAAAATGTGATTATATTTGTACACAATTTGATATTGTTTATGTACAATATGACAATGTCTGTATAAATGTCAACATGAAGGTATTTCATAATATATCAGAGGACATGTATTGACCCCTTGGAACTATCATATATATTTAGTACTTCTGCTGTAATTTTGATTGATTATTGATTTACGTCACTCCATGAGTAATATTTTTACATATATGAGGTCAACATCTGTCATGATCAACTCATTACAAATCAATACCTTTGCAACGAACTCACCGGAAGCAGTGAGGAATCTTTTACGTATCACACTAGCCCCGACACTGAAACTCGACTGTCACTATCACGAGAGACAGGATACCTGTGTGACAACAACGGGAATCGAACCCATAACCCATGAGTCGAGCACCTCATTCACTGAGCTACACATGCTATCAAAGTTTTTAAAGACTGCAGCAAAGCAGAATCATTTACGTCTAGTACTAAAACGATCATCGACGATAAGTTATGCATTATCTTAACTAAATAACGGGAAAGTTACCGGCAGTATAACATATTGGGAAATTTACCGGCAGTATAACAGCATTAATGTAATCGGTGCAGTCTGGTACATGCGTACTGAGATAGGGACGGAATCGTTCGACTGAAAAAAAAGTATCACATTTTAGCAATTTTGTGGTTTTGAAATGAGAGGACTATTTTCTGACAAACCGTTTAAATTCCATGGTTTATACAGTTCCATTTAGAAAGGTGAATACAAATGTAGAACTGATAATTTTACTGAGAAAGTGGTCTTGTTTGCTTTATTATTTTAGAGTTTGAAATGAATTTTCAAATTAAAAATACTTGTTTGGTATTATAATGTAAGTAATGAATGAATATTATTTAATGGTTTTCTACATGATGTATAACCTATACTACTGTCACAATTTTTACCTGCTAGAACATCTAATGATCTATTTTTGTCGACGTTTTCTGCTGCTACTGCAGATATACAATCAGCTTTTGAAAAAATAGGTTTTGATTCCATTAGGATCTGAAACGTGAATACAAGCAATTAGTACATGCATTATAATAGTTGATTAATTGATTTTTGTTTTACGTCACACCACGAATATTTCACGTTTATGGTGACGGCATATGCATACAAATTTTGATCTTTGTAACGGACATCTGCACACAAATCTTGACCTTTGCAAACGGACCCACCCGAAGCAGTGAGGTATCTTTAACGTGCCATGAATACCACGACATGGGGCCTCGGATTTTACTGTCTCATACGAAAGACAGGACACCGGCATGACCAGAGCGGGACTCGAACCCCGGCCTCCCGACCAGGAGTCCGGCGCGATACCACTAGGCCACGCCGGCTTCATTACAATAGTATATGATGAAAGAAAGTGTAAAACATTTAAGACGACATATAACAAATTTGAGTAGCTGTTGTAATTAATCGCTCGACTGTTATTACGATCGATCCGGATGCGGTTTTCGGATTGCGACACTACGTTATATAAACAAGTATCAGCCTAATGGCGGCTATTGTGTAGTACTGATTGCTTGTAAGTTGTAAGTCATATTGGTAATATTTTCCGATATTTATTAACATAATAAAGTGCTCCTGACATTATTCATTTCTATCATATAATTACCTGGAACTCTTCTTGTAACACAGAACTGTTTTCTTTAGTTAGTTTTGCATATTTTGGGACGAAGTCCGACTTCCTATAGGACGAGTCTTTATAGGTGAATACCTCCAAGAGGGCAAAATGAAGCAGACGGTATTGGTCCTGTAAATAATGAATTACTTTATTTGCAACACACTGATAATGGGTGCTCGACAATTCACTGGTTATAAATATAAATTTCCGATTGTCATACATTTGCGTGGGGTTATCAATGAAAAGAATATATACATAGTTGTGAAATGTTGGTTCAGACAATAAAAGTAAGGTAGAGGTGTTTAAACCAAGAAATTTATACTTTGTATTGTGACTTTATATGAAAGCCCAACAGCTAAGAGCATAAAGTTAGCACCTGTATACGAATTCTATTAACTGAGGTAATACGATCAACATTTTCAATTCATTAACGAACCCTTCGGGAGACTGATGATGGACACATCTTAGAGAAATAAGTACGTTAAGAACCAGAAATATATGTCTGTATAATATATAACAAACAGTAAGTCATTACATACCACATTCTGGATCATGGTCATTCGATTTTCTCTCATTTTCTTTACGAAGCCTAGAATGTCCACTCGTTGAGACTTGAGTCCGTATTTGTAAAGACTATCTAAACCTATATATGTACCCGTCCTTCCAACCCCGGCGCTAAAAGAATACATAATGAAAAAACATTGTTAGAGTTTTGAAGGTTTTTTTATTTATTTGTGTAGGTTGACATGTTTTGACGAATTTCAGATAGTGATATATGAACAATGGGGAGGAAAAAGTGGTCAAACACCATCTAAACCGACTACCGTATAGGAAAGTTCAAGTTGTGCATAGATTAATGGCATGTCATTCAAGAAGTATGGTATACCAAGAAGTATTTATGTGTTATCCTTCTAATGATAATAAATCTATACCTGCAATGTACGACCGTTGGTCCAGTCCGAGGTAAAGGGAAAGCATGGACTTTACGAAGGAATGTGACCAGTTCTAATGTGTCAGGAACGCCATGATCTGGCCATCCTGTGAAATGGAACTGTACAATTTTCCGGGATTCGGATGACTGCAGAAGAAATTAAGTTATTAAGCTTTGCAGTATAATCGAAAATGTTTGTGATGTCCTTATGTGTGTGTTTTTTTCATATCATTAAATTAAATACTGTAAATTTTCGTGGTGACTTCTGCCATACGGCTGAGTCTGTAACTTTTTTCTTACTTTTAATTTGTGAACAAGAGATTTGCATCACAGATGCAATGTGCCGAGTTGCAAAACTTGCACATTAGAGTAAGTGCAGGAAGTTTCATTGAAATAGCACTAAACGTATTAGACTTGTCGGCCGGAAACAATTTTTATATTCCACTCCTATGACCATGACCTTTGACCTGTTGACCCCAGAAATAATAGGGCACATCTTCAACTCATGACGAGTAAGTGTATGAATTTTGATTTCAATAGCATTAAGCGTCCGGAAACCAATTTTTGATATCCCACTCCTATGACCTTGACTTTTTGACCCCAGAGACAATAGGACAGATCTTCCGCTCATGATGAGTAAGTGTAGGCATTGCAATAGCATTAAAGGTATTGGACTTATGGTCCTAAAACCAATTTTTATACTCCACTCCTATGACCTTGACCTTTGGACCCCCGAAACAAAAGGGCACATGTTCCACTGATGGTGAGTAGGTGTATGAAGTTTCATTGCAATAGCACCAATTGTATTGAACTTGTGGTCGGAAACAAAATTTTTACATTCCACTTCTATGACCTAGACCTTTGACTTTTTGACCCCAGATTCAATAGGGCACATCTTCAACTCATGGTGAGTAAGTGCATGATATTTCATTGCAATAGCACTAAATCTTCTGGAGCTATGGTTCGCAAACCAATTTTTGACACCCCCACTTCTACGACCTTGACCTGTGACCTTTTGACCCTAGAAACAAAGAAGTATATTTTCCACGCATGGTGAGTAAGTGTATTAAATTTCATTGCAATAACACTTAACACAAATTAAGAGCAACTCGGCTAATAAGTATGTCAAAAATATTCATGTAAAGTCTAAGGTGGTGTTTAGTTGTATAGCTTACAAAAATGTACCACGATGAAGTCCTGAATAACTGACATCAGACTTGTAGATAGTGATAATCTTATAAATAAATGCTGCTGTTTATTACAGGAGGTTATTTAAAGTTGTAAATAAAGGTATTGGAAGGCATTCAGTAATTATTTCACTGAAAGTTTTCAGTATAGCACCTTGAAATAATTCCTGTTTTGTTGTACAATGGTTTGTCACCATGCTTCACACTGAATTAGAGTTAATTTGACATTAGGGAGCAACCATATGATATTTAGGGGGTTGTTTAATAAAAATACATAAGTCAAAAACTGTATTTAGGATTCTTTTTGCAAATTTTGGGAACTTTATATATATGACCATTAACACTATTGACGACATTTATCTAATAAGATTTCAGATTATAAACTCCTCTTATTTGATGTCGGAAAACATTGGTAAGCTCTTGTATTTGGTGGTTTCTATTTTACCTTTTACTACTTGCCTGTTTATTCTGAATATAAGCTTCTTGTTTTTGCTAGCTTATGTTTTTCCTTTTCACTACTTACTTGTTTATTCTGAATGGTCATGTCTCGGATTGTATAGTTGGACATTTCTGTCATACTGTTTAGAGTGATGGTCAGATCACAATGGTGAACAGAACACTGCACCGGCCAATACTGCTCACACTTGACCTACAACCCATGCTATTAATTTAATAAACGATCACAACAAGAAATACCAGTTTGCAAAAATCTATCAAGGCCTTGGAACTATGAAATTAGCTTTGCATTCATAAATTGATGTTTCGCATTGCAAATGTGTTTTTTGGTATCTCAAATCATTACAGTAATACTGAAAGACTTAACTTACATTACTAGTTCAGTGATTTACAAATTCAGGCAATACAATGAATGATAATAAGCACTGTCGATCACAATTTAAAACATTACTTGAAAGGTATATATGTTCTATATTTATTATAACCACTAGGCTGGTGTCACTGCTGGTGGACTGATAGTCCCCGAGGGCATCATAAGTCTAGTTTTCAGTGCGTTTGTACTGAAGGTCTACTTGTCAGTGCTTTTGTGTTGTCAGATAAAATATAAACTTAAAATTTCTGTCATGAAATTATGTAAATCACTCGAAAACTAAGGAATATCTCCCTCATGCATAGCTCTGTCCTTAGACTGATTCCTTGGTTCACTTTTCGGTCATTTTGTTTTCAACACTGCTTTTCAATATTAATATCTTATGTGAATTCCAATCATTCGGCCACGAGCATCACTAAAGAGGCATAAATTGTCGAAATGTGCATCTGGTGCACAAAATTGAAAGGTATATATATGTTCTATATTTATTATAGGACCTTTACGTATCAAGGACTTTTTGTAATTGTTAAACCAATTATTCTGAGATATTCAAAAATTCCAACTGTAAGTGACTGAAAAAAAGCAATAAAGAAAAACACCTTAATTAAAATCTTGTTTCATACCAATTTTTAAAAGTCAATAATTCATAAGATAACTGAAAATGTCATTCCGCTCGATGTTTCATTGATTTAGATTACTTAATGGGTCAGGAAAACCATATAGTGATATCCTTTTAAATGTAACGCTTTTACTTTAAATGGAAATTACAGTACTTATAGCTTATCTGTACCTTTCCTTCTTCTATCAAATTAGTCAGCATTACAATATGGCTACATCTTTCTTGCCATATCATCCTCCAGAAGTCACGAACTGTATGTTTATTCGGACCTGCAAAAGGAGAATGTAAGTTCATTAAAGGAGAGAGTCTTTATACCTATGGTTCATGAAGTCAGATACTAAGTACATTGTTTTATAAGTGTTGTCTCATACATGATGTGGATATTAATCATACATTTTGTGGATATACCTGCATGTGTACATTATTTGTATGTTTTGTGGATCTAGCATGAATGTACCTTATTTGTATCTTTTGTTGATCTAGCATGTAAGTGTACATTTATATTGAAAACCGTTATTGTAAAAGAAAAGAAATGAGATCAGAATCGGATGTAGGACAAAAATCTTCTTAGATTTTAATATCCATTTTAAGTATAAATTCTAAAAAGTACCACTTGTTCAAAGTCATGGTAAAACACTGCAAATTCGATGGTGCTTGTTTCAGCAACAGCAATTGCAAATCCTAAATGGATTAAGACAAGGTGATCGGAAGAAGTGAATATCTCCTGCTAGCATGCTGCACTTGCTGCACTGCAAATGTCCGGTCATAAACTTCGTGTTCGGTGACAAAGTCATAAAGGTAACTTGTCAGATTTTGTCAGGTAATTCAAATTAAGCTTACCTTGGGTAGCTATGTAGGCTTTTACTATATCTACACTCTGAAATATAGATAAACGAATTTAATGAGATTAGCATCAATAATAGAATTTTCCTATTTACAATTATTCTTAAATATCCAAACAAAAATATATAAATGAATGCGGGAATAAGTCATTTTCTCTTTCAAGAAAGTCATGACAAAACATGGCATGACAAAGGAATAGTCCAAAACAGAACCAAATTGAAGAAAAATACATTGACTCTCAGGGTAAAACAGGGACAGTATTTATTGGTTGGAACATATTACATTCTCAATAACAATCTGGATTAATAGGTTAACGTTAATAGTAAACATTGAAGATTTTCGAAGTACCGAAGGTTTAATCATATCTCAAAGTCCATGGCAAAAAAGGACAATATCGTGTATAGTGTCATATTCAGACAAATGCGAACTCCAATTAAATCGAGGTGAGACCATGTGCCCCTTGTTGCATGAAACACCCGTCCCAAAATTTCTACGACAACTTTTCAAATCGCGGAAGTAAATACATAAATATATACATATGAGCACATGAAGGAGACAATAACACTAAGTCAATGTATCCTTTCATGGCATGAAATGCTGTTGAAATGAAATTCCGGCGTCGGAAATGCACGTCAATAAATGTCTGTATATATACACATTATGTCAAATTAAGTATAGTCAAAAGTTAAGACGGTTAGTTTGTATTGTCAGATACCAAAATGTCGTTGAACATTTTTGAAAGGGATATCTCAAATTGCATCAGATTCCTATATCGACCAATGAACTTCCTCAGCGACAATTTCAAACGTTACTCAATATGTCCTTGTGAGAGTAGTTTCGTGGCAAGAAGCCTCGCTCTCAGGATGAAATTTTCGTATTTAGAGCATACCCTGGCAGAGCGTACAAGTCGTGAAACGAAGACGCCATATGCGGTAGGGTAGAGGAAGGTATGTTGCTTCCCAGGAAAGGGAAGTTGGTAATAATGAAATTGAAACTGTCACATTTCTAGTAAAGTGAGGTTACTAATAAACCATCGTCACTAAAAATAGAGTATAGAGTATATCGAGGTGTGAAGCATAGGATGCGTTTTCAGTTTTACTTTTTATCTCGAATTTCTTTGGATATATGATGTTGAGATGATTTTGTACTCTCATCTTGAAGTATTCGGAGAAATACTATTAATTGTTATAATCGATATCTAGATCAGGAAAAATACCACAGTAACAAGCCAAAGTCTTCTATATGTGTGTCGTTTACTGTCTATTTGCAAAAGCGTGGCTCATACCAGACATACTGACAGACGTGCGACAAAGTTATTCCTGTATGTTGTATCAATTCGCAAACCACACAAAATCACTAATCAGAAAGTGCGACAGGCCGAACCCAATCTGCCGCGTATTACAAGGAATTATCACTGCACAATGTGTGTTTGATAATAATGCAAGTTAAAGTTTTATACATATTGAAATGATCTTACATCAATGTAACTAGTATTAATATAGTCCGAATTAAAATGAACTTACATCAATGTAACTAGCATTAATATAGTCCGAATTTTCTTCATTTTCTATTTTCTTTAGTATAACTCTGGTATGGTCATCTGCAAAACGAGAGGTATTCCGTATCTGTTATAGATATACATTGTCTTTAATAAAAATTTTCTTTTAACTGTTTCTCATATTACCATATATTCTTACTGAATATTTCCTATACCAATATACATACATGGGAATGTAGTAAGAAATCTGTTTTTCTGTTTATTTTCTTTCTTTCGACCGGCTTCAGTTGTTTGTGGACCTTTGACAGTTTTCAGTTCCTGTAATAGAATCATCAAATTATCACATAATTAGGGTCAAAACTATAGACATTAATTTGATTATTTAGTGTATTGAAGAAAAATAAAGCTTTCTAACCATACTCGTTTTTCAGAGGTCATATATTTACATTTACTTACTTCAAATTCTTTCATGTATTTGTCCTCGTCCACCTCCATCATATTGATGTAGTCCCCGAGATCACTCACCAGTGTACCTCTATCATTACATGTGTTATAGTACACGGACGAATCTGTACTCACGCGCGTAGTAGCCGTGGTCTCGATCTCATCTACTGTTCCGACTTCAAACGCTACAATATAACAAGTGAGTCATAATCAAATCAACTCAACCCGAAAATCAACACCGTCAATAACCACAATATAAAATTACATTTTGTACTTTATATCAACTGGGAGTAACAAAGCAATAGGGCATGGTTAGTTTACTTTCAAGCGTTTTACTAACCGTGATTGATGTTTGCATGTTCGTAAAATCTCTCTTCATGTGCGTTAGGAGGCGGCAGTGTATTGGTTCCATTTGTAGTTGGCTTTGATTTCCGCTTTTTCCTTCAAAATTAATATAATTACAAGAATATTCTTAAACCGTAAACATCTCTGATTCTGAGATTTGTAGTTTTCCCTCTTTACTCAGAAATGAATTTATACATTATGTCACATTTCTTACATCCTCTCCTTTATTTAAATCTTTTAAAGAACCAATGAAAATTACTAAAGTCTAAAAAATGATAATAATAAATTCCTACTAAACTGTCTTCATAAAACGGGCATATGTCTTTGGTGTATGTATTGTTGAATATTATTGAAACACACAAAGGAATACATATATCAGTAAGCTATTGTATAAACTCTAAAGACTTTTTTCTTATACCTAATTATACATTGCCTATGTGAATTCAACATACCTGACTATACATACTATGAGCACAATTGCCACAATGAGGCCGGCAGCCACAGCACCACCGATAATTCCTCCTAGCTTCAGCTTCTCTGACATTCCTTTCACCGCCAATGACGAACCTAAAACATTCACCAGATCTACAATTACCACAACCAAATAGTTACCAAACTTTTAAATGTTTTACGCAATTCGGGGATCAATTCTTGACCACCTACACGTTTGGCCGCTACACAGCTCTGATAATTTCTACAGAAAATGGACGTACAATTCCTCTTTATCCTTGTATCAAGTCACCAATATCTATCTTTATAACATCCGAAAGTTATTGACGACGGCTACGCGAAACCTACTTATATTGACACGAGTTAATGCTATATGATTTAGTCGTGATGCTCTACAGATCTCTAAGTGTTATATCCTTTGTTTTTTCAACAAGAATTGAAGTCATCTGAGATAATAGTACAGTCATGATGTTCATGTCTTTGAAATAAGATTTATATACATGTCTGTATCAAATCGCTTCCATTCCATTCTTTCTGAATTTTTAAGGATTGGCAGTAACTCTATATTACTGTTTACCGATAATTACATGAATCATCTAACTGTTTCTAGTCATCGTATGTAATTTACACCAGACCTTATTCATTTTTTTATTTATTCTTATGTTTTACTTACACTAGAAAAAGTACTCAAAATGTGTTGAAAAGTATCATGGAAAACGTTTGTTGGAAACTTTCAAAAACTGGTTTGTCTTTAATAAATAGCATGATTATGCATCAAGTCTTCATATGCAAAATATGTGTTGTACATAATGAAACCTTGTAAATGTACTTGTAAATGCAGATTCAATAATGGTTGTCTTTGATGTTAAATATTATCCACTATCATTTATATTAAACAGTTGAACTTTAACATAGTGTACTGTAGACATGAGTATGTCATAATGAAATAATGAGCAATGGCTAAAGAGAGAAGATTACTGGACCTACATCCGCTGTTATGTGCTTTTAAAATCAATGCAGATTGAAGGAGAGGAAACTTTGAATCGAGTCTTGATTTATGCTGTACATGTCGGCTGTAATTTATTTTCTTTTGGTGAATAATGGCGGTGTTGTTCACAGTATATGTATTAAAGTACAAACTAATTTTATGATGTTATATTTCACAACCAATCAATAAACGACATATAACAAGATGGACCTCACACTGACTTTACAATCTAATCAGTGATATGTGTTATATTTATATTACTTACAAGTGGTGCCATAATATCCTGTTTCACATCCGGTATCACATACTCCTGTTGTGTGGTGACAGGCTGTCCCATTCACACAGTGTCCACAAGTCCCCTCACATCTTAGACCAAACTTCCCTTTTTCACAAGCTGCAAGTAAAACCCAATACTAGCAAAGAAACGTGATATAAATTCTAATTTCTGAATTTAAAAAAACCATTCCATATTCATTATTCTTCGTTTTCCATTTCCGTGAGTTAGAATAAAGTCATAAATGCTAAAACAAACCAATTACAGTCAAAATGATTTTACCTGTTAAAAACAATCGACGATAGAATTTTTTTTCAGAACGAAAATAAATCTACGCTTTCCGAATAAAATCTTACGCTCTGTACAGTAGGCACCCGTCCATCCTGGTTCACATCCTGCTCTGCATGTCCCTAGTCGATGGTGGCAGGGTTCGTTGTTAAAGCAGGGTCCACATTGCTTTACACACTTCTCTCCATAAAATCCTGGATCACATTCTGTAAAAATCGAGATCAAATATCAACAAAGACAAACTATTTCACGGTAAACTCGAAATATCCTTTAAGGATCAAAACATATTCTTGGACGTCGTTTAGTTACGACATGTAGTTGTATATTGGAGCTGAATTAAATTTCAATTTTGCATTGAGACTAAATAAGTCTAAGTAAAGAGCACTTACTTTCATTACATTGTGGAGAATTTTTCCATCCTGGTGAACAACCATGAGAACAGGTACCCGTGACTTGATTACAGGAATGGTTCATGCAATGTTCACATGGAAACAAACAATCCTCTCCATAAAATCCTTCATTACATACTACAGAAAGAATGTTTCGTATATGATTACCTTTTAATATTTTAAATTTATTTCAATTTTCTGTTATATTTCATTATTATCTTACCAATATTTCCCTATTTACATTTGAGAGGTAAAGATGTCCAGAAAAATGTTTACAATATGCATCTACCTATTAGAACATTTCATCTTTGACTTAGGCTTCATGGTCAGTGGGAAGGTTGGGTCCGGACACCAGAAATGCACACGATTGCATTTTAATGTCAACTGACCTTTTAGTATGCGTTTAATTTACGTCACAAGTTTCGTGTTGTTTTGCACGGGATATAAATAACACCGTCTCTACATTCACAGTATAAATAACGACTTCATTTATCATTACCCTGATTTTGATAGAAGTGTTCTGCTGGATAGATAGTGCTCAAGAATTCTAAGAATATAAATATTTAGATCAACAACTGTGTAAATAAACTGTTTTGCGTTTTGTGTTGATACATTTAGGTTTGATCTGATAAAATAAGTTGAATATAAAACATGATAGCGCTGACTACATTGTCGACTTATATATATCCTATAATGAAAGGAGGATGGGATATGAGATCACATATATACCTTCTCTGATTTCAAAAGCCTACACTTATCATTGCTAAACTAAAGTCATTTGTTTGGATATTCGTGCCTGGATTAAATGCGAGTCATGAATAGATATACTGACGTTCCATGCAATCGGTTCCATTATATCCCGGCATGCATCCGTTAGGACAAACTCCAGTTATGTGATGACACGTAGCTTCCTGTTTACAAAATCCACATCTCCGCATACAATTCTTTCCATGTGAGAACTTTGGGCATGCTAATGAACAATGAGATGATCATGTGATGTTGATGAACAGTCACGTGAATGTATAAAGCAGGAAATATTGTATAAAAATTCTATTTCGTATACTGTACATGTGATAGATAAATTTTAATCGTATTCTATCCTATGAAGATAAATAAGAATGTAATTCAGAGAGCATGCAATCAGTTAATTTTTGTTTCCAATGGAAATACTGAATTTGATATAGGACTTTTTCTAAATATCAATTCTCTGTAACAATCAAAATCAGCTGGCCACGATATGTCACAGATTTTCTAGATTTCCTCTATAACTGGCATTATTAATGCACAAAAATTGAATATGATTTTGGGCAAATTGAATTTTGATTGCCATGGTACATGTAATGCCCTTGGTATATTTGTTCACTTTTGACTGTTTTCAAGTTTAAATAAAAATACATTACAGTAAAAACCATTGTTTTGTGTAAAAAGAGTAAGTGTCCAATTAATTTCATTTAAATCATTTGTGGTGAAATCAACAGCTTTTCATGATTTTATCATCATTCATGTATATATATATATACATACATACATATATATATATATATATATATATATATATATATATATATATATATATATATATATATATATATATATATATATATATATATATATATATATATATACTTTTTGTTTTCCACTTCTTGCAATTAATTCACTCACCTGTTAAACATTTATCTCCCATATAACCCTCTGCGCATGCGTTAGGACATTTGCCGTTGAATGAGTTACATGGTTCAGCATTCAAGCAATGCCCACATGCTTGATCACATCTCCCTCCGTACGTTCCAGGAGGACAAGCTACAATACAGGTCATGTTTACATGAGTTCCTTCATGCACAAACAGTCAGTGACATCTTCAAAATAACATTTCAACGCGAAACGTACTGTGTTGTGACGGTTATACTGATACGAATATAAAGACAACATTATAATGTCATAAAAATGCCTTTGAAATAGACAAATATTATATTAATATTAATCCTCTCAGGTAAGTTTGCATTTTTCGCCTTGAGGTTTCTGGACGGGATTCAAGCTTTATGATTTTACAATTACATGTTGTCCAAAGTCGATAAATGGTAGTGTAATGTTGGGGCGGGGGGGGGGGGGGGCAAGCTAAAATTAAAACAAAACACATACACACACACAAACCAAATAAAACAAAAGAAAACAAACAAACAGAAAAAACCAAACAAACCTACCCCGTTTGAAATATTTTATAAATCTATTTTACTTACAGGAATCGCATCTGTCGCCATACCAGTTCCTTGCACATCCATCCGTGCACTTTCCTGTCACTGGGTCACATGATTTACCTCCCATACAGTTACCACATGGTTGTGTACAATTATCACCATACTTATACTTAGGACAAGCTACAAACAAAATAAAGCATGTGGTATTATTGGGACACATTATATGATTATCAGTAAAGTGTTGTTTAATGACAAACTGAAAATAAAACCAGAGTGCCGTGAAGCGGACCATTCCTTCGTTTGACATGAATTTTAGCTAGAAATATGAAATAAATGAAATCCATTCGTATATCATTATAGATAGGTGCAGAATGTTTGATGAACCTGTACTGCAAAAATATGTCTATAAGATTGTCTATAACAAAAGTGGTAATTACGGACGGACGGACGAACAGAATTAGGAGACGGACAAAAAAGGAAGCTGTTATTATATCCCCAGGGAACAACCATCATAATGATAATTGCACAACTGCCTTTGCTGTAAATAAAATAAGTGATATATAATGCGTTTACGATATACTGATATAGTGTCAGGGTGTCAAGCACTTGTATAACAATGACTAGTATCTGAGCGCTTCAATGCCCACAAATATAAATGTGTTTAATGTCATAAAACCCGGATATACAAGTTTTGTCTGAATATCTATACGAGCAGTTACAAGTGCTAAACGTTAATATAATTCATAACAAAAAAGACGCTTTATTATCTGTGTTCTGTAATTAGAATTCAATTCATCATTTTCATTTCGGACAGATTTGGTCAAAAATTTCTTATGGGAAAGTCCCTTCAAATTTTGAGAAAAGGAAGGTTTTTAAATTTTCTTTTTATCTTTAGAGAATAGCATAATGCAGAGATGGAAAGCAATTTACATTTTAATCTGCAAAGCGACCTGTTTTTATGACATGTGACTTACGTTTGTTACAACTCTCTGTTCTCCATCCGGGTTGACAACCATCCGGGCATTTGCCTGTTATTATGTCACATATGGCGTCATTCTTGCAGTTTGTACAAAACGAACTACAGTCTTTTCCATATTGACCCTTTGGACACTCTACAGTATAGTAAAGTAAGAAAGAAAACGAACTTTGTGTACTTATAGTTGTTTTTGTGTGAACGTAACATTTAAAATTATGTTAACATGGTCGATCACAAAGTACACGACTCATAAGCTAGATATATAAAAAAATATATATTTACATTTATAGATATATATCTATAAACATTTCGCTTTAACCTACTCTGTTCTTCAAAATTTATTCATACATTTACCACAAGAATTATAACAAAATGAATTATATACCTTCGTCACATTTCGGACCTTTTCGTCCCTCTGCACATCCGGAAGGACAGATACCCGTTATAGGATCACACGGAAGTCCGTCCTTACAAGCGCAGAATTTGTCACAGTTTGGACCATAGGTTCCATGTGCACAAGCTGTTAATGCAGAATATAGGAAATTAATACTATTAATATACATGCAGTACCCCACCTTATAATCACTACATTATCATTATCAGTTATGTTGATCTATATTTATTGGTGACATAAAGTAATTATAAAGTTAAGTCGTAATTTTAAGTTTATTAAGTGTATTATATGCATTATTAGTATTGAAAACAGTAATTGTTTATTGTCATCAGTGATTTACAATAAAGAAAGTTTTTAATGCAAGGTAATAATAATTCCATGACGGTATTTTGTGGTATATAACTATGTTCCTACCGAAGACTTCCACTTCACAAATTTCAAGGTTAGCCCAGCAGGAGTAGCTTCTGCTGGAGCATGTAGGTGTGACCGGTCTCTCGTTTACGAGGGTTACATAGCGTCCTTTGTGAGTACAATTCCTCAGTTCCAGAATATCAGGAGGGGTAAAGAAGGATCTGGTCTGCGAAGTAAGATAATATGGTGAATAATTAATTACACCATACGGTATATGTACAATACAATACCATACAATACAACCAAATTCTGAATACATATAAACATAAGATTATTGGCAGACACATAAATGTAAATAAATTAATTATGCATTGATGAATCCAGAGGCAGTAAATTGAATTGGAATCCTTCTTTTTGGTTTGCGATTTTCTAGGAAAAATAGTTTTACTCTTCCTTTTTTTATCTTTTTCTATTTCTTATTTTGGTTTTTCTTATAGAAAAGGGAAAGGGGATTAGAAAAACGGATCCTCCTTTTGTAATATGAATAACAATAAATGTGAGGTAAAAGCACCAGAACCCCCCCCCCCCCCCCCAATCATTGACGGTTGTGATGTTATACCTTAGTGTGGATGATTTCCCAGAGTAATGATGATTGATTACTCACGGATTTCTGACTGGAGTAGCAGAGGGCGCCTTTGTAATATTCTGATGTATTAGATACATATACTCGTACGCCCTGTCGACGCTTTCCATTTGTAACTTTGTCTGTGGAAAAGAAAAGTAAGAATCTATTCAGAAAAGATTTATTTTTTACATTTTGAAGTAAATGAATTTCCATTTAGTTTGTTGAAAAAATATAAAATGATAATAATAATCATAAACCAATACAATATGAAGTGTACAAATGATTCAGTAAGTTATTGGTCATTTAGTCACTTTTATTAAACCACAGCGAGAGATACAAAACCCATAGACCATTAGGGGGAATATTTTCCCCTGAAAATGCTGTGGGATATTTTTGAAAAATGCTTTGGGATGTTTTGCAGACTTAAACGTGTTTGTTGTGAGGTGTGTTCTGTAAAGCTATTGAAATCCCTCTCCCATATCAACTTCAGCCAATACAGTAGAATTTTCCTCACCGTCATTTCGAAAGTAAATTTTTATTTCCTTAATGCTATAAGGTATTCCTAAATCCACATGCCACATTGCTCGGAACGGGTATTGACCATTTAGGACTCTAGTACAACGGTTGGTGCTTCCGTCCTGGACCCGGTTACCGTCCACGGCCAGTACGGAGCGGTTCTGATGACCGTCCTGAAACGTGTTTTTATCAAGTGCAATGTTCTCTGAAAATGTAATGAAATACACATAATGCACAATAAATGCAAAAGATGTATACATAGATAAATAAATCTATAAATAAATCAATAATAAATCGACAATGTACGCTGGTTAATTAAATGTAATACAACTTGTTTCTACATCAGGAGAGATTACTCTTTTTCTGTTAACACTGTATTCAACTATGGTACACATTTTTATTTGTATATTTTACTTCCAATTTCTTTACAATTCGAAATATAAAAGGGTATGTCAACAAACTGAATTTTCGTTATAAGAAATCATAAGTTGTGATTTAAAGCATCCTTTTCCTTACGTATTTGACATGAAGGCATTCCCTTCCATCCATAATCACATTTCTCCAGACACGCCCCAGTCTTGACGTCACAGATGTATCCATACGCACAGTGGCACTGATACTGACACAGATATCCGAATAGACCAGGGGGACATGCACCTATAGAGAGCAAGAATAAAGTTATAAGTCGGGTAAAATTTAAATACAAGTTTTGCATATGCAGAATTTAAAAAGGGATAAATGTTCGATTAAATTGAGGGTAAATTTGAGACAAATTCTTCGTAGATGTATCATTGGGATAGATCTATGTGAGAAAGGGACGCCATAACACAAGTTTCCCCTTCTAAATCTGACAATCTGCTTATTTAACATCTCCTTTCTGAATACATTTAAGAACGTGTATACATACATACCAAATCATACATTTTTTTTTCGCGTCAGCAGGCCGTTTCACAAATAAATAAATAGATTTCGTTTGTTCGTCGTAAAGGAATTTTATCGTTTATATAATGATCTGCACTCGAACATCCTTGATATGAGCAGCTTAGACTCCTGGGTGTCTCGGCTATCGGAGTTAAAATCATATCGTCATGGGTCTACTCCGAGAATGAAGAATCTTGAATCATTTCACCTTACAAGTTTGGACGAATAATCAAATCATCAGCTAGTTGTTATTTAAAAATGAAATCGACACCTTTTTATAATCCTCCAATATATGTAAATGTTTAATAATATGCATTTCTATTATATTCTATACATTTACAGTAATCTATGGCAATGACAACTGTCATATATCAGCGGAAGTAGTCATTTAGGTTTTACATGAAGTTTCTATTAAGAGTGACTTTATATAAGATTTCGCAGACTTTAATCAGCTGAAGCAGTGATGTAGTTGTTGCTTGTAACATGGGGCACGATTTGTTAAGAGTGATGGATATATTGTATAAATTTCTGTGTATATCGTTTTTCATATTTTTACGCTACTTTCTCACTGCCTGTTCAATGTGAAGAACAAAAACAAAAAACAAACAACCCCCCCCAAAAAAAAAAAACAAAAAAAAAAAAAAAAATAAATAAAATACACACCCCCCCCCCAAAAAAATAAAAAAAACAACAAAAACAAAAACAAAAAAGATTTCTAACAAAAGTAAATAAAAGCCCAAGAAAATTCATGAACTTGAAAAAAGACCCACTTTAGTGATAGTTCTAAGATGAAATGGTGAACATTGACGGATTCCTCCCCTATATCCGCACTGTTTCTTTCATGTCCATATAAAGGTGTAAATGCTTATTTCATGTTACACTGCAGGTATAAGCCATGTTGCAAAGAACATTGTAAGTAACACACACATATATATATAGTTGACCTAGTTACAGGTATACAATGTAAACACCGCCTGTCTATTAACATTCCTCTAACATACCGTCGACATACATTAGTTTATATGTGATCATAATAGACAATAATCACTTACTGAACAATGAAAGATATTTATTGCAATAGTTTAATGCAGAGGGCGATATGCAAGGCCTAGAAAAAGGGGTGCTACAAATAATTTTTTTCGTTTTATTTTTACAACCAGCATGCACTTATCTATTTCTTCTACGTTGACACGACCTTATACGGAGATTTACTTAAAAGCTTGTAATACATGAAGAATTAAAAAAAATAAGAAAGCAGACGTGGGTGACGCTGACATAATATCAAGGGTGACACTCCACAAAAACTCATCCTAATTTCATCGATGGATCTAAGAATTCTTAATTGCATTGTTTTATATTTTACACCATAAAGATTATTTCACTTCTACGAAGGCGACACCAGCCTGTCTGGTGAATTATCTACGCAACAGAGAACCCGTCCGAAGCAGTGAGTTATCTTCTACACGTGTATCATCGCATATCATGAAACAGGACCTCGATTCATCCAGTATTAAATAAAGAACATAGAGGGGAAATCATAGGTTATACATTATTTAAAGAAAATAAAAACGGATCTAAGTCGTCAAATAAAAATCACTAGAACATTCTGCCTCTTTGTAACATTTTGTCATTACATGTCCATATATTGATATACAGCTTCAAAATATATACTAATCAACATTAAATAAAGCTTTAATCTCGTTTGTCAGTCGTACTTCTCCTTCCTCGTCTGTTCCACTGTTTGTACATAAATAATGTCATCCCCAGGGCATGATGTATAATTATCCAAAATAACAATTAAATTATCATAATATTATTATATAAAATAGTAGTGATTGCACCTAAAATTATGTAATAACCGATTTTTGCATATTATACCTAGATTTGAATCTATTCTGAAAGCTTCATCGCAGCTTGTTTCTCTATGATGTACACTATATATTATGCAAGTCATTATATGCAAAGTGGCTTCTTACCTAATAATACACACTTCCGTTATGATTCCTTACATATATAAAAATACTACAGATTTGGTATATTGTTTCAAATCTATTATAATTTGCTTATGTGTTGCTTTTTATTATTATTATTATTTATTTATTTATTTATTTATTTTTTTTTGGCATTTTAAAAATAAAATATAACAGGGTATCAGTAACGTACACCAATAACGATTAAAGCCGTGACGTTACTACGTTATGTAGCATGGGATATGGAGAAATGTTATGACATCATGATTACGACACTGCCTGCAGCTAGAGTTTCTAGTGATACACACCGTGTCATGACGTTCAAATACGACGCAAAGTGGCTAAAATATACCCGTACATATCACGATATCCGAGTAGATATGATAAATACCTGTATAAACCAGAAGGTAAATCAAGAGAGCGCCGAATAAAATCAAGGGCGCTGGAGATGGGGAGAGGGATTCAGGAGTTCACGGCCACCTTTTTGTTTGCTTTTCAATATTCTGAATTGTTGTGCAACGCCCACCCACCCCAAAACAGCACTTTTCTTTACCCAGCTACGCACGCCACTGAAAATTATTTCACAGTGTATATTGATGGTGAAGATACTGTCAATAATCTAAAATTGTACTCAACCCCAAGTTTTCTGACGTAAGATGATGGCCCCTGTCCATCGAGGCATCCCCCTTTTCATAATATACTAGTGACACTAGAATCATACCTAGAAGTTCACGATAACACTTCAGAATTCCTTAATATTTTATGCGACGATCTCGACATCGGTCATATTTTAGTTGCGAATCAAATGTAAGATTCGAACTTACTTTTATCTGGTCGTGGTTCCGACTTTCCTCACCAATGAAGTGCATTAGTTTATATCCTATATAAACTTTATATTCTTTAATAAGTTAACAGTCTAATTTCGTTTTGTTTAATCTTAAGACAAATTCAACGGAAACACAATATTGCACTTAAGTGAGTACATGGCAAAGCAAGTTAAACATAAAATATTAAAAAGTCCCTAATTTCTGTACTTAATCAGTCACCAGTCATACTAAATTCATGTAGTCGCTATAAAATGTAATGTAAAGTGGATGGTATTTGAAGTTTCCGAAAATAAATGTTATACCAATTTTTATAGCATTTAAAATTATTCTGATATATAAAAGTATAAATATATACGTACTCAATGCTGTATGTTGAGTTAGCCATGTTGTGAACACAAACCATAGAGTCAAATCAGAAAACACAGAAAGTCCATTCGCCATCACACACTCGAACACTTAAAACAATTCAACACTCTAAAACATCACGCATGGTCTGTGTCATTTCAGTCTGAATCAGGAATGAAAACATCAAACTAGGAAGTGTGTTTATGTCCCCTGACCACGTGGGTTCATTCCTCTCGCGACCCTAGTCTTGCCATGGTGATGTTTTGCTCGCAGTAACTATTACTTCATATATGGCCTAGGGCAAAAATGTTGTTGGTCTGACAAATAGAGTGTATGTAGAGAGATGTCGGAATAGGGACGCACCTTACCTGAGTAAGGTAATCCATTAGTTAACCTTAAGTAAGACAGGTAAATAAAAATAGATAAGGAATTAATTGTAGCATTATCATCAGCATTATAGTCCGTTAACACGCCTAAACTATGACAGAGATCCAGTAGGAGACATAGCCTCGGGGGTCACGTGAGGAGGGGGTTATCTTGTATGTTTTCAAAACTAAAACTGCATTTCTGTCGACAGATTTTGATTGATTTGTTGCTTAAAGATTCTGTTTTACTTCCTTTACTTATACTTTATTAAATTTTGTTTTCGTCATGTTTGTCTATTCGGAGATATTTTGGTTTGCTTAGGTGAATTTTGTTGTTTTATTTTTGTTACTACCTTGATGAGTATTCCTTTCTCATTTCTTTCTATAATTTTTTTTTTTTTTTTTGGTTTTGTTCTTGTTTTCTTTTTTTATTTTGTTTTGTTTTTGGGTGGGTTTTATTTATTTTTTTTTTGTATTTTATGGGGTTTGGTTTGGTTTATTTTTAATTTAATTTTTTTAGTGTTTGTTAATTTGTTATGTATTTATTTTTCAAATTATTTATCAATGGGGGCATAAGGATGGATAGGAATTGGACGAGGGAAATTATACATTGTATTAACTCTTTTAGAACAATTTCTCTACACATCAATTTATAGCTCTGATAAAACGATAAACAGTTCTGGCACAACAATATACAGCTCTGGCACAATAATATACAGCTCTTGCAAAACGATGTACGACTCTGGTACAACAATACACAGCTCTGACACAACAATATCCAGCTCTGGCAAACCGATATACGGTTCTGGCATAATATCCGGCTCTGGCACAACGATACACAGATCTGACATAACAATATATTGCTCTGGCACAATGTACAGATTTTTTGGCACAACGGTACATAGCTCTGGCACAACAATAAAGTCCTGACTCAACAATATACAGTATATAGCTCTGGAACAACAATATATAGCTCTGACACAACAATACACAATATATAGCCTTGGCCTTGGCACGTCATTATATAGCACTGGCACAACAATATACAATATATAGCTTTGACACAACAATATACAATATATAGCCCTGGCCTTGGCACATCTTTATATAGCACTGGCACAACAATATACAATATATAGCTCTGACACAACAATATGCAATATATAGCCCTGGCCTTGGCACTCTCATTATATAGCTCTGACACAACAATATAAAATATATAGCTCTGACACAACAATATACAATATATAGCCCTGGCCTTGGCACGTCATTATATAGCACTGGCACAACAATATACAATATATAGCTCTGACACAACAATATACAATATATAGCCCTGGCCTTGGCACGTCATTAGATAGCTCTGGCACAACAATATACAATATATAGCTCTGACACAACAATATACAATATATAGCCTTGGCCTTGGCACGTCATTATATAGCACTGGCACAACAATATACATTATATAGCGCTGACACAACAATATACAATGTATAGCCCTGGCCTTGGCACATCATTATATAGCACTGGCACAACAATATACAATATATAGCTTTGACACATCAATATACAATATATAGCCCTGGCCTTGGCACATCATTATATAGCTCTGGCACAACAATGTAAAATATATAGCTCTGACACAACAATATACAATATATAGCCCTGGCCTTGGCACATCATTATATAGCACTGGCACAACAATATACAATATATAGCTCTGACACAACAATATGCAATATATAGCTCTGGCCTTGGCACATCATTATATAGCTCTGGCACAACAATATACAATATATAGCTATGACACAACAATATACAATATATAGCCCTGGCCTTGGCACATCATTATATAGCTCTGGTACAACAATATATAATACATAGCTCTGACACAACAATATACAATATATAGCCCTGGCCTTGGCACATCATTATATAGCTCTGGCACAACAATATACAATATATAGCCCTGGCACATCATTATATAGCTCTGGCACAACAATATATCTCTGGCACTATAAAGGATGCACAACCATAATTCTAGGAATATGGATTACCTAAGTATGAAAGAAGTATAAACACATATATATATTATAGTTATCAAAGAACCAGGTATACGACGTTAGGTAAATATTAATAATTGTTATGTAATGGTACTCAGTTAAAAGGGGCGATTAAATGCAATTAGAACTGGCTCATTCGCGCAGGGTTTGTGGTAAATTGTTCCCAATATGAGTTTCCGTACAAGAAATGATCTATCAAAAGGTTTTGTTCGGTGTGTGTTAGCATAATATCAGAGATAGTATACTGTAATTAGGGGGAGGGGATTGAATAATTCAGATGCATGGAATGGTGGTTTAAAATGTCCTATATACGGACTTTATTGTATTCAATTTCGTCATATTAAATTCTAAGTCCCCAAGTCTTCAGTTTGCCAAAGAACTATTTACGTATTCCACACTATATTGCCGCTTTATTTTGAATTGACGAAGAATTGTAAATTATTTTGAATTTTCATTTCATACGGTATTTATGAAACTTGTTTTGTGTTTTTATCCCCTCGCCTCGGGGTTATAGAATAAACAACTCGTTTCATAAATACGGTATGAAATGAACATTTATTTCAGATCCTATATGAAGCCGGCGTGGCCTAGTGGTAGCGCGCTGGACTCCTGATCGGGAGGCCGGGGTTCGAGTCCCGCTCTGGTCATGCTGGTGTTCTGTCTTTCGGATGAGACAGTAAAAACCGAGGCCCCGTGGCGTGGTATGCATGGCACGTTAAAGATCTCTCACTGCTTCGGGTGGGTCCGTTGCAAAGGTCAAAATTTGTATGCCCCGCATCAGGCAGATGCCGTCACCATATACGTGAAATATTCGTGGTCTGACGTTAAACAAAAATCAATCAATCAATCAGATCCTATATGTAAGCGACATCTATACTTATTAAGCTAAGCGACAACTCCCCTTGTATGGACGAAAACTTCTTATGTCCGAAATATCTGTTGGAGTTATCTTTCTTATTCAAGGTTGCATGCTACCTGAGGTACCGGTAAGCCATGTACAGAAAATGTAAAGGCTGTTACTGGCCAGACAAATTATTATTCATGTGACCGGGGTGGAATTAGAAAGCAAAACTATTTTGGATTTTGGATATATAGATATATATACAGATAAGATACTTTATTGCCAAATTTGGGTCCGTAAGGACATGCATGAATAACAGAATATTAAAAATACATTGTACTCATATTATAGAATTTTCGCAACATAACTGTTAAAACTTATCTAATAGAATTTATGGACATTATAAATTCATGAATGCATGAAGCAGAAGATATTCAAGACATAATAAGAGTATACAAAATTACAAAATAGTATGTGAAATGGAAATCATAAAATTGAAGTAGGCATGCGCGGATACAGAGGGGGGGGGGGTCTGGACCCCCCTGGAATCCGAAAATTTTACCAAAAAAAAGTAATATTTGGGCATTTTTGGGGTTGGACCCCCCCCCCCCTCCTCGTCTAAGAGAAAAAATTACCTTTTTTGGTTGGACCCCCTCTGACAAAAAATTCTGGATCCGCGCATGAGTAGGTATTTAAGATAATCAATGAAATGTACATATACATGACTAACAATACAAGTACTTCTACTATAGGTACTATATAACAAGATATATTTGTAAATTACATGTAATGAGGTACAACAGAAGGATGATCTAGAGTAAATGGATAGTAAGATTTTATGCCGCTGTTACACAGTATAGGAAGACAACAGACCTGAGCACTAATATTTTATGCCGCTGTTATTCAGTATAGGCAGAAGACAAACCTGAACACTAATATTTTATGCCGCTGTTATACAGTATAGGCAGAAGATAGACCTGAACACTAATATTTTATGCCGCTGTTATACAGTATACGCAGAAGACAGGCATGAGCACTAAGATTTTATGCCGCTGTTATACAGTATAGGCAGAAGACACACCCGAGCACTAAGATTTTATGCCGCTGTTAAACAGTATAGTCAGAAGACAGATCCGAGCACTAAGATTTTATGCCGCTGTTATACAGTATAGTCAGAAGACAGACCTGGGCAATAAGATTTTATGCCGCTGTTATACAGTATAGGCAGAAGACAGACCCGAGCACTAAGATTTTATGCCGCTGTTATACAGTATAGGAAGAAGACAGATCAGAGCACTAAGATTTTATGTCGCTGTTATACAGTATAGGAAGACAACAGACCTGAACACTAAGATTTTATGCCGCTGTTATACAGTATAGGCAGAAGACAGATCTGAACACTAACATTTTATGCCGCTGTTATACAGTATAGGCAGAAGACAGACCTGAACACTAATATTTTATGCCGCTGTTATACAGTATAGGCAGAAGACAGACATGAGCACTAAGATTTTATGCCGCTGTTATACAATATAGGCAGAAGACAGACCCGAGCACTAAGATTTTATGCCGCTGTTAAACAGTATAGGCAGAAGACAGACCTGAGCAATAAGATTTTATGCCGCTCTTATACAGTATAGGCAGAAGACAGACCCGAGCACTAAGATTTTATGCCGCTGTTATACAGTATAGGAAGAAGACAGATCAGAGGACTAAGATTTTATGCCGCTGTTATACAGTATAGGAAGAAGAGAGACCTGAACACTCAGATTTTATGCTGCTGTTATACAGTATAGGCAGAAAACAGACCTGAACACTAAGATTTAATGCCGCTGTTATACAGTATAGGCAGAAGACAGACCTGAACACTCAGATTTTATCCAACTGTTATACAGTGTAGGCAGAAAACAGGCATGAGCACTAAGATTTTATGCCGCTGTTATACAGTATAGGCAGAAAAGAGATCTGAACACTAAGATTTTATGCCGCTGTTATACAGTATAGGCAGAAAAGAGACCTGAACACTAAGATTTTATGCCGCTGTTATACAGTATAGGCAGAAAAGAGACCTGAACACTAAGATATTATGTCGCTGTTATACAGTATAGGCAAAAGACAGACATGGACACTAAGATTTTATGCCGCTGTTATACAGTATAGGCAGAAGACAGACCTGAGCACCAAGATTTTATGCCGCTGTTATACAGTATAGGAAGAAGACAGATCAGAGCACTAAGATTTTATGCCGCTGTTATACAGTATAGGCAGAAGACAGACCTGAACACTAATATTTTATGCCGCTGTTAAACAATATAGGCAGAAGACAGATCCGAGCATTAAGATTTTATGCCGCTGTTATACAGTATAGGCAGAAGACAGACCTGAGCAATAAGATTTTATGCCGCTGTTATACAGTATAGGCAGAAGACAGACCCGAGCACTAAGATTTTATGCCGCTGTTATACAGTATAGGAAGAAGACAGATCAGAGCACTAAGATTTTATGCCACTGTTATACAGTATAGGAAGAAGAGAGACCTGAACACTCAGATTTTATGCTGCTGTTATACAGTATAGGCAGAAGACAGACCTGAACACTAAGATTTAATGCCGCTGTTATACAGTATAGGCAGAAGACAGACCTGAACACTCAGATTTTATCCAACTGTTATACAGTGTAGGCAGAAAACAGGCATGAGCACTAAGATTTTATGCCGCTGTTATACAGTATAGGCAGAAAAGAGATCTGAACACTAAGATTTTATGCCGCTGTTATACAGTATAGGCAGAAAAGAGACCTGAACACTAAGATTTTACGCCGCTGTTATACAGTATAGGCAGAAAAGAGACCTGAACACTAAGATTTTATGCCGCTGTTATACAGTATAGGCAGAAGACAGACATGGACACTAAGATTTTATGCCGCTGTTATACAGTATAGGCAGAAGACAGACCTGAGCACTAAGATTTTATGCCGCTGTTATACAGTATAGGCAGAAGACAGACCTGAACACTAAGATTTTATGCCGCTGTTATACAGTATAGGCAGAAGACAGACATGAGTACTAAGATTTTATGCCGCTGTTATACAGTATAGGCAGAAGAGAGACCTGAAAACTAAGATTTTATCCCACTGTTATACAGTATAGGCAGAAGACAGACCTGAGCACTAAGATTGTATGCCACTGTTATACAGTATAGGCAGAAGAGAGACCTGAACAATAAGATTTTATGCCGCTTTATACAGTGTAGGCAGAAGACAGACATGGACACTAAGATTTTATGCCGCTGTTATACAGTATAAGCAGAAGACAGACCTGAACACTAAGATTTTATGCCGCTGTTATACAGTATAGGCAGAAGAGAGACCCGAACACTAAGATTTTATGCCGCTGTTATACAGTATAGGCAGAAGACAGACCTGAACACTAAGATTTTATGACGCTGTTATACAGTATAGGCAGAAGACAGACCTGAGCACTAAGATTGTATGCCACTGTTATACAGTATAGGCAGAAGAGAGACCTGAACACTAAGATTTTATGCCGCTTTATACAGTGTAGGCAGAAGACAGACATGGACACTAAGATTTTATGCCGCTGTTATACAGTATAAGCAGAAGACAGACCTGAACACTAAGATTTTATGCCGCTGTTATACAGTATAGGCAGAAGAGAGACCCGAACACTAAGATTTTATGCCGCTGTTATACAGTATAGGCAGAAGACAGACCTGAACACTAAGATTTTATGACGCTGTTATACAGTATAGGCAGAAGACAGACCTGAGCACTAAGATTGTATGCCACTGTTATACAGTATAGGCAGAAGAGAGACCTGAACACTAAGATTTTATGCCGCTTTATACAGTGTAGGCAGAAGACAGACATGGACACTAAGATTTTATGCCGCTGTTATACAGTATAAGCAGAAGACAGACCTGAACACTAAGATTTTATGCCGCTGTTATACAGTATAGGCAGAAGAGAGACCCGAACACTAAGATTTTATGCCGCTGTTATACAGTATAGGCAGAAGACAGACCTGAACACTAAGATTTTATGACGCTGTTATACAGTATAGGCAGATGAGAGACCTGAGCACTAACATTTTATGCCGCTGTTTTACAGTATAGGCAGAAGACAGACATGGACACTACGATTTTATGCCGCTGTTATATAGTATAGGCAGAAGACAGACAAGGACACTACGATTTTATGCAGCTGTTATACAGTATAGGAAGAAGACAGACATGGGCAATAAGATTTTATGCCACTGTTATACAGTAAAGGCAGAAGAGAGACCTGAACGCTAAGATATTATGCCGCTGTTTTACAGTATAGTCAGAAGACAAACCTCAGCAAGAAGATATTATGCCGCTGTTATACAGTATAGGCAGAAGAAAGAGCTGAGCACTAAGATTTTATGCCGCTGTTATACAGTATAGAAAGAAGACAGACTTGAGCACTAAGATTTTATGCCGCTTTTATACAGTATAGGCAGAAGACAGACATGAGCAATAAGATTTTATGCCACTGTTATACAGTAAAGGCAGAAGACAGATCTGAGCACTAAGATTTTATGCCACTGTTATACAGTATAGTCAGAAAACAGACCTGAATACCAAGATTTTGTGCCGCTGTTATACAGTATAGGCAGAAGACAGACATGGACACTAAGATTTTATGCCGCTGTTATACAGTATAGGCAGAAGATAGACATGAGCAATAAGATTTTATGCCACTGTTATACAGTAAAGGCAGAAGACAGACCTGAACGCTAAGATAATATGCCGCTGTTATACAGTATAGGAAGAAGACAGACCTGAGCACTGAGATTTTCTGCCGCTGTTATACAATATAGGAAGACAACAGACCTGAGCACTAAGATTTTATGCCGCTGTTATACAGTATAGGAAGAAGACAAACCTGAGCACTAAGATTTTATGCCGCTGTTATACAGTATAGGAAGAGGAGAGAGCTGAGCACAAAGATTTTATGCCGCTGTAATACAGTATAGGCAGAAGACAGACCTGAACACTAAGATTTTTATGCCGCTGTTATACAGTATAGGAAGAAGACAGACCAGAGCACTAAGATTTAATGCCGCTGTTATACAGTATAGGCAGAAGACAGACATGAGCAATAAGATTTTATGCCGCTGTTATACAGTATAGGCAGATGAGAGACCTGAGCACTAACATTTTATGCCGCTGTTATACAGTATAGGCAGAAGACAGACATGGACACTACGATTTTATGCCGCTGTTATATAGTATAGGCAGAAGACAGACAAGGACACTACGATTTTATGCCGCTGTTATACAGTATAGGCAGAAGACAGACCTGAACACTAAGATTTTATGCAGCTGTTATACAGTATAGGAAGAAGACAGACATGGGCAATAAGATTTTATGCCACTGTTATACAGTAAAGGCAGAAGAGAGACCTGAACGCTAAGATATTATGCCGCTGTTTTACAGTATAGTCAGACGACAAACCTCAGCAAGAAGATATTATGCCGCTGTTATACAGTATAAGCAGAAGAAAGAGCTGAGCACTAAGATTTTATGCCGCTGTTATACAGTATAGAAAGAAGACAGACTTGAGCACTAAGATTTTATGCCGCTTTTATACAGTATAGGCAGAAGACAGACATGAGCAATAAGATTTTATGCCACTGTTATACAGTAAAGGCAGAAGACAGATCTGAGCACTAAGATTTTATGCCACTGTTATACAGTATAGTCAGAAAACAGACCTGAATACCAAGATTTTGTGCCGCTGTTATACAGTATAGGCAGAAGACAGACATGGACACTAAGATTTTATGCCGCTGTTATACAGTATAGGCAGAAGATAGACATGAGCAATAAGATTTTATGCCACTGTTATACAGTAAAGGCAGAAGACAGACCTGAACGCTAAGATAATATGCCGCTGTTATACAGTATAGGAAGAAGACAGACCTGAGCACTGAGATTTTCTGCCGCTGTTATACAATATAGGAAGACAACAGACCTGAGCACTAAGATTTTATGCCGCTGTTATACAGTATAGGAAGAAGACAAACCTGAGCACTAAGATTTTATGCCGCTGTTATACAGTATAGGAAGAGGAGAGAGCTGAGCACAAAGATTTTATGCCGCTGTAATACAGTATAGGCAGAAGACAGACCTGAACACTAAGATTTTTATGCCGCTGTTATACAGTATAGGAAGAAGACAGACCAGAGCACTAAGATTTAATGCCGCTGTTATACAGTATAGGCAGAAGACAGACATGAGCAATAAGATTTTATGCCGCTGTTATACAGTATAGGCAGAAGACAGACCCGAGCACTAAGATTTTATGCCGCTGTTATACAGTATAAGCAGAAGACAGACCTGAGCACTAAAATATTTTATCGCTGTTATACAGTATAGGCAGATGACAGACCTGAGGAATAAGGTTTTATGCCACTGTTATACAGTTTAGGCAGAAGACAGACATGAGCACCAAGATTTTATGCCGCTGTTATACAGTATAGGCAGAAGAGAGAGCTGAGCACTAAGATTTTATGCCACTGTTATACAGTATAGGCAGAAGAGAGACCTGAACACTAAGATTTTATTATGCTGTTATACAGTATAGGAAAAAGACAGACTTGAGCAGTAAGATTTTATGCCGCTGTTTTACAGTATAGGCAGAAAACAGACCTGAGCATTAAGATTTTATGCCGCTGTTATACAGTATACATGTAGGCAGAAGACAGACCTGAGCTCTACGATTTTATGCCGCTGTTATACAGTATAGGCAGAAATAGACCTGAGCAATAAGATTTTATGCCGCTGTTATACAGTATAGGCAGAAGACAGACCTGAGCTCTACGATTCTATGCCGCTGTTATACAGTATAGTCAGAAGACAGACCCGAGCACTAAGATTTTATGCCGCTGTTATACAGCATAGGCAGAAGACAGACCTGAGCAATAAGATTTTATGCCGCTGTTATACAGTATAGGCAGAATACAGACATGAGCACTAAGATTTTATGCCGCTGTTATACAGTATAGGCAGAAGAAAGAGCTGAGCACTAAGATTTATGCCACTGTTATACAATATAGGAAAAAGACAGACCTGAGCACTAAGATTTAATGCCGCTGTTATACAGTATAGGCAGAAGACAGACATGAGCAATAAGATTTTATGCCGCTGTTATACAGTATAGGCAGATGAGAGACCTGAGCACTAACATTTTATGCCGCTGTTATACAGTATAGGCAGAAGACAGACATGGACACTACGATTTTATGCCGCTGTTATATAGTATAGGCAGAAGACAGACAAGGACACTACGATTTTATGCCGCTGTTATACAGTATAGGCAGAAGACAGACCTGAACACTAAGATTTTATGCAGCTGTTATACAGTATAGGAAGAAGACAGACATGGGCAATAAGATTTTATGCCACTGTTATACAGTAAAGGCAGAAGAGAGACCTGAACGCTAAGATATTATGCCGCTGTTTTGCAGTATAGTCAGAAGACAAACCTCAGCAAGAAGATATTATGCCGCTGTTATACAGTATAGGCAGAAGAAAGAGCTGAGCACTAAGATTTTATGCCGCTGTTATACAGTATAGAAAGAAGACAGACTTGAGCACTAAGATTTTATGCCGCTTTTATACAGTATAGGCAGAAGACAGACATGAGCAATAAGATTTTATGCCACTGTTATACAGTAAAGGCAGAAGACAGATCTGAGCACTAAGATTTTATGCCACTGTTATACAGTATAGTCAGAAAACAGACCTGAATACCAAGATTTTGTGCCGCTGTTATACAGTATAGGCAGAAGACAGACATGGACACTAAGATTTTATGCCGCTGTTATACAGTATAGGCAGAAGATAGACATGAGCAATAAGATTTTATGCCACTGTTATACAGTAAAGGCAGAAGACAGACCTGAACGCTAAGATAATATGCCGCTGTTATACAGTATAGGAAGAAGACAGACCTGAGCACTGAGATTTTCTGCCGCTGTTATACAATATAGGAAGACAACAGACCTGAGCACTAAGATTTTATGCCGCTGTTATACAGTATAGGAAGAAGACAAACCTGAGCACTAAGATTTTATGCCGCTGTTATACAGTATAGGAAGAGGAGAGAGCTGAGCACAAAGATTTTATGCCGCTGTAATACAGTATAGGCAGAAGACAGACCTGAACACTAAGATTTTTATGCCGCTGTTATACAGTATAGGAAGAAGACAGACCAGAGCACTAAGATTTAATGCCGCTGTTATACAGTATAGGCAGAAGACAGACATGAGCAATAAGATTTTATGCCGCTGTTATACAGTATAGGCAGAAGACAGACCCGAGCACTAAGATTTTATGCCGCTGTTATACAGTATAAGCAGAAGACAGACCTGAGCACTAAAATATTTTATCGCTGTTATACAGTATAGGCAGATGACAGACCTGAGGAATAAGGTTTTATGCCACTGTTATACAGTTTAGGCAGAAGACAGACATGAGCACCAAGATTTTATGCCGCTGTTATACAGTATAGGCAGAAGAGAGAGCTGAGCACTAAGATTTTATGCCACTGTTATACAGTATAGGCAGAAGAGAGACCTGAACACTAAGATTTTATTATGCTGTTATACAGTATAGGAAAAAGACAGACTTGAGCAGTAAGATTTTATGCCGCTGTTTTACAGTATAGGCAGAAAACAGACCTGAGCATTAAGATTTTATGCCGCTGTTATACAGTATACATGTAGGCAGAAGACAGACCTGAGCTCTACGATTTTATGCCGCTGTTATACAGTATAGGCAGAAATAGACCTGAGCAATAAGATTTTATGCCGCTGTTATACAGTATAGGCAGAAGACAGATCCGAGCTCTACGATTCTATGCCGCTGTTATACAGCATAGGCAGAAGACAGACCTGAGCAATAAGATTTTATGCCGCTGTTATACAGTATAGGCAGAAGACAGACCCGAGCACTAAGATTTTATGCCGCTGTTATACAGTATAGGCAGAAGAAAGAGCTGAGCACTAAGATTTATGCCGCTGTTATACAATATAGGAAAAAGACAGACCTGAGCACTAAGATTTTATGCCGCTGTTATACAGTATAGGAAGAAGACAGACCTGAACAGTAAGATTTTATGCCGCTGTAATAGAGTATAGGCAGAAAACAGACCTGAGCTCTACGATTTTATGCCGCTGTTATACAGTATAGGCAGAGGACAGACCTGAGCACTAAGATTTTATGCCGCTGTTATACAGTATAGGCAGAAAACAGACCTGAGCTCTACGATTTTATGCCGCTGTTATACAGTATAGGCAGAAGACAGACATGAGCACTAAGATTTTATGCCGCTGTTATACAGTATAGGCAGAAGACAGACCAGAGCACTAAAATATTGACCGAGAAGACATAAGTTTGACTCCCGCCGTGGACACACCGGTGAAAACCGAAGTCTCGTGTCATGGTAGGAGTGGCACCTAAAATATCACTGCTTCGGGTGGATTCCTAGCAATGGTATACATCCTATGTACATGTAGTGCTCCTGGCAGAGACTATGAAATAATCGTGACACAAAACAATATTAAATCAATCCATTATTATGATAAAGGGTAAAAGAGAGCTTCGTTGTTTTGTTTTGCCACTTTCCCCAAATATGCCAAAACGCAACTATTTTTATATCCATTTCTGTTTAAATCTATGCATTACGAACTACTGAGAAATGTAGACCAATATGTGTTAATGTTACATGGAAACAGATGGATGGAATTTGATCCGATATGATAAACACAATTTAATTTACGACAGCGACGCTATTTTCCTCATCTCATTTTGCATATAGATAACCTTCAATAATTGAATTTCTGTTACCACAATAACCCATTGGAAGGTGGCCGCATCATAGTATCCATAAAACATTGTTTTCGTCATGTATTTATAGAAATGAATGTATGAAGCATACATTATTACCACATAGTCAATTACTTTTATCATGCTGTATTGGATGTTGCAACGTACTCCACCTGTTTTACATGGCAAATCTATGCAATAGTCTATCATGTAAGTACAGGTATGCATCGGTATTGGTAAACAAGAGGCCCAAGTGGGCCTATATCGCTCACCTGAGTACCTAGATCATCAGTCTTGCATGAAGGAAGAATTCATTTATTTTTGCATTACTGTGACTAAGTCAACACAAATGTTGAAAATATGTCAAATTTTATTTCAGGCTAGAATAAAAAACAACACTTTTTTGCACATCCATTCAGGTGATTTTGATATTAAGCATTTCCTTTGTCTCTGCAAGATGTCATTCAGGGCAACAAGTTAGTCATTTTCTTTAGGTGGGGTCTTTTGTTGACTGATTTCAAGTCTGGGTCATGAACAACAATTGTTTCAAATATTGTCCAGATCTAACTTAAAATTGACTAATTTCATATGTTGAGTGTTGAGAAACATCTAAAAACTTATTTAGATGTGTAAAGAAATGAAAAAAACAATTTTGACCACAGCTGGATTTGAACCATCACTCTCCATATTTCAATTACTAAGTGGTATATGTACCATTGTGAGACCTACTTTTTAGACATGGTGGCATTATCTTTTAACCAAATTGGATGAAATTTACCAAATTGATAGAGGACATTTAGTACTTCATGTATTCCATGTTTCATTACAATCTTTCATGTGGTATAACAGCAGAAGTGAAAAATGTGATTGAATTGTTCCTATACACCCTCATTTGGAAGTCTTAAAAAATTCATAGAAAATCCCAAAATTGAGATATTGACAAAATTCTTTCAAATTAACATTTCTTACCACAATTATAATTACAATCGTCCATAAGAAATCATCATTATCAATTAACTAGGAAATATGACAATTTTTCTGCATTGAAATCACCAAGTCCAAAGAAATGTCGAAAAAAAATTATAAAATTGGATTTTGGAAGGGAACCAAAATGACAATATGTCTTCACTCATCCCTCTAAATCATTTCTATGCATTCTGTTTGTCTCTGTATACAGCCCGTATGAAAAAGAATATTGTTAAAGGAGGGTACTCTTTTGTGAACCTACTTTTGACTATGGTGGTGCCACCTGTAGAGATGTCTGGACGAAAACAACAGAATTTGAAGAAGATCATAAGTGACTTATTTCTACCAAGATTTATTAAAATCCTTCGAACAGTTTTGTAGAAAAAGTTGGAAATGTGAAAAATGGCCAACCCCCCCCCCTCCCCCTTTTTTTTTTGGAAGTCTTAAAAAATTCATAAAAATCCAAAAATTGAGATAATGACAAAATTCTTTCACAATAATATTCCTTACCACAATTATGATCAAAATAGTCATTAAGAAATCATCAATATCAATTAACTGAAAAACATGACACTTTTCTGCATTGAAATAACTAAGTCCAGAAACACCTTTAAAAAAGCGTAAATTTCTATTTGACGGATCTTAACCCCCAACACAATTTTTAATAACCCATCTTTATAGATGGTGAAATGCAATTAGTTTCCCCATTTATGTACCAGTTCTGGAAGAGAAGATGTTTGAAGAGGGGTACCGTTTTGGGCACTTTTGGCCCCGCCCTGGATCCACCCCTGAGGGAATCTGGATCCCGAACACAATTTTAGTAGGGGACCTTGAGTACATCATTTACACAAAGTTTGATCCAAATCTGCAATGTAGTTCCAGAGAAGAAGTCGAAAAAGTTAACGACGGACGGGCGACGACGGACGGCGCGCTATGACTACAGCTCACTTGAGCCTTTGGCTCAGGTGAGCTAAAAAGCAAACCATTGAAACTATTTTCAAGAATATTATGAAATGATTTAGGACTTCATTCTTATGGTTCCGTTATTTTTTGTTTTCTAACAATTCATGTACATGTGAATGTTGTTTCTACAATTTATTTACCATTTTGCACATTGTTGTCATTGATAGCACCAACGTAAAACACGAGCCATTCGTTGTTTCCAATATGGATTGTTGTTTCTATTATAGACTGAAAATTTCAAATCAAAGCGGTGAAAATCAAAACCAGTTTCAATAAATGATGAAAATATGCATTATTCCCCTTGGTGAATTTTCGAAAAATTGGATTTTATCATTAAATGTACTTTTGAGTGTAGTCATTTTTGCCGTAGCTAATGCTTGTATGTATGAGTGGGTAAGAATTCTTCAGCTTATTAATGAAGGTTCATTACCGCCATGCAAAAATGGAGATATCTCTAGATATAACTACATTACAAGTATTCTAGTGACAAAAATGGAGATATCTCTAGACACAGCTACACTACGAGTGTTCTAGTGACAAAAATGGAAATATCTCTAGACACAGCTACACTACGAGTGTTCTAGTGACAAAAATGGAGATATCTCTAGACACAGCTACACTACGAGTGTTCTAGTGACAAAAATGGAGATATCTCTAGACACAGCTACACTACGAGTGTTCTAGTGACAAAAATGGAGATATCTCTAGACATAGCTACACTACGAGTGTTCTAGTGACAAAAATGGAGATATCCCTAGACACAGCTACATTGCGAGTGTTCTAGTGACAAAAATGGAGATATCTCTAGACACAGCTACTCTAAGAGTGTTCTAGTGACAAAAATGGAAATATCTCTAGACACAGCTACTCTAAGAGTGTTCTAGTGACAAAAATGGAAATATCTCTAGACACAGCTACACTACGAGTGTTCTAGTGACAAAAATGGAGATATCTCTAGACACAGCTACACTACGAGTGTTCTAGTGACAAAAATGGAGATATCTCTAGACACAGCTACACTACGAGTGTTCTAGTGACAAAAATGGAGATATCCCTAGACACAGCTACATTGCGAGTGTTCTAGTGACAAAAATGGAGATATCTCTAGACACAGCTACTCTAAGAGTGTTCTATTGACAAAAATGGAAATATCTCTAGACACAGCTACACTACGAGTGTTCTAGTGACAAAAATGGAGATATCTTTAGACACAGCTACACTACGAGTGTTTTAGTGACAAAAAATTCTAGGGGCGTTTCAATTAAATCGTATTCTGTCAGGATTGAACCCGAAATCTCTTGATCACAAGTACAGCCTGCTACCGACAGGGGAACGATGGCTTATGTTCTCTTAAAATAGATATTGGACAAAAGAAACTGTATAAACTATTTCAGTTTTTAATTATTTATTTACAGTCTTCTGAAAAACAATAACAATATATCAACACAGCCGAGACCCCGGCATGTTCAGCACGGATCAGTATCACCATTGTTTACATTGGGTAAGAATAAAACAAATAACAATGACTTCTGTTCACTAAACAAGATATACAAAACATTGAATCACATTACAAAACGACTCACTGCCATTGGATAACATAAATGAATGATAAATCACATGACAAAGTCCCGCGTTGGGATTGGACATCGAAGACACCTGACTGCGTTTAGTTACCACGCATAACATTTTGGGCCGAGTTAAAAAGAAAGTTGTAAAACAACAAGTAGACATAGACGTTGCCGTAGCTGCCGTTGTGTTTTACTGAATGTTGTAACTTCTGTTATGTGTGAATTTTATATATGTGCATACTTCCAGACAGACGTAATTTAATCGCAAATTCTACGTCAACGTCTACGTGTAATTTTACGGGTATGACTCAGTCCAATACACGCTTCTTTATTATTTTATTTGAATGATGATCACGTGATAGCGATGATCCATCCACCATCCAGTAAATTTGAAATTGTAATGAACAGATAAATAGCGTGCCCTATAACAAAACAAACCATTACTGGGCGAATAATGGTTTTGGCAATTACATACTTACAAATACTCATACATCAATTTAGTTAACATTTTTTTCAATTACATACTTACAATTACTCATATATCAATTTTAGTTAATTTTTTTACAATTATATATTTACAATAAGTCATACATCAATTTTAGTTAAACAATTATATATACAATATATACAATAATTCTTTCTTATCAAATTTATTAATTCATCATTTAAAATGTACACATTTTCACTTACAAGAAAAATGATAATTGTATATTTTTTCAAATACTATTTCGTCTAAGTTTCAGATTTAAAAATTATTTTACATTGATATGCTTTAAAGCAAAATAAGAAATGAAATTATATTACAAATTAATAAATCTGATGTTTTTCTTAAGGTCAGACCCATTTCAACAGTTTTCCAAGTAATTCAAAAATTGACTAAAAGGCTTAACTTTCAGATAAAGAAAATTCTTTACAATGCAGTGGTTGCTGGCTAAATTCAGCAACACTAATGTTTATAAAATTTCAGCTATATTAGATCTGTATAAATATATTTTCCAATTATATTGTAGTAGAAATTAGAAACATTTCTGTTTAAACATTCCAATATGATGCAGGATGGTCTTGATTTTCTTCTACTTAATAAGAGTTCATAGAGTTAAAATTAAAATGATACACAAAAATGTTTGTGGGTTGAAACTTGTATAGTTGTTTATTATTAATATTATTATTATTACTATTGTTATTATTATTATCATTCTCCTACTTTTTACATCAACAGCACATTATTACAGCAAGTTTGAAATAATCGGTACAAAACTGAGAGAAAAAATCTCGTTCCCAGATTTTTACAAGGTGACTGACATAGCGACCGTATTGAGTTTAGTAATAACATTATTTTGACATACATGCACCAGGTCTCTTGAGGAGATAATTCCTGTAATGTTTATTCTTATCCTTTCAAAGATTACCTTTTATGTAAGATTATATACTTACACAGAAAAGTTATCGTACCCCTTTTAGACAAAATGAGACTATAGTTGACCCCCCCCCCCCCCTTGAGATAACTCAGTATACCGGTAATCTATATTCAGTTTTCACTACATATATGTATATAAATCTATATATGGTTATATCACAATAATCTTCATTTCCATGCCTTTTAAGTGCTCCGAAGTGTGTTTACAGGCGTATTATTCACAATTTGTACTTTGATACCGAACATGTGTAATACGTTATATACCATATTCTCCAATAGATTACATCCCCTGCTGTTAAGGTTAAGTTTCACTCCTACATGCTTACAAAACTCGGTAACCTATTTAATAGCATTAATGGCATTTTATTACAACTCTGTTTAGTTATCATATTATACATTATAATAGCATTTTCAAAAGACGCATTATCATTCGCAGTTAGTTACATCATCCGCATGATGAATATCCTTTATTTCATTTACCGAATTTAAACACGTGATACCTCTCGTGTAGACACTACTATATATTTTTACCTTTCCACGTATCAGGAAACTTAAATTCATGTTGTATACAATTCAAATCTAATCTTAAAAACCCATTTACCATTGAGCCTATAGGAGTGATTCGCCTATTCAGAGAATATTTTCTAAAACGTTAGAATTTGTTTACATTTGTATGAATTTTCTATGCTTTTTGAAAAAATGAATCTCTTTTCTTTCGTTCTACATTCGGATAAAAACTGTTGACAAATGAACAAATAGCATTTCCACTCAAATAGCATGGATCCACGGTGCTGCTAGTTCCACACGAGTTATTTTGAAATAAATAAATACATAAATTTTTATGGGATCACTCTTTGTGTACAACCTGTCTAAAGTCAATCGATTTGTAAACATTACTCACAAATATATGTCTATAGGTATTTATCTTACTAACAAAAAATAAAACAAAAAACCCAATAAAAAAAACCCCACCTAAAACTTTACATTATATCCAATAAGATTAAGCCAGTATAGAATTACTGAGGTTTTTATCATACAGCAGTATAAATTTTAAATCGCAAACATATGAAATGACCACCTGGTAAATAATTAAATTGATGATCCTTTAATGAGAAATCTTGAGCGTAGTGTAACTTTTAAACCACAATGACAATAAATAAACTAGTTATATAAATACACTCTTCTATCCACCAAATATGATTTTAGACGACTAGACTTCTGAAAAAAAACATGTCAAAATAGCTTACATGCGGGTTAACACTGAAATTCTACCGTTTTCTAACTTGCCTTACAAAATCCAGTATGTTCTGAAATTTACTGTTTGAAATAGAGTGAAAAAATGCCGGGGAATTAGTTATAAAAGTGAAAAAAACCATGTCAGCTAAATATATTTCATTATATGATAAAGAACACAAGAAATTTGCATCACAATTGCAATGTGCCGAGTTTCAAAACCTCAGAAAAAATAGGGCACATATTCCACTCATGGTGAGTAAGTGTATGAAGTTTAATTGCAATAACACTAAACGTATTGAACTTGTGGTCCCGAAACCAATTTTTGACACCCCATTCCTATGACCTTGACCTTTTAACCCCAGAAACAATAGGGCACATCTTCCACTCATGATCAGTATGTGTATGAAGTTTCATTGCAATAGCACTCAATGCATTGGACTTACGGTACGAAAACCACTTTTAGAATCCCCACTTATATGACCTTGACCTTTCACCTTTAAACTTCAGAAAAAATAAGGCATATCTTCTACTCATCGTGAGTAAGTGTATGAAGTTTCATTGCAATAGCCATAAAGGTATTGTACTTATGGTCCGGAATTCAATTTTTGATACCCCACTCTTATGACCTTGGTCTTTGGACCCCAGAAACAATAGGGCACATCTTCCAATCATGATGAGTATGTGTAGGCATTGCAATAGCACTAAAGGTATTGGACTTATGGTCCGGAAACCAATTTTTGATACTCCATTCCTATGACCCTAACTTATGACCTTTTGACCCATAAATGATAGGGCACATCTTCCACTCGTGCTGAGTAAGTGTATAACGTTTCATTGCAATAGCACCAAACATACTGGACTTATGATCCGGAATTCAATTGTTGACGGACGCCCGCCCGCCTCACATCAAATTAAGATCCGAGTTTTGCAACTCGGCTAAAAAGCAACAAACCAATTACTAGCTTTCTAACAATACTTTACCGAAGACACTCATGTCCCCTACCGATCCCAGCTACTCTCGTCCCCTACCGATCCTAGTTTATCTCGCCCTCTATCGATCCCAGCTAATCAGCTAATCCCGTCCGCTACCCAGCCCAGCTAATCTCGTCACCTACCGATCCCAGTTACTCTCGTCCCATACCAATCCCAGCTAATGTCGTCCTCTACCGATCCCAGTTAATCCCGTCACCTACCGATCCCAGCTAATCTTGTCCCCTACCGATCCCAGCTAATCTCGTTCCTTACCGATCCCAGCTTATCTCGATCTAAACTCGGTCAACGGTGACACTGAAACTTGATATGGTATTTTCCCATTACAAAATCATATACCGACTTTCACAAGATACTTAACTCTAGTACAATAAAGAAAATCTGAATTATGTACATCATTAAAGCTATAAAGCTCAGTCAAAAGTACAGCAATCGTGACACAATTTAAATCTGATATGTCACTTACTATGAGCCATATACTAAGTTTCATTGAAATGTGTAAATGTGTCACAGTTGATGTACTAGAGTTAAATATTTTGTATCATTATCTGAAGACCATGTATTCCCCATATTGTCCCTCTAAGTGCCTTCTGAGACGCTGTTACTGACAAAGCGATAGACAGCTTCCTTTCTTCAGCATCAAGTAAATATATCTAAATCTTGTTTGAATCTATTGCATGACACTTGACTTATCATACGGAAACCCTATTTCATAATATTTTCACAAGTTCGAATGCTGTGACCTTGGATTTTGACCTCAAATTCAAAAGGCAAGTACAAAAATATCCTAAATTACTTTGAATATGAAGTTTGTTTCGCTTACTATATACTTTCTAATACATACCCATGAGTACACCATTAAGGTACTCATGTCGTTATCTAAATGTATTTATAGTTTTAATAAGAAAGCAACATATGGTACGTAAATTACCTGAGCTCGTTTTATGACTGAATGACGAATGGACAAAAAGACAGAAAGGAAACCCATAATTCCATTCGGCTATGCCTATTTGGGGCAAACGAAAATGGGATAACGCATTTGGGACAATTACCGTTATCATTTTACATGAAACCGATTAAGCATGAGAGACTAGAACAATTCAATTGCAGTTATTTGTTTGATTTGTAGTAACTTCTAAAGTACTTAAAAAGTTGAAGCATTAAATTTGCAAATCTTCATAACACTCTGTTATACAATGGTGTTACAAGAAGGAATTGTAACCCTACACGTACTGCTCCTTAGATTTAGTGAAAAAATCCAATGCATTCACTTTATACAAGACATTATGATATTGTATGTCATTAATATATGAGTTTAAATACAAATACATAATACAAAACCAGAGCTTAAATGTGTCACAAGTATAATGTCTACATGTTGACTCAATAAGATATTAATGTACAGTATCCTAAGTGTACACTGCCATGAACGAGGACCACACCTTCAAGTAAACAAAGAGTTTTCATGCCCTGCCGTTTGCAACTTACACACATGCTCGTAAATCTTTAGAGCAGGTCCCAGACGAATGGACAGCCCAGTCAGTACGTCATTCCGTCTCATCAGTAGCAAAGACTGACCGTCGATTTCCTAGAAAGTAAACAAAGCCGTTCATGTTTAATTTATACAAGAAACCAGGTCAAGAAAGTATATGTAATACCATTAATTAAATATTATGTATCTATTACTGGAAGTGTCAATTTCAAAGGCTTCAAATAATTGCCTTTCAATAGTAAAAAGAAACTGAGAGCTTTTATCAAGTAATTTGCAATACAATTTCCATGGAATCAATGAATTTCATTTATCCAAGTCTAGAATAAGATCAGTATAAGTAAACCTGTTCACGGAAAGCGTAGGCCTGATCCTTAAATCCAATGGCTTCAAAAAACAGCTCCACATCCTCTATACTCCATTTAGAAGCGTCCGGATAATCACGCGCTCTCTTCCCTTTCACACATTTCCCGTTTTTAGCGAAGTCAGCAAATTTTAAGCTGTTTAAAAAAACAGGCCATTCCCTTCAATATTAATCATGGTATTTTTTTATTCAATTTGTGACATCTTAAATTTTGTACTATTCAGATAAGGCAAACCTGTTAAATCTTACCATATTTTTATACTCTTGTACCATTTTGTGAAATCAGTAGCTTTTAATTAGTAGGGAGAATAATTTTTCATTTGTAGAGATGTTAACATGAAGGTTAAATCATTAACATACTATGTTCACACTTCACGAGGTGAGAGATTTTTGTAAACTATTATAATGGGTTTTTGCAATAATGTTTTGTTTCATGAAAGTTGAGAGAAATTGCTTGATATTTATTCATCATATTTGTTATAACTGCATTTTATCCATAATCTTCTTTGGATGTATTTCTTTATTCATGTAAAATACAATCCTGGTTCGGGTATTTCATACAGAAGATACTTACGTTGGATCTACCTCCGGCACTGGAGACTGTCTCGGGGTAGGAAACACATTGGTATTGCTCTCTTCTGTAGATATAATACACACTATACAGTTTAATACAGTGCTACCTTTTGATTAATATTTTAATACTGCTTATAGAGAATAATGAGTGGAAAACTTCTTGTTTCCGTCTGAAATTTTATTAAAAATCACTTTCATATGGAGAAAAAGAAAGAATAAAAAAATCAAATTAATTCTGAAGAAAGTAATGATACCAAACAAAACACGTTTCAGTTGAGATAAAACTAGCCGTCAAACATAATATAATTAGTTTTGAGATACAAATAGAGAATAAAATGACTAATAATGGAAAAACTACTACCGCCGTCAGCAGCTTTTTCCTTGCTAGCTTTATCATCTAGTTTCTCTATATCGGACAGTAATATTCCCTCCAGTATGCATTCGTAACAGATCCATTTTCCTGGAAATGGAACAAACGAACATAATTTGATATTTAAAAAGCATCTTATTTCATTCTCAAAAGAAAATGACGCCGTTCTGAGAAAGCAGAGTAAGCAGTTAGATCTCCTCGTCCCTAGAGAGCAGAGTTAGTTTAGAAGTCAAGAACTGGACTTTAGAATCAAGGGACTTAAGTCTGATTCCCCATCGCGATATTGAATATTGTATTCAACTCCAGGGGCATCCGAAGTAAATTCTAAACAAACCAAGCCAGCTCGTTAATAATCCACCATCCAACAAATATGGTAGAAAAAAAGACACTTTAAAGTTGGCATAGCGCAACAACTTTGTCCTCCAATAGATTTATTAAATCTCTGGCTGACGAATTTAGTTTGCATTTATCATATGACAAGATTTCGGTGCCAAAAAAGTACCAAAAGTGTGTTTATAGAAATGACTGTAACCTCTCGTAAACCTCAAACATGGGTCCGAGTCCCGATCATGTCACGTGGTCATGTGATAAAGTCTTCAATGATCCCGCTGAAAGTAATTTTATGTGACCTCTCGGTTTTTCCACAAACACACACATGGCAAGAAGAATTGACGTGTTCACTTACGCTGTGAAATATAGTTTGAATTGCACACAGTAAAACAGATGCATTATTTATTTATTTCAAAAATAATCTTAACCAAAAGCGCCTTCGAGATTAATACAGCAATGCAATGTTTTATGTATTAACCTGATGGTTTGTTGACGACTTTGGGTTGATGACAATCCATGTGGTATCCCTTATCACAACCATCACAGAACAGCATGCAGTCCTGCAGAATAAAATTAGTATGAGTTGCAATATGATGTAGGTGAACAAACTTTATACATGAACATGTTTAATGAATAAACAAACAAAAAAGTACTGCATACAATGGCTACCTTGACCATTCGGTCATGTGTAACTAGTGTTAATCCCTCAAGCTTAAGTATGGCATAAAAACCTTGTGATGATAAGATATCATACAAAACATTCAAATTATACATTTAAAAAGAAACTACGTGTTTGTAAAATACTGATGCCCCCAGACGACAGCCATGTTTAAAGATTTTGAAAAGTAGGTCAAAGGTCTAAGTCAAGGTCACATGTTTTAATAAAATGATATTGTCACAAAGAAAACACGTGAGAATCCAGCTTTATCTCTTACATTTTACAAGTTATGGACATTGCTAATTCTTTTGAGAGGCCGAACAAAGAGACAGACAGAACAAAATTTATATGCCCTCGAATTCCGGATTATGAGGGCATAAAGTAGTATTTTATGCCATCAGTTGCATTGCGGATGTTGCTGAAACCAGAACGTTTCAGCATCTGTTTGGCTATGAACAAGTGATCTACAGGCAGTCTTTCTACAGGCATTCTTTGACTTTCACTTCATTTCCCTTTGATAAAAAGTGTAACAATATACCACAACTTGTTCTCTGATTCTTAAAAAACAAAGAATTATTGTTTTAATTTCAAGCACTTACATGTTCTGATTAATATATAAATCTTACCCTATGAGATCTGTGATATTTTTGTTTGACTCTAAACTTACCACTCTGTATATATGACTTACCGCTTCACCGGAATCCTCACAAACACAGCATGTCTTACAGTCAATGCATTGCCACGGATACAACTGAGCTCTCTGAGCCAGAATATGGTTGTAGTCCATGCATGATGGATGAGCTGTTGATAGAATACAGTATATACAATATCATGAACCATATTATATAACATACATGTACTAATATGATTTATAAAACATAAAAACACAATACAAAACAATTCAGATTAAAAAGAGAATCTGTCCTCCTAGCAGTTTATCCCTATCTTACTATTTACTACACATTAATACATTTATTCTATACTTTTATTGGATTAATGCATGTGGGGTTGTTTTCTGTAACGCTAAGACATGTTCTCATATTGAACCCTATTTACCTGAGGGAAGCACGATTCCATGACGTCATTGTTTGATTATCAACTCGAGATGCCATTAATTCCTCTGATGTATTCGGTAAATAGATTTATAATGACTACGGAATACGAGGCCACTCTAGAGTATTCAACTCTCTTAATATATGGCGAAGAATGCAGCAATTGCGAAAAATAAATGAACGTGCTCATTGAAACCGCATCGAGTTGCTTAATACAGATCTTAATTTGACTTCGTGATCAAAATGGGACATTCCCTTTACACATTTTATTACGCATTCAGACATATTAAAACAAGAAGCGTTTTGATGAGGAATTGGTTCATATTATCAAAAGTTTCAGTAGGTGTGAACACATGAAAAACAAAATAAATAAATAAATAAACAAAAGCCATGAGGGACCCCGCTCTGTGATCTTGATATTTGTCTCCGCAGGCTTTAATAAATAAATAAAATAAATGAATAATTATATAAATAAATAAATAAACAAGAGATGCTTGTAAAACACATATGCCCCTTCTGGTAATATATATATATATATATATATATATATATATATATATATATATATATATATATATAAATATATATATATATATATATATATATATATTATATATATATATATATATATATATATATATATATATATATATATATATATATATATGTACAATTGTATAAAGTGGGGCAGGCGCTTGGCTTACGGCGCCGACTATCCGCGTTCGATTCCCGGGTTGCGCCACTATGTTTACGAGGTTGGTAACCTCCTGCTACCATGTCGCGATATAACTGAAATATTGTTGAAAGCGACGTAAGACACCAATCAGCCAACCAACAATTGTATAAAGTACTAAATGCACTCGGTGACCTTTGACCTTTTGATCTGAAATCAATAAGAGTCATCTACTACCCATAACCAACCAACATATGAAATATAATAACTATCAAGCAAAGGGTTTTCCAGATATTGGGCGGACATCGATTATGTAAAGTACTGCATTGCATTCATTGACCTATGGCCTCTGACCTGAAAATCAATAGGGACCATCTACCACTCATAACCAAACCACATTTGAAATATCATCACTATCAGCAAAGGGTTCGCAAGATATTGCGCAGACAATATGTGGTTTACCAACCGACAGACATGTGCAAAGCAATATGCCCCTTTTTCGAAGAAAAGGGGGAGAAGGCATTATAAATAAATAAATTTTTGAAAGAACATAACCTCGTGTTCGGAGAAAAAACAAATTGCAAATCAATAACGTAACTGAATAATTTTAAAGTAAATTTTCAATATCTATACTTCTACATGTACAAAAATTTGCGAATTTCTTCGTTAAATGTCAACGAAAATTTTGACATACAGTGCTTTTCGCAAAATCCTTTATAGAAATGTACAGTATGGGTATTTTATTGACGCGGAATCAGCAGACAAAACCATCTGTTTTATTTTCATATTACCAAGTGCCCCATCCTTGCCCCGAACTGCAAGCAGAGTGAAATGCAAGTCTTAAACACCATACCAAAATCTGTCTACCACTGCGATTAGACTCACCTTTTGCGTCACAATCTTTACAAATCAAGAGTTCTTCTGGTACCAAGTTTTTGTTGCTTTCAGAGGAATTCCTACAGAAATCACAAAGTTGAGGGGGGACAACAACAGGAGGTGGGAGGGACTCCGGCTCTGGCATGTAACTGCAAAATCTTCGGAACTTCTACAAAAAAAAATAAATATTAAAATCTTCATTTAGCTCGAAAACTGAATCAGAGTTTGCTGAATATTATTGATAATAAATGACGAGTCAAAGACAAGATGGTTTTATAAGATACTGTTTTAATGAGATTTTAAACTGAGTCATTAGTTTCAAAATCTAAACGATCTTGTTTTTCTGTTCGAGAACAGATATTATAACTCCATAATGAAATTCAGGTTTAATATTGTTAGACTGCATACTTCAGATGGAGTACTGAAAACAATAAATTTTAAATATAAACAGGTTTTAAATTTCATTTTTGCAGCAAGATTGAATATCAGAGAGGTCAGAATCTCATTAAGGACCACCTACATTCGATGTTCAACAGCAATAAAACCACATACAGGTCCTAATTTATCATCCACACAATGTCCTACATCAATAGGACGTACCCTTAAGGACACCTTACAGAGACTATCATATCATCCACGTATTGTACCACATCAATACGATCTATTATTAAGGACAACAAACAGGTCCTACTATCATCTATTCTATGTACAATATATCAAAAGGACAAACCATTAAGCCTAGTAGTCCTACCCTACCAACCCTACCCTATCAGCCAGTGGATGTTCTATGTCATTAGGACCTACCATTAATTATAAAGGTAACAAGCGAATTCAGAGAATTGTGGTCTCCCGCTTTGGGGCTTCTATCAGTAAGGGTGCAGTGATCTGTGACATACAGTCATGGTTGTACATGACTACAGACACACATGCCAATTTGAAGACGCAAGACTCCACATTAACACTTGTCCGGTACCAGTGAATATTTTTCACGGACAAGTGAATTTTGCTAAGAACTTGTCCGATTGGACAAGTGATTTTTCCTTACAGAAGTTTCAAAATTAAAAAAAGAAACTGAATTGTACTTCTTTTCATCGAAATTTAAAGTCGAAAGCAGTGAGAGAACAACGATCAAGAAGTTGACTCTCAAAGCGAGGTCGGCAATTTTTGCAATTGGTAAACGCCCTCTTACCCTTGTTACTAACTCTGTATATTCATTAATAAAATAACTTAACACAGTGAGTAAATTGTTTAAATTTTATTTTATGTATTTCAGTAGTTATGGAAGTTCAATATTGAAAATTATCGGACAAGTAATTTTTATGTTCGGACAAGTAAATTTCATGGCTACTTGTCCGAAAAGACAAGAAGGAAAAATGTTAATGTCGAGCCCTGAGGCCCTACGCTACGGTTAAAGAGTTACATTGAAGTAGGTCAAAGGTCACGGTCAAGGTCACATGAAAAAAAATTCCTGTACCAACGGAAAGGTATTGCAGTTAGGGACACACATGCCAAATATGAAGGCCCTACGTCTTACGAATAAAAATTACATTGAAGTAGGTCAAAGATCACGGTCAAGGTCACATGATAAAAATGTTGGTACCAACGGAAAGGTATTGCAATTAAGGACACACATGCTAAATATGAAGGCCCTACGTGTTACGGTTACAAAGTTATGACCAAGGTTAAAGTTTTTGTGACAAACGGACAGACACACGGACAGACAGACGAATGAGATGTAATGTCTTCACGCTTTCGCGAAAAGCAGGGGACAAAAATAACGATTACAATAGCGAAAATAAGATTTTCAATATAATCGCCATAGTTACCATTTTGAATATTGGACTAGTCCAATTTACATTAAGGACCAACTACAGGTCATACCTTGTCATTATGTCAAGGTCACTTATCTATCGGACTTATCGTTCAGGAAAAACTGTAAGAATTTTTTCAAAATGACTGCCATTTTCAATACTGGACGGGACCGAATTTTATTAAAAACAAGAGGCTCAAGTGGGCCTATATCGCTCACCTGAGAACAAAGTGCATATTTACAAGCAAGCAAGAAATTCTGAGCAGGGGTTCTGGAGAGAAAGATGAAAATGTGTCAATCAAACAGAGCCAATGGCGGCCATCTTGGATTACGGATCGGCATAAAAAACCTATACTTGGTAGAGGACCTTGAGTACTTACATTCTATGTAGTTTGGTGAAATTTTGTGCAGTGGTTCTGGAGAAGAAGTTGAAAATGTGTCAACCAATCAGAGTCAATGGCGGCCATTTTGGATCACGGATCGGCATAAAAAACACCAAACTCGGTTGAGGACCTTGCGTACTTACTTTCTATGCAGTTTGATGAATTTCTGTGCAGTGGTTCTGGAGAAGAACTCGAAAATGTGTCAACCAATCAGAGTCAATGGCGGCCATCTTGGATCACGGATCGGCATAAAAAACACCAAACTTGGTTGAGGACCTTGAGTACTTACTTCCTATGAAGTTTGGTGAAATTCTGTGCAGCGGTTCTGGAGAAGAAGTCGAAAATGTGTCAACCAATCAGAGCCAATGGCGGCCATCTTGGGTCACGGATCGGCATAAAAAACACAAACTTGGTAGAGGACCTTGAGTACTTAATTCCTATGAAGTTTGGTGAAATTCTGTGCAGCAGTTCTGGAGAAGAACTCGAAAATGTGTCAACCAATCAGAGCCAATGGCGGCCATCTTGGATCACGGATCGGCATAAAAAACACAAACTTTGTAGAGGACCTTGAGTACTTACTTCCTATGGAGTTTGGTGAAATTCTGTGCAGCGGTTCTGGAGAAGAAGTCGAAAATGTAGAAAAGTTAACGACGGACGACGGACGGACGACGGACGACGGACGCTGCACTATGACAATAGCTCACTTGAGCTACGCTCAGGTGAGCTAAAAAGAAATAGGTCACACCCAACCAATCAATAAAATTCCGATATCAACAGCAAAGATCGTTCAGGAGGAGAGGCGACTAGAAGAAAAAACAGACGATGGACAACAGAAGTCGGTTGCCGTACGACATGCTATGGCACAAGATTTTAGTAGAGCTATCAAGTTGAAATTTTCTATAAGTTAAGAAATATTTTAAAATGCGTAAACAATAGTTTTCATACCTTGAATTAACATTCTAAAATAAGAACATGTCCCTAGACATTAGGACATACCAATTTTCAAGAGAAATTATTTTTATACTAAAATAATTGATGTCAAACCTTAAGAGAAACAACCACAGAAAATGTTTATAAATATTCATTTTTCAAAGTAGAAGTTACATTTCTTATCAAATGACTATGATGAATAGAATACATGTATCACGATTAAATGTATCTATCATATCACATGATATGTATAGAGATAAAAATCCTAATCATAACTGGCGCCCTGCCTAAAAAGACATGTAACACTGTATATGACATATGTAACACAGTGAAAGACATATGTAACACAGTGAAAGACATATGTAACACAGTGAAAGACATATGTAACAGTACAAAGAGACATATGTGACAGTATAAAGACATATGTAAACCTGTAAAATGACACGTAACACAGTAAAAAAGACAGGTGACACTTAAAAGACGTACGTAACACTAAAAAGACATGTAACATTGTAAAAAGACACATGTAACAGTAAAAAGACAAATGAAACACTATAAAAAGAAATGTAACACCGTAAAAAGACATGTAACACTAAAAAGAAATATGCAACACTGTAAAAAGAAAATATAACACTGTAAAAATCATATTATGAATTCGTTATTATATTCCGAAAGTAGCATTTCCTAAAAATCTCTTTCGACACACGTCAAATATATCAGAATTATTCAATAATTTTGCTCAAATCATACACGAATTCATAATAAATACATTTGCTTTGTAACTATCCACGAATATAAGAAATTTACTGTTTTCTATACTTCATGAAAATTGTTTTCTTCTGATGAACATATCAGTCAATGCATTCGACAATTTTGAATTCCTGTATTCATAATAGATGGAAGTTTCTTTGTATCGTTCAGTGAATAAAAAATAAAAATGACTGATGTTTAAACGTAATGGTAAAGCATAAACCTGATAGGACTACAAAATTCATGCAATAAAGAAAATATATTTCATTTTTCAAAACGTTAAATTTCATGTAAAGAAGTTCTGGCATGGTGTAGTACCGATCACTTTCAATAGCCAAAGGCAATGAACCACACTGACAATTACTCAAAATTCTACTATCGTGCTGAGAATAAACGCTTCTTAGATAATGTCCTATTCGTGAGTTATATTGATATGATTTGTAAGTTCGTAATTTATTACATGTTCATATTACCCCCAATAATTATATAAATTTTCTTATCATGAAATTTCAACTTTTTTTTAGATATAAACGTCTTTCGTTAGATTTAACCTTTCTTAACTGGTATTGTAACTCATCATTGATAAACTAGGTCATTTCACTCACAGTCAATCCTCGAGCTCGCTTGTATAATATACACGATATATTTTAAATCTGTCCATACACAGCAAAATTCTCATGAAGTAAAGAAAATAGTCGAAGTAAATATTTCGTAAACATTTTCTTAAAAATCAGCACGAGTAACGCATACGTTGCATGATGTGGCCGTTTCATGGTAGCTCTCTTCTACAAAGGACAGTAACTCTTGTAGTATGTGGTCACACGTAATCAAAGTTGAACTGCATCAGTATTTTCTCGTAAGATGTAACACAATGAATTTCAACATTTAATGCATTTGGTTTGTCAATCTATGTGGCAAGTCAGAAGAAAAGAAGTTTGTCAAAAGAAAATAATCTCTTATGCCTTTTTCGCCCCAAATGGATCCATTCCTTAAAGTATCTGTCCCAAACTTTAAAATCACTTGTAGGGGACCTACAGTTTCCCCTACAGCTCTTCGTCCCTTCCATGATTCATCAAAATACAAAATAAAGTAGTTCACTTAAGCCTTCAAACTCTCATACAATGTCTAGAATACTCACTTCCAATTTGCAACCACTCTTGTACATGTAGGTAGAGAAAAAGAAAAGTCGAAATGAAAAGTATCAAGTCACAAGGAAAGTCCCACACATACAAAATTTCACTTCCATATCTCGAAACAATTACGGAGAAGTCCGAAAAACCAAAGGCGTCGGTCCTACAGAGAGACACACTGACGAACGAATGCATTAAGACATAATATTATATGTTTCTTTTAAAGACGCGCACTCAAAGTTCTGATAAATCCTATACAGTCATTCAAATGATTGATTTACTTTCTACTTTCAAATTAGTTGCCAGCAAATATTGATAAATATAAATTATTGAATAATAAATCTGGGGGAAATGTAATTATTGGCGAAAGTCATTTAAAATACAATGTAACAGTTTAAGGCTTGAAGACTGATTGTGGTAGATACATAAACAACTGCTCTGTATACAAATGTTTTGCCCAACCTGACGAGTAGGCAAATTGCCTATGACGTCAGCAATCAAATTCGTGGTTTATCGCGAAAAATCTTTTACAAATTGCATAAAACCAATTTTACGTGACTTACTATATACCTTTTATCTTCTCAGACATCTCAACAAAACTCATCGAGTAAATATACAATATATTAACCAACATTACCACATGATGTTCACCATTCTCTTAAATTCCTGCTCGTCAGCTTTATCACCAATTGAAATAATTTCTTGATAATGTGATAAGATAGATCATGTCAAGAGATGTTAAAATAATTCCAAATGACGTCACGCTGTAATGTCCAATTACATACCATTCAAATCGTTATCGTTAGAAACAAATAAATGAATATGAATAATAGAAAGCAGTTAAAAGTAGAACATACTTAGCGAATCAATTCAAATGCTGTTTATTTATTCTATTATCAATGTGTATTAACTTTACACATAGCTAATTCAATAATGTATATTTGGTTATTGTTAAGGCGTTGCTCGGTGGATGACACTTGTGAGGGGCGAGACGTATGCTTAGTTGTAGATCGGTGGATTGCATGTGTTAAGGCGTTGCTCGGTGGATGACACTTGTGAGGGGCGAGACGTACGCTTAGTTGTTGATCGGTGGATTGCATGTGTTAAGGCGTTGCTCGGTGGATGACACTTGTGAGGGGCGAGACGTACGCTTAGTTGTTGATCGGTGGATTGCATGTGTTAAGGCGTTGCTCGGTGGATGACACTTGTGAGGGACGAGACGTACGTTTAGTTGTTGATCGGTGGATTGCATGTGTGAAGGCGTTGCTCGGTAGATTGCACGTCTAAAGGGGTTGCTCGGTGGATTACATGTGTTAGGGGCTACTCGGTAGATTACATGTGTTAAGGATTTATTGTTCGGTGGATTACATGTGTTAAGGGATTGTTTGGTGGATTACATGTGTTAAGGGGTTGCTCGATGGATTACATGTGTAAAGGGGTTGTTCGGTGGATTACATGTGTTAGAGGTTTGCTCGAAGAACTACAGTTGTTAAGGGGTTGCTCGTTGGATTACATGTGTTAGAGGGTTGCTCGGTAGATTAAATATGTTAAGGGGTTGCTCAGTGGATTACATGTGTTAGCGCTTGCTCGGTACATTGCATGTGTTAAGGGGTTGTTTGGTGGATTACATGTGTCAAGGGGTTGTTTGGTGGATTACATGTGTTAAGGGGTTGTTCGATGGATTACAAGTGTCAAGGAGTTGCTCAGTGGATAACATGTGGTAGGGGTTGCTCGATGGATTACATGTATAAGGGGCTGCTCGGTAGATTGCATGTGTTAAGGGGTAGCTCGGTAGATTACATGCGTTGGGGGCTGCCCGGTAGACTGTTTGTGTAAAGGGGTTGTTTTGTGGATTGCTTGTGTTAAGGGGTTGCTCGGTGGATTGCATGTGTTAAGAGGGGTTGTTCGGTGGATTGCATGTTAAGGGGTTGTTTGGTGGATTACATGTGTTAAAGGGTTGTTCGGTGGATTACATGTGTTAAGAGGTTGCTCGGTGGATTACATGTGTTAAGGAGCTGCTCAATGGATTACATGTCTTAGGGGCTGTTCAGTAGATTACATGTGTTATGGGACTGTTTGGTGGATTACATGTGTTAAGGGGTTGCTCGATGGATAACATGTGTAAAGGGGTTGCTCGGCGGATTACATGTGTTAGAGGGTTGCTCGGAGAACTACAGTTGTTAAGGGGTTGCTCGTTGGATTACATGTGTTAGCGGGTTGCTCGGTAGATTAAATGTGTTAGAGGGTTGCTCAGCCTCAGAGAATTACAATGGTTAAGAAGTTGTTCGGTGAAGTACATGTATTAAGGGGTTATTCGGTGGATTACACATGTTAAGGGTTGCCAGGTTATTTTAGAGACAGGTGTTTTCAAAAACGGTAAATCCAATAAACCTCTTCAACTGTCGGAAAGAACATGATCGAGGAATAAAATAACTGGAATGCTAGAGGTTTTATAAAATCAGATAATCTCAATCTCAATCTCAGTCTCTCTCTCTCTCTCTCTCTCTCTCTCTCTCTCTCTCTCTCTCTCTTCCTTTAAACAGTACCAGAACATAGTATTCAGTTTCCTTAAAATTAGTGGCAAAATCCGAGAATGAAACCCGCGTCACCTTCTCTGCAAATCAGGCGCTTGACCACTGCGTCCAGTCTCGCGTTTCGTTATACTTCATCAGAGTGTTAGCTCTTAGACTTAGCAAAGTTTTTTCCAAATTCTGTACATTAATAATAGAGAAAACATGAAGCTCATAGAGAAATACAATCATTTACTGGGACTACCTTTTTTACACAAGTGTGAACATTCTGCATATGCGAGAATTTAAAAATATCAGAATTATTCAAGTAAAAAGTTCACTTTAAAAATGTTCTGCAATTAGTTTTATATTTCAAAAAAGAGCGGTATCCTCGTGAATCTAATTCGCTACGCCAAGGATCTGTCTTTGAGAACATATCTAGCCAAACTTAAACACAGCATGCAGGGGACTTTGAGAATCTTATTTTTGCGAAAATTCATCGAAAGCCGAAGTCAAATAAAAATTACTGCGTCAAAAATTAGATTTCAGAATCTCCGAGCCTAAAAAACTACTAGCATGTACTAACGTATTAACTGAACAATTTGAGAAAATTCAAGCAAATATATAGATGCATATTGAGAGGAAGGAATCAGTCAATGTTAATCATAGAGGTCATCAACAATGATATACTCCCTAATTCACAGCATCAACTTGTATCATTACATTTGCTTTATGACGAATGAAAACCTGATTTAACCAATGGGAATAGGGATTGAATAGTTAAGAAAGTTAAATAATTTAGATTAACGTTAAAATGCATCCATTATAAGACTTAGAGAAAGACTTTCGTAAACGAGACATAGTTTCTATCGCAAATTTACGACGATAGAAGGTTAAGTACTTGGCTTGGCAACCAAATTTCGACATTCAAGTATTATCTCGTGCATTTTCTGGTACCGTTTGATCTACTTATGTATTATATACAGAGTCAATGATGATGGCCAGACAAAATAAATAACAATACACATTTATGTGATTTCAACAAAGCAAGTTTGTTCAATATGCCCAATCAATATAGCGGAAGTCCAAGTGTCACGTCAATCAGCCAATTAATCGTCAATGTAGAACCTTAATTGGAGGCGTGATAAGACTTCACAGTACACTGACACAATAGACACATAGACTATGTACGATATAGACCGTACACACTGGTTTCCGGGTACACGATGTAGAATATGAACACAGTACAAACAGGTTTCTGGGTACACGATGTACAATATGGACAGTACAAACAGGTTTCTGGGTACACGATGTACAATATAGAAAGTACAAACAGGTTTCTGGGTACATGATGTACAATATGGACAGTACAATCAAGTTTCTGGGTACACGATGTACAATATGGACACAGTACAAACAGGTTTTAGGGTATACGGTGTACAATATTGACAGTGCAAACAGATATCCGCGTACACGATGTACAATATAGACAGTGCAAACGGGTTTCTGGACACATGATGTACAATAATTATACGGGCAATACAGACAGGTTTCTGGGCTCCTTATGTACAATATGAACAGTACAAACAGGTTTCTGGGTACACGATGTACAACGAGACAGTGCAAACAGGTTTCTGGGTACACGATGTACAATATGGACAGTACAAACAGGTTTCTGAGTACACGATGTACAATATAGAAAGTACAAACAGGTTTCTGGGTACACGATGTACAATATGGACAGTACAAACAGGTTTCTGGGTACACGATGTACAATATGGACAGTACAAACAGGTTTTTGGGTACACGATGCACGATATGAAAGAAAAAAGAGGAGTTACTGGCTCAGTTATGTGGCAGAAGTCACCATGGAACTATACAATACATAATGAAAGGGGGGGGGGGGGGGATAAGGATGTACAAACCCAGGGGAAAGCTCCCACACAACCAAGTCAGTAACTATTGGGTGAATAATAACACTTGAAAGACCCAGACACGGGGAACCTTTTTACAGGCTCCACACTGCATCTGAGAATAAGTGTAGATATGAAGGAAAAAAGAGGAGTTATTGGCTCAGTTATGTGGCAGAAGTACGATATGAACGATACAAACAGGTTTCTGGGTACACGATGTACAACATGGACGGTACAAACAGGTTTCTGGGTATACGATGTACAACATGGACGGTACAAACAGGTTTCTGGGTATACGATGTACAACATGGACGGTACAAACAGGTTTCCGAGTACAAGTTTTAATAACCATACTTAACTCATAGCCAATATTAACCAGATTGATGAAACCAGAAGTCGACTTAATACGCTATATAAATATGTATAGTGTAAAATCTATTTTGACGACATTACTATACTGGGAGCGAAAGCAGCAGAATTATTGATTTACATTCACTGAGTCTACAATTATTATCTTTTTCTATATTTCAGTTATTTAGACCCGCCGATTTCATGTGACATATCGAACAACTCACACCTCCAAAAATGTATAGAACGTAAGAAAAAATATTTTTCCAATATTTTTCACATTGTTTATTATTCCACCAGAATGCCACTCTTATACTGCCACCTTTCAGCAACATTAGAAAGTGATAACTGCCTATCACATTTATTACGTCATTCCATTCCCGGTATTTGACATGTTCGGGGAATTAATTTAATTAAAACTCGATTTCGATGCTCTACCAATACACTCCAACAACCTCCATTAAGGGTTCACCTCAGCATGGTCTTTTGACATTCAAGTTGATCATACGATGGTTTGATGCTAAAGAAGTTTTTAAAGCTGCGCTTTAGAAGATCGTTTTAATAGAATTTGGCCCCTAACTTTCAAATTGCTCCATACGCTTCTGAAATTCTGAAATGCCATACCCATATATATGTATATATATATAATAAAATCATTACACACAAAAGCGATGCTTCTTAATTGAATGCCCGTACTATCGAGGATACGAGAAATGTTAAGAAGTTGGATTTAACTTCTACATCCCTATGAATACTTGTACTATCACAAGGTGTTCCAAATGATGTACTTAATATCGATCCTTCTACGTTCTAATCACTTACAGGTACAGATGTATGATTTAAAAGAAGTAAAATCTTGGTGTAAAGATACTTTCTTCCTCTTATAGTTAACTATGAATACTGTTTACAGCGTGCCTTTCCATGAAATTTTTAAAGAATAAATATAAAGCACAGATACTCTTCTTATTGATCTTGTCACTTTGATCGTTAAGAAATGTAAACAAACCCGTTCCATGTGCAGTCGCGTAGTAAATACATAATGTTCAACTTGTCGCAAGGATTTAACGCAACATTCCTCTTACCAATGATCTTACAGATCACGCTTTCGATACACATCTTTCATTATCATTCATCAATGTCCTTCCTGGTTTTATTATCATCATTTATTATTATTATTATTATTATTATTATTATTATTATTATTATTCCCTAGATTAACGGCTACATTCTATTGGAGACTGGTAGACTGTAACCACTTGAAGAAAGAGAAATCTCCTCTTCGAGCGAAATTTCCTGTAAAGATGCATGCTTTTTGACCGCTTTCACACAATACTTTTTGTAACCTAACTACCGGGTATTTTGTGTTTAATTTAAGAGCACCTACCCGATGCATTGATTAAAATTTTAAACAATGTTCAAAACGGACAAACACGAAGCACTAAGGGTTTTTTTTTACTATTATTTTATCTGTCTATTTATTATTATTATTATTATTATTATTATTATTATTATTATTATTATTATTATTTTCTCTCTCTTTCTCTCTCTTTTTTTTTTTTTTTTTTTTTTTGATTATTATTATTTATAAAAAATATGAATATATGAATATGAATATGAATATGAAAAATAGGAAACAGCAATACTTGGTTGAAATTCGAAATGAGTACTTTATGATTCTGAGCTATGTCCACTCTGTTTGATTCAAATAAATTGGAAAATCGAGACTTACATACTTTGACAGCCAACATCGATAGGACTTAGAACACAGATCGTTTAAAAAAAGATTTCATAACCAGATTACAGAATCACTTTTTCCGTCTTCATGGACTATGTAGTATTTCAAGTTATGCAAATGTGGTTTTTAACATAAAGAGAAACGTGAATTATGTTTATTTTACCATTTGCAATACAACACATTTAAAGAGACATAGTCCGAGACTGGAAAATTTTAGCATGATGTGAAACCTTCGGGTCATGATCAACAGCATACTAAATAAATATGAAAGAGATAGGCTATACGGGACGACAGATATTTGCAGATCTCATCATTGAAGCTTAAAGTGACATTGACCTTGGTTACATGATCTTGGGTCAAGGTGATGTGAAACCTTCAGGTCATGCTCAACAACATATTAAAATATGAAAGCATTATGATGTACGGTATGAAAGATAAAGGCTGAACATCATTTCATCATAGCAGTTCAAAGTAACCTTGACCTTCATCAAATGACCTTGGGTCAATGTGCTGTGATTTCTTTGCGTCATGATCAATAACATAATGATATATGAAAGTGATAGGATGTATTGTATAAAAGATATAGCTCGGACACGACCTATGACAGACGGACAGATGGACGGACGGCAATGGCAAAAGCCACATGTCTCCTCCCGTTGGAGGAGACACAAAAACATATCTGACAAGATTCAATTCTAAAAACTGGGCAAACAAATTCACAAGACGGAAGAGTAATCTGGGATAATGAAGATGAACACCCAAGGGTTATTACATAATCATATCACATTCACTTAAGAGCGTTGGGATTAAGGGAATGTCTTCATATGTTATATTTTCCATATCTTCCTTCCAAATCGTATTTATAAAGTCGCCATCACACCAGAAAAACAACCCATCCTCGTTGGATAACACATTGGAAAATTTATGAGATTGGCTATGGTCGTACTTCTATACAGCCGATATGGATCGGGCATGAAATGAGAGGTTCTACAGGGCGGCAGAAAATTCTAAACTCTTCGATAAAATTTTGGAATGACTGCATCTTGATCAAGAATGGTCTGGACTCGAGCGTATGATGAAGCCGATAGACTATCCTCACTCCATCAACTCTCTACCTACGACCTACTACAGCTCTATATACCCTCATCAGACTTTGGATGGGAGAGCAAAAATGCTGCACACTCTGTCTGCGATCAATCCCTGCTGCACACTGTCTCCGACCAATCCCTACTGCACATTCTGTCTCAAGCAAATCCCTGCTGCATATTCTGTCTCCGGTCAATCCCTGTTACACACTCTGTCTCTTGCAAATCCCTGCTGCATACTGTCTCCGACCAATCCCTGCTGAACACTCCGTTTTCCGCTAATCCTTGCTGCACACTGTCTCCGACCAATGCCTGCTGACCAATCCCTGCTGCACACTCTGTCCCCGGCCAATCCCTGCTGCGCACTCTGTCTCCGGTCAATCCATGTAACACTCTGTCTCAGGTCAATCCCTGCTGCAAAATCTGTCTCCAGTCAATCCCTGCTGCATACTCTGTCTCCGGCCAATCCCTGCTGCACACTCTGTCTCCGACCAATCCCTGCTACACACTCTGTCTCTTGCAAATCCCTACTGCACACTGTCTCCGACCAATCCCTGCTGAATACTGTCTCTTGTAAATCCCTGCTGCACACTGTCTCCGACCAATCCCTGCTGCACACACTGTCTCCAACCAATCCCTACTGCATACTCTGTCTCAAACCAATCCCTGCTGCACACTCTGTCTCCGACCAATCCCTGCTACACACTCTGTCTCCTGCAAATCCCTGCTGCACACTGTCTCCGACCAATCCCTACTGAATACTGTCTCTTGCAAATCCCTGCTACACACTGTCTCAAACCAATCCCTGCTGCACACTGTCTCCGACCAATCCCTGCTGCACACACTGTCTCCTACCAATCCCTGCTGCATACTCTGTCTCAAACCAATCCCTGCTGCACACTGTCTCCGACCAATCCCTGCTGCACAATCTGTCTCCGACAAATCCTGGCTAAACATCGGCCCTCCAAGCTTAAGTAAATATCAAACAACGCTACCCTATACATCACAGATCAACATGCAGTCTGAAATCTGAATGTGTTCTGGCTTTGTACATCTTTATCTTCCTATTCAAACTTTATTCCATTATTTGAAAACGCCCTTTCTATGCATTAACTTGTGATATTAATGGTACTATCAAGGTATTGACAAACGATCCATATGAACAATGCTATTGCAATAATGATGATTCATCATGGCTACTTATTTGGAAGCCGAGTAAGAGAGGGTTAGAATGACAATTTTTAATGCCCCTCCCCCTTCATCTTAGAAGGGGCTCCACAATTTTCATTATTACATACTGCTTTCCTTTGCAATTTTGTAACAACTAAGAAATGGTAAAATAATAGACTGAATTGACTGATCGTGAAATGCCTGATATTGCACCTTTTGACACACTTTTTTATTACGACGTCATAAATGAATGGCCTGTCAAACATAAATTTACCTGTGACGTCACAATGAAACTACGTAATGGGGGCGGTTACAGTTGAAACTGGCGATCCCTTAATTGATTGATCGTCATGCGCCCGACATCACATCTTTTGGCACACTTGTTCATTATGGCGTTATAAATAAATGGCCCGTCAAACATGTTTTTAACCGTGACGTCACAATCAAACTACGTAATGGGCATGGTTAAAGTTGTGTCTGGCGATCCCTCAATTGAGGGATCGCCAGATCAAAATTTAACCACGCCCGTTAGGTAGTTCCATTGTGACGTCATAGTTAAATTCATGTTTGACGGGCCATTTATTTAAGACGTCATAATGAACAAGTGTGCCAAAATGTGTGACGTCGGACATTTGACGATCACTCTATTGTCTAAGGAAGTGGAAAATTTGGAAAGGAATGGGGATTGGGCGAAGAGATCTGGGACTTTTCCTATTTGCAACGTGGAAAGCATAGCTGTGTCGGACACCGGTCGCACAGAGCGGGGATTGGTCTAGTGTTATGGCATTAGATGAATGGCAAAAGCCGGAAAATAGCAAGATTTTATCAAGCAATAAGCGGGGATGATCACGCTTCTTCCTAGAGCGGCATGCTAGAACGGGGGCTTTTTACAAGATCATACTTGATCAAATAAAACAAAAATGATCGGGAAACAGGTCGGCTTTCTGGTGTGATGGTAGCTTCGGCATAACCTCTGCTATCCTGTCCTACTCCAGCGTATGTGAGGAAAAACAGACAGTTTTTTTCTCTCCTATCAAACAAGTCAACAGCCCATAACGCTCTCCTGAACTTCGCTGATTTCACCGAGTCACTGAGTTTGGTTCACTTTTCGGTCATTTTGGCTTCAACACTGCTCTTCATATTTTTATATATTTTGAGAATTCCAATCATTCGACCACGAGCATCACTGAAGAGACATATCTTGTCGAAATGCGCATATGGTGCACAAAATCAAAAGGTATATATGTTCTATATTTATTATAACCACTAGGCCGGTGTCACTGCTGGTGGACTGATAGTCTCCAAGGGCATCATGTCTAGTTTTCAGTGCTTTTGTACTGACATTGAATATATATACTTCAAATTTTCAGTCATCAAATTAAGTAAATCACTCTAAAACTAAGGAGTATCTCCCTCATGCATAGCTCTGTTCTTAGATAGATGCTTTGGTTCACTTTTCGGTCATTTTGGCTTCAACATTGCTCTTCATATTTTTATATATTTTGAGAATTCCAATCATTCGGCCACGAGCATTACTGAAGAGACATAATTTGTCGAAATGCGCATATGGTGCACAAAATTAAAAGGTATATGTTCTATATTTATTTTATGATCGATTTGCACGGGCAAAATGCTGCAACAGAGCTGTTATATTAACCATGTGAAAACTCTTGGTCCCTGGGGTAGGACCTTATATAAAATTATGTGAAAGTTGCCGGTTCCTGGTTTAGAGCCTTATATAAACCATGTGAAAGCTCTCAGACCCTGGAGGTGGGACCTTATATAAAACTTAGTGAGAGCTCTCGGACCTTGAAGGTAGGACCTTATATACGACTATGTAAAAGCTCTCGGACCCTGGAGGTAGGACCTAATATACAACTACGTAAAAGCTGTAAGACCCTGGAGGTAGGACCTTATATAAACTATGTGAAAGCTCTCGAAGAAAGGAGGTAGGACCTTATGTACAACTAAGTGAAAGCTTTAAGACCCTGGAGGTAGGACCTTATATAAATTGGGGCAGGCTTGGTGTAGTGGTTAAGCGCTTGGCTTGCGACGCCGACGATACGGGTCCGATTTCCGGGTTGCGCCACTATGTTTCAGATGTTGGTAACCTCCTGCTACCATGTCGCAATCTGAGTGAAAAATTGTTGAAAGCAACGTAAAAAAACAATCAACCAACCAACCAATCTTATATGAATTATGTGAAGGCTGTCGGACCTTGGAAGTAGGACATTTTATAAATTAAGTGAAAGCTGTCGGACCCTGGGGTAGGACCTTATATAAAACTAAGTGAAAGCTCTCACACCCTGGAGGTAGGACCCTGGGGATAGGACCTTATTAAACTAGAGCTGTCCTAATGGGACAAATACCCCCCGCGGCAACAAATTGGAGACAATGCAATAATGCATCCCTTTGTGACAACTCATGAGGCATCCATAGAGCAGGTATAACAATCCTAGGTGTTATTTCCTATCATAGAGGTCAAAGGTCAAAGTCAAGGTCAAAGTGACCTAGTTTTACTCCGAACACGAAGTGGCCGAGGTTTTACTATCAAAGAGATCCAAAGTCAAGGTCAAGGTCACAGTGACCTAAATCTGGTACATGACACATCCCCTTCCCATGATGCATCCACATTTGTTTTGCCATGAGGAATAAGAACATATGTGGTTTAGGGTGGGGATCTGAACCAGTTTTGAGATTATTGAAGATTCCTGAAATGAGGAGGGTGGTGGGGGTGGAGAATCACCCTGGGGGATCCCCAACTTATGCTATACAATATATATATATATATATATATATTATATTATATTATATTATATTATATTATATTATATTATATTATATTATATTATATTATATTATATTATATTTTCCATTTTAAACTAATTAATCAATTCGTTCTTTTGATTTTACTATAACTCTAATATATATGGACACTGCAATCAAATGGTTGATACCGTATGGAACGGCATTTTACCTATGATACACAATTTACATTGATTTTGTATAATTTAATATCCTTTACCATACACATGTATAGAAAATGTACAAAACCTAGTTACTTCAAAATGCATGTCCATTATGCCTGGATCAATACTGACAGTTTGAGGGTAAGACGATTACATTTTGAAAAACAAACCCAACAAAGCCTCATTTCAATATTCATCAATCCCCTAATTGTGACCTTTCAATGAGTTTCACCACGTGGGTTGAGGAGGCCGTGTACAGAAGATAGAATAGCATGTTATATTGCATAAACTGTAATTGTTGATAGGAAGTTGTAGAGAAAAAGAACATGCAGATTCAGAGGTAAGGATGCAGTGATCTGTAGAGAAAGAAGAATAACATGGTATACTGGATAGACTAGAACTGTTGAGGAGGCAGTGTATATAAGGAAGAACAACATGGTATACTGGATAGACTATAATTATTGAGGAGGCAGTGTAGAGAAGGAAGAATAACATGGTATACTGCATAGACTATAATTATTGAGGAGGCATTGTAGAGAAGGAAGAATAACATGGTATACTGGATAGACTATAATTATTGAGGAGGCAGTGTAGAGAAGGAAGAATAACATGGTATACTGGGTAGACTAGAATTGTTGAGGAGGCAGTGTAGAGAAGGAAGAATAACATGGTATACTGGGTAGACTAGAATTGTTGAGGAGGCAGTGTAGAGAAGGAAGAATAACATGGTATACTGGGTAGACTAGAATTGTTGAGGAGGCAGTGTAGAGAAAGAAGAATAACATGGTATACTGGGTAGACTAGAATTGTTGAGGAGGCAGTGTAGAGAAGGAAGAATAACATGGTATATTGGGTAGACTATAATTGTTGAGGAGGCAGTGTAGAGAAGGAAGAATAACATGGTATACTGGGTAGACTAGAATTGTTGAGGAGGCAGTGTAGAGAAGGAAGAATAACAAGGTATACTGGGTAGACTATAATTGTTGAGGAGGCAGTGTAGAGAAGGAAGAATAACATGGTATACTGGGTAGACTATAATTGTTGAGGAGACAGTGTAGAGAAGGAAGAATAACATGGTATGCTGGGTAGACTAGAATTGTTGAGGAGGCAGTGTAGAGAAAGAAGAATAACATGGTATACTGGGTAGACTATAATTGTTGAGGAGGCCGTGTAGAGAAGGAAGAATAACATGGTATATTGGGTAGACTATAATTGTTGAGGAGGCAGTGTAGAGAAGGAAGAATAACATGGTATATTGGGTAGACTATAATTGTTGAGGAGGCAGTGTAGAGAAGGAAGAATAACATGGTATATTGGGTAGACTATAATTGTTGAGGAGGCAGTGTAGAGAAGGAAGAACAACATGGTATATTGGGTAGACTATAATTGTTGAGGAGGCAGTGTAGAGAAGGAAGAATAACATGGTATATTGGGTAGACTATAATTGTTGAGGAGGCAGTGTAGAGAAGGAAGAACAACATGGTATACTGGGTAGACTATAATTATTGAGGAGGCAGTGTAGAGAAGGAAGAATAACATGGTATACTGGGCAGACTATAATTGTTGAGGAGACAGTGTAGAGAAGGAAGAATAACATGGTATACTGGGTAGACTAGAATTGTTGAGGAGGCAGTGTAGAGAAAGAAGAATAACATGGTATACTGGGCAGACTATAATTGTTGAGGAGGCAGTGTAGAGAAGGAAGAATAACATGGTATATTGGGTAGACTATAATTGTTGAGGAGGCAGTGTAGAGAAGGAAGAATAACATGGTATATTGGGTAGACTATAATTGTTGAGGAGGCAGTGTAGAGAAGGAAGAATAACATGGTATATTGGGTAGACTATAATTGTTGAGGAGGCAGTATAGAGAAGGAAGAACAACATGGTATACTGGACAGACTAGAATTGTTGAGGAGGCAGTTTAGCGAAGGAAGAATAACATGGTATACTGGATAGACTATAATTGTTGAGGATTCAGTGTAGAGAAGGAAAAATAACATGGTATACTGGATAGACTATAATTATTGAGGAGGAAGTGTAGAGAAGGAAGAATAACATGGTATACTGGGTAGACTATAAATGTTGAGGAGGCAGTGTAGAGAAGGAAAAATAACATGGTATACTGGATAGACTAGAATTGTTGAGGAGGCAGTGTAGAGAAGGAAAAATAACATGGAATACTGGGTAGACTATAAATGTATTGCTGATATCATCTTTAAACCATGTGTAGGCGAAGTTTCAGTTTAGTCAGACAAGGTACATCATATGCGTGTGATAATTACAATATTTTTATTGTGAAAGTTCATGTCGATAAGATATCACCAATAACACGGGTTGGTTTATTGTGAACGTCAAAGACTGCTGCTATATGTTATATGAAATCAGCCACAATACCAAACACTTGTATACTTAAAGTATGTAACAATGATGGATGGATATTGATTGTGAACTAGGGTAGCCTGTTGTACATATCGTCTGCAAATATTATTGAAAGAGATAGAATGACCACAAAATAACCTCCCTTGTGTACATAAATGGAGAAAAAAATATAGACCAACTTGTTTGTATATACTTGTTTAATGCTAAATCTCTTGATTACTGATTACTGACGGAAGAAGTGCTGTTGTGCATAAAATCCAAAAACAATAATCTCTTTCATCAAAAAATGATCTGCATGTGATTGAGAATTTTGTATAAGAAATATTACCTACGTAAACCATTAATTGTATGAATAAGTATTCTATATGCAGACTTTCCTATTACAATTTGAAGCTGAACTGGATACATGTGACCATGACTTGAGGACAGACAGACAGAGAGATAGACAGACAGACAGACAGACAGGGCATCTGTAACTCTAATAATGCGCTAAACCAGAGTACGAATGATATCTATACTTATACGACATTTGTTCTCTTTTAATGGCTTATACGCAACAGAAATGTGTTTTTAAGTGTTTCAATTAATATAACTATAAGGTGTCAAGAAATTTCAAAGAATTATGTAACTTAGGGAAAACCGCTTCTCTCAAATAAAACTGGAATATGACGGAGATCGATTCGAGCATCTCACTTCCCTCGCATCAATTACGTCGTTTCTCTTTATTGGTATATACTTTATACATTTTGTTAAATTATAAGCAATATGTTGCCGAGTTACCAAGACGATTGCTGTCGTAATAATTAGAGATTAATGTTGTTGTTCTGCGATTGTTTTCTCTATGGTGGATGCGGGCTGAGCGATGGGACTCATTTTCATACATAAAAAGTGGTCGTGACGTTACATTTATACATCAACATGGAGGCTATAAACTTGTATTCACATGATAAGAAAGTCAGATCTATCGATTAAATACAGGCATTTAATAAAAATGTAATTGGTGGAATACTTTGGAATCTGTCCTTCATTTGCTTTATTGTTTGGCCCATTATAACACAATACCTAAAGGTCAGGTGACATATTGAAAAGTATTCCCTCGTGCTCCTCGTGTTATATCAAACGAATTGATAACTACACAGATAAGAAAACTTTAATGCTCCGAAATTCAACAGGGACCATAAAAATCTAAGGCTGCATGCATCCTTAATATGTAGTATAAACTTACGCTGGGGAGAATTATATATATATATATATATATATATATATATATATATATATATATATATATATATATATATATATATATATATATATATATATATATATATATATACGAATTATGATCATTGTCTGGTGAAATTTCAAATAAACTCTCTTTGGTATTTTAATATCTATTTTCAGAGTGGCCCTGTCCTTTCAGAGAGATGATTAAATGACTTCTGTCCAAACGCCCATATTCCAATATTCCAAGTGACAACTGTGTGAAGTATAAAAAAAAATCATGATGAAAGATTTAAGAGATATGAAAGTGGACAAATGGACAGATACCTGGATGAAAAGAGAAAGATAGCATAAACATAGTTTTTACAGTTTTATTTTCTTTCTTTCTTTTTTTCAAATATAATTTGGGTGGGGGAGGGGGTATTTTATTTTGCATTCTATTTGCTAAATGAACTTTCAGAAATGACCTTTCCCTGAAAGCCAATATCCCGAGTGGTTGGTTGGTTGGTTGATTGGTGTTTGACGTCGCTTTTACCAATTTTTCAGTTATATCGCGACATGGAAGCAGGAGGTAACCAACCTCTAAAACATAGTGGCGCAATCCGGGAATCGAACCGGGATCGTCGGCGCCACAAGTCAAGCGTTTAATCACTACACCAAGCCTGCCCCTAAATATCCCGAGTGACATTCAACACTGGTATAAAGTATGATCATTGCATATTGAGAATTTACTAAAATATAAGCTCTTTTTGGTATTTTAAGTTCTATTTTCGGAGTAACCATGGCCTTCAAAATGACCTCGAGTGACCTTTGTCCGGAAGACCAAATTGGGAGAGAAAATTGTGTGAAGCCTGATTAAAAGTTTGGGAGATATGAGTTCCGACACACGATCAGACAGACGAACAGACACGACAGCAACTATTTGCTTCCCCGAAATGTTTTGGGGCAGTATAATAACATCATATCAACGTGATGCATACCATAGGTTAAACACAGTCGATAGAAGGCATGAAGAGAATGATTTGATAAGAAGGTGTTTAAAAGAGAAAAATAATTTCATTACATCTCCCATAATGATTGGGACTTTGATTGTGTGATCATTGTGAAAAAAGTAATTTTCCAAGACCAGGAAATGTCTACTGAACACATCCATCACAATTGTATAGCATTTTATATATGTTAAATTACTTTAAATGAGCTGACCACGCACAACGCCGATGACAATGTTGGGACAAAGCAATAGATCTGACCACAGGGCTTTCGTCTCGTTTGTCCCCCTAAAATTATATCAATAATTATTGATATAATTTAGGGGGAAACGAGCCGACAGCCATGTGCTCTGACAGTTCGTCCCAAGCTAAATTAGTGGCCAAGGGTGCTTAGCCTGTATCATTTACAAGGAAAATATACTATGTATAACGGTCGTCTCTAACAACTGTAAAAATCTGTCACGGGGGTTGCAGATAGAATGTGTGAAAAAGACAAGTCAGATATGTGGTTTTCTATACATTGTATTTTATTTCTACAAAGATTTAGTTTATATATTGAGTGCTGCATAACATTAAAACTTTGTCCTAATGTAAAATAAAATGAAAGCAAACATTTTGCCCCAAACGGCTTTCTTGTAGCATGCCAAGATGCCTTACTACAACAACAATAGAAAAATCATTTAAAAACTAAATTTTGGCATGAAACTTTCAAATAACGCTTGAAATAGATATTTTCTACTAAATATTAGCAAATAAATCATTTCTTGCCTGTCTATCTTGACTAAATCACGAAAATGGCTAAAATTTTGTGACATCATTTATTTGTTTGATTCTTGTTTTAAGTCATATCAATATTATCGCCGTGTAAGGTGATGGCATCTACGTGACGCATGGCATCTACGTGGCGCATGGCATCTACGTGACGCATGGCATAGAAATTTAGACCTTGGCAAAAGACGCACTCGAAGTAGCGAGTGATCTTTTACGTACCATGTCTACCGTGATATGGGACCACGATTTTCACTTTCTCAGCCGAAAGACAGGACACCTACAAATCGTCGGGACTCGAATCCAGGACATTTCGGTCACAAGTCAAGAATCGAACCGATTGAGAAATGCCACGAAAATGACCGATTCAGAAAAGGGACCAAAACACCTCCAATTTGATTTCTGAATGGAATCAAAACATAAACACTTCTTAAGAAACACCTCTAGATTATAAGATAGTTCTGAAGAAGATATCCATCACTGCTTAACATAACAAACAAATAGTGTAATTCATCCGCCCCCTCTTTTCTTTAAAAACCTCTCCATAATTTATCTTTATGCCTTTTTTAAATTTGTAATTTAATACTTTTCTTTGACATTTATTTACTTAGAACGAATGCATGAAAAGCAATCTTACATAAGAAAATCAATTATGTCCAAAATGTCGCCAAACAATAAATAAATAAACAGCTGCGTCATAAGCGCATGATACGCCCTCTGTAGATAAGAGCAAGTTTGTGACCTTAACTTGGTATATTTATTTGTATTCTACATCCCGTGAAGTATAAATTTTTCTATGTTAAAATTGGTAAAGATGTTCTGTGCTTACAACACGATATGCAAAAATTTGGCAGAAATGACGAACAAAGTCCCATAACTCCATGACGAACAATCAATTGACATTAGTCAAATCAAAGATTTCGGATTTTAATGAAAAAAAAATAAGTCGAAAATGCGCACATAAATTACAACCACCCCCCCCCCCCCCCCCCCACCCCCCCCCACCCACAAACACCACAAAAAAAAAAAAAAAACAACAACAACAACAATTCATAACAAAGATTTCGGAGTTAAAGAAAAAAAACCTAACTAAACAATACAAAACAAACAAAAACAACACCGACGTCAACCGACAAATTTGATCAAAAACTTCACTTCAACCTTTGGCTCTGGAAAGCTGAAAACTAAGCAATCGAGATCAAAGAATGTCCTGGTAGTCGTTTTTCATCCCGCTAGAACCACACAGAGATGTGTGTGAAGGACTTTTATTGCATCATTGCTATTTAATTACGTCAAAATTGGCTAAGCAGCCACAGAATGAAAAGACGAACGGATGCCTAGTGATGGTGAAAAATTAGGCCATGGCTTGAATGAAGTTTTGCGAAATACGGTCTGAATGTCATCCAATTAAAACTGAGTGATATACAATATATTACGCCATATTACGTGATTTACTGATTAATTGTGTGATTTGTGCTGCACTATTTATTTAGATGTCATTAATTTGATGTTTTATGACGACAGCGCCGGCAGCTCTTTATCAAGTTGTGTATATGTGTTTTAATCGTCTGGAATTTCACACCTTAATAACGACTTAGGTATCGGTGGTGTCTAATTGAGATTTTCCTGGATTTTATATTCTTCTCTTCTGTAACAATCATGTTGAGATATGGTCGATGGTCTGGATTCGACACATACTATGCTGTTACCTGTTACCTATCCGCTTGGTGCCGGGAGGTACCTCTGGCTTCCACAGAACACCTCCATCCAGCTCTTCCCATAGCTACAACCCTCGCCTATATAAGATGTCCACCTTGCTTGATTTCTCTCGTTCCCTATTATTCGCCTCCAATTTGTTTTCGGTCCTCTTTCCTTTTTCTCTCTGGAGCCCATCCTAGTCTCATACGTTACAGGTAGTGTAGTTATCCTGTCGAAGAATATGCTCGATGAATTTCCATCGTCGTTCCTTTATTTCATAGCTGACTGGTAATGTTTCTGTCCATTCTAGTCATTCTCCTCTTGCCATCTTATTCTATACATGGCTAGTGATGTTTCAGTCCTTTCTGGTCATCGTCTTCTTGTCATTTTATTTCATAGCTGGCTGGTAATGTTTCAGTCCTTTCTAGTCATTCTCCGCTTGCCATCTTATTTTATAGCTGGCTGTTGATGTTTTAGTCATAGCTGGCTGTTGATGTTTCAGTCCTTTCTAGTCACCCTCTTCTTGCCATCTTATTCTATAGCTGGCTGGTGATATTTCAGCCCTTTATAGTCATTCTCCTCTTGCCATCTTATAATTATTTCATTGCTGGCTGGTAATGTTTCTGTCCATTCTAGTCATTCTCCTTTTGCCATCTTATTTCATAGCTCGTTGGTAATTTTTCTGTACTTTCTAGTCATTCTCCTCTTGCTATCTAATTGTATAGATAGCTGGTGATGTTTCAGCCCTTTCTAGTCATTCTCTTCTTGCCATCTTATTTCAGAGCTGGCTGGTAATGTTTCTGTCCTTTCTGGTCATTCCCCTCTTGCCATCTTATTCTATCTCTGCCTGGTGATGTTTCAGCCCTTTCTAGTCATTCTCTTCTTGCCATCTTATTCTATAGCTGGCTGGTAATGTTTCAGCTTTTTTTGGTCATTCTCCTCTTGCCATCTTATTCTATAGCTGGCTGGTAATGTTTCAGTCCTTTCTGGTCATTCTCCTCTTGCCATCTTATTCTATAGCTTGCTGGTAATGCTTCTGTCCTTTCTGGTCATTCTCCTCTTGGCATCTTATTCTATAGCTGGCTGGTGATGTTTCAGTCCTTTCTAGTCATTCTCCTCTTGCCATCTTATTCTATAGCTGGCTGGTAATGTTTCAGCCCTTTCTAGTCATTCTCCTCTTGGCATCTTATTCTATACATGGCTAGTGATGTTTCAGTCCTTTCTGGTCATTCTCCTCTTGGCATCTTATTCTATAGCTGGCTGGTGATGTTTCAGTCCTTTCTAGTCATTCTCTTCTTCCCATCTTATTCTATAGCTGGCTGATAATGTTTCAGTCCGTTCTAGTCATTATCCTCTTGCCATCTTATTCTATAGCTGGCTGGTAATGTTTCAGTCCTTTCTGGTCATTCTCCTCTTGCCATCTTATTCTATACATGGCTAGTGATGTTTCAGTCCTTTCTGGTCATCCTCCTCTTGTCATCTTCTTTCAAAGCTGGCTGGTAATGTTTCAGTCCTTTCTGGTCATTCTCCTCTTGCCATCTTATCCTATAGCTGGCTGGTAATGTTTCAGTCCTTTCTAGTCATTCTCCTCTTGCCATCGTATTTCAGAGCTGGCTGGTAATGTTTCAGTCCTTTCTAGTCATTCTCCTCTTGCCATCTTATTCTATAGCTGGATGGTGATGTTTCAGTCCTTTCTAGTAATTCTACTCTTGTCATCTTATTTCAGAGTTGACTGGCAATGTTTCAGTCCTTTCTGGTCATTCTCCTCTTGTCATCTTATCCTATAGCTGGCTGGTGATGTTTCAGTCCTTTCTAGTCATTCTCCTCTTGCCATCTTATTCTATAGCTGGATGGTGATGTTTCAGTCCTCTCTAGTCATTCTCCTCTTGCCATCTTATTTCAGAGCTGGCTGATAATGTTTCAATCCTTTTTAGTCATTCTACTCTTGCCATCTTATTCTATAGCTGGCTGGTGATGTTTCAGTCCTTTCTAGTCATTCTTCTGTTGTAACCTTTTCAGACTGCCATCTTATTTTCATGATCCCCTTTAAAAATACTGTGCCATTGCAAAATAATTAACGAGCCGGAATTCCCACAGTGTTCGTACAGTTTACAGTTTCTGTGTCTTGTGACGGCCATAGGTGTACATTTCACATGGTTCAATGGATCTACGATTTCTTAACTTGTCAACCCTTTTCCTAACACCGACTTTGGCTTCATGTCTCCTTTCACAAAAATATACACGCTTTGATCATAAATAACCAAGTTTCGAACTAAACCATGTTCCTTGCCGAGTTGTATTTTACGGTATGTATGGCGTCGTTAATCCTGTTAAATGGCCCACGAGAATTCTCGAGAATGTCCAATTTTTTGTACAACCGGCAGTTTCTTAAAGTTGATACGAAACCGAATCTAGAAATCAATGTCTGGAGCAAAGTAAGACATATAAGTATTACTTAATGGACTAAATCATGAAACAGAACATACAACTAATCCTTCTCTAAGTCTGGGTCATATTCAATATAGTTATAATTACTTGCACGGTGTTGAACCTATACGCACTAAGATGGTTACCCTATACGCACTACAAGTCATTTAAGTGATACTTAATTTGTTTTAAGGACGAAAAACAAGGGAAAGCGGTTAATTTTGTTATTTAAAGTTTTAAGAAATAAGAATTTTAATCCAGAGCGTTTTTACACGACAGTGAGAAAATAAATTTTTCGCATCCAGAATCTATAATGTGAACGTTAAGCTGTTTAAAAGAGGGACATTTGAGGGGATTCCGCGCGAGTTTTACCGACTGTGAATCACTCGTCGACGTTTACGGGCTTTGTGGAAACTAACTGTGTAAGATCGCTTGATGTACGGACAGTATACCAACTGCCACGTGGCATGGGCCAAGGAAGGTAACTAGATTCTATGGAACACAATCCTTACGTTTACAGCAAAATCGTGCACACATGTTTATTTAAAACACAAGCTCAATAATGTTCACCTTTCGTTCGATCTCAGTATAAATACACGTAAACAAATAATGAATAATCCTTCTACGTGACATCTCTCCCTCACATTGACTTCTAGACAGAGATAACTTGAACACATTGTAAATTTAGATCGTATTATAGCTTATGGATTGATATATGATATTTATTATTATGCAAATTATTACTTATCAATTATGTATTTATCATTTTCGTGTAATTACATTTCAAACTTTTGTATCTGTTGTTGATATTTTTGATGTTGATGATGACGATGATAATGATAATTCAGAAGATGATAATTTGAAAAATTAATCATGATCGAATTTAAAATTCTTTAAAAATTACAAGTATTTCAAATTTATTTTTCATTTAAATTACTTTTGTATTTTTATTATAATTATTATTATTATTAATTTAACACAACCATTCTAGTCCATTATCAATACGCATAACTAAAGTTTAAAACGCAAGTGCAATAAATAGACCGGTGTAATAAGTCTGCTTAATAATGAAAGCATGAATTGTAAAATAACTGAAACGACTTCATTTCTTCGTACATGCATATACTTAAATCATTTCTCGTAAAGTTTGTATAACTGTATTTGTATTATTTCGACGTGAATCTGAATTAATACTTCAAATGGACTTTAGTAATTTGTTTACCGATACAGAACATAATATACCTGGGATTCCATGGAGACGGTAGTTAATATCTACATAACACAATACACATGTGGGCAATACCATGTACTCGTTAATATCATTACTCAGTAGCATGTACTTGTTTATATAATTATTATTCTAAACTGTTAATAATATATGGAAAATTCACAAACAGTTCTTTTCTTAATTATTAGCCATTTATATAAATTTCTTTTCTGACAATGACACGCGTTACCGTTAGGCTGTAGAATGTATACAATATACATGTATATTCATTTGAATAATTTATTTATGTATTTACACACATGTACATGTATATGACGTGCAGCATGGTGTACATGCGTGACTTGTAATCCAATACAGTACATACATTGCATAGCACATCTGTCACAAACATAAAGTAAACAACAACATGCACCCTATTTACAAAGAAGCGTCACCAAGACCCTGTAGTTAGGGTAAATAAAGTGTGGGTAGATAAATATTCATTGTACTACACATATCATCATTCAACTTTATAAATATAGATTACGTAATAGCAGGAAATAATTAACAGGAAGTTTACGATAAAACGAAAACAACTGAAAATAAAATTGGCAATTAACTTTACCACGTCAACACTTAAATATTGTCACTAAACAAGAATGGTAACTAATGCTCTGTAATTTGATTTGTTTCTATGGTATGGTAATAGTCAAATGTGATATGTGTTACTCGTGATCAACCTACGGAAGTTGCCATGTGAGAATGGAAAGATTTGAGAAGATAAAAAAAGAATATACTGACGTCATGACATGTGTATTTTAAACAGGAAACAAATCGTGTTTACTGCCTTTTAAGTTAAAATTCTTAAAAAGACATTTAGAAAGTCATTTTGTCATACCCACCTTCTTTTTGGGGGGTCTTCCCCTGCGACTGGGTGTAGAGGCACATCTTTTCAACATAGCTTTCGCTCTTCCCGTTTTACTATCGTGTGGGGATAAAACGTAATTTCCATTGGAAAGTTTTTCTAATTTTCCAGCATCGATTTCTCTTTGTAACATTATATGAAGAGGGCATTTAAGAGCGTCTCTATCAATTTCTGGTTGTGAAATCAACCATTTTTCAATATCCTTTATATTTGCTCCCCGGTTCTCCTCATTGTCCGCCTGACCATTCGTGAGTGCCGTCACTGCATCTACCAACATTTTACCCGCTGAAGTAGAATTGAGTACAAGACCTCCGAGATGACTTTTTCTCCACTTAGCTGCGTTTCTGAAGCTTGTATTACCTTTAAAATCTACTTTAATTACTATTTCTGCATCCACTAATTTGTCTAAAACTATTTCGGTTTCGCTCCTGTTACATCCATGTTTACGTTGTAGTATATGACATATTCGGTTGAAATCAGGTCTTGTCTTTCTTTTTCGTAAATGGTCTATAGTCTTTAAAACTGTATCACGGATCACAGATTCGGACATTACACTTAAGCCTGCACATATGTACTTACTTCCACACTCCTGTCTTTAGTACATTTAGCAGAATTACTAGTCCACAACATTAGAGTTTATCCTACGCATGTGCTTAGGCGCTTACAGATGCATTATGGGATTCCATGAACGACGTAGCACCAAGGTTGTATGAATAATGAATTAATATCGACTTCAATCAAGTCATCTTTATTTCTGTATTCGTGGCTTTAGAAAAAATGACATCCTTTACTTTACGACGTAATGTTAGTTTCCCCTCTCGTATAGTATATCCAAGCTGTTTCTGCTTAACTATCGCCGTACTCCACGCGAAACAGACGATTTCCCGAGTTGTGTGTATAAATGCTTGCACTGTGTTTTATTATCCAGGCATGTGTATGAATATAGATTGGAACATATGTATTTTAAATTCGCGTTGTGTAAGGCATACGGACTAATATACTATCGTTGTTTTATCGCAGTGTGGGCTCGGAATGTACACGTAGATTATGCTGTGTACGTGAACACATGTAGCAAACCAGTAAGGTGTAAATAAATGTATCTATATATTAATTGATCGCGGACGTTGACGCGTATTGCTATTAAAGTGCCCAGTGAGAACTAAGATCAAGGATTTAAAGATCATTTTATCAGACGCAAATTTATTCAATTATGAATTTTTCTTATTCAGATTGATATAACTTTTCTTATGATTTCTTCTCAATGAGTATCGTATGCAGATCTAACATCTACATAAAAAAGTATGATTCTTGTAAAATTAAATCGCCGTTATTTTGAATGAAAAGTACATTTATATGCATCTTCATTATTATTATTATTATTATTATTATTATTATTATTATTATTATTATTATTATTATTAATATTATTATTATTATTATTATTATTATTATTGCTGTTGTTAGTTTATGAATGCCGTAATAATTTTGAATTTTTCGTAGAATCTACATAAGACTGGACACATTACCATGCATTTTTTTTAAATCGCAAAACATTTACAGCTGGAAATAAAAAAAAGTACTTCATCACATTCGACATTCACTTGTAATTTAAACAAAAGTAAGAAAACATGCTAAGATGTTAAATATATAAAATGATTTTCCATCCCTTAATTCATCGCATTATGATTTGCAAGTTGCTGATTCAATTGTTGTACTAAAGATTTTTTTTCTGAATCATTATATTTGTCATGACATATTTTTAGCATTTGCGATTTATTATCATGGGGTGTAGTGACGCTGAAGCAAATAAAAAAGGGGGATAGACAAATTTTCATATTTTATGATTAAGTTGACAAGCAAAAAAGAAAGTGGGAAGGAAGATAGATATAAATGCTGCCAATTACCTGTACACTATTAACATTTCACTGTCGAAATCTACATTAGAATCTTATATGCAATGTTAAGAGATAGTTTATATGATTATTTACCATCATTTGTACATTATTCCCAAATTAGAGAAAGGTGTTTTTGGTGGAAAATTGCTCCCCTCGCCCTTGTTTCTATGCCCATGAGGTTAGCACTTGTAATTGATCGACTCGAGTGTGGCTCCAACAGGTAGTGCAGAGATCGTCAACGATTTTCGTCTGGAATTTCTACAAATTGCATGTTGTGCGATTTAAAAACCTGAAATAACCACTGCTATTTCGTTTACAAAGATGATATTCTCGACTTATGGTCTGAACTTTGTATCTTTCTGTGCTACAAAAGGAGATTTCCTCACATATTTATGAAAACCTGAATTCTAAATTATTATTTAACATAAATATATGACACGACTTGATTGCAAAGAATGGTGTAGTCACATGTCAGACCCAAGAACAGAAGCTTAGAAATCTTACCGAAAAACCTCACCACAGAGAAAATCAAAGACTGACTCGATACTTGTTATAACTCAGATTTGGTTTTTACATTCTTTTTTTTTCACCCATACTATATTAAAATACTTTTTACCGATTTTCTTCCATTTCACTCGAATTGAAATTGACAATAAACTAAGTATTCTCTTAAACTTTCTCGAAAGAATGCGAAGAATCACTGACTATAGGTCCTTTTGCGAAGAATCACTGACTATAGGTCCTTTTGCGAAGAATCACTGGCTATAGACCCTTTAGCGAAGAATCACTGACTATAGGCCTTTTGATTAATGACAAACGTTGACGTATGATACAGTTTAGATGAGAAAGGAGACGGTGCTTTCTCTTTGACTGATTTTACCTTTCAAGATTGGGGACAGACTCGTTATAGTGGTAAATGTTTGGTGTATGGTGCAAGCGATCCTGGTTCGATTCCAGGAATATGCCACTTTGTTTGTCATAGTAAGTAATTAGCCAAGTACTGAGAGCCAAAATTGACACGTTTGTCACATAAAATAGATTTGGTTGGTTGGATTTATATGTACACTGATAACACAGCAAATGCATCTTGTGACACAGAAAAACAAGACTTTTATCGAGCGGTAAAATAAAACAGGTTTGATAGGTTGGATTTATAAGTGCACTGATAAAACAGAGAATGCAACGGGAGACACAGAATGAAACTAATACTGAAATCCAAGGTCAGAAATATGACGATTTAAACGTAGTTTACAGAGATTTAGTGCCCTCTATACACACTATGTTCAGTAATTGTCCAAATACATACAATTAATATAATAATGATAACATGAAAGTTTAAGCGAGCGCAAGAGAAAGGTAGGAGAAATGACGTTTATACATATTGGGTCTGTATATTGACATTTGATATGTTACATCTGAGATTTGATGGGTCGATGCTGGGATTCCATGGACGAACGCCCTTTATTTGTGGTTACGTAAAGAGAATGGAAGAAGGTTGTATAACAATAAATAAAGTCCAGCCTCGCTTTGAAATTAAAAGTCACAGAAGAACGTTGAACGTTATGGCGAAACCCACAGTATAGTGAAAATTTGTTTTGTGCAATGAATACGATCTAAAGCAGTACTGAATTATATATGGATTATTTGCATAAATATTTATATATGCAACTTGTCTCTACCATTTGATTTACTTTCAGAATCGATTTTACACATGACAACATCTTTTGTCCGCTCTCAAAATGTGACTTTGCACATAGCACATAGGTAATTCAGTGTCAATGAAAAGTGTAAGATTAAGCTGGTTATATGGGGGAGGGGGATGTGTTAGTTACCTCGCTTTCAACAGTATTTTATTCATATGGCGACATGGAGATACAAGGACACCAATCTCTTAAACATAGTGGTGCCATTCTAACTCCAACCCGGATCGGCTGTACTCCAAGCCAATAACAAATATATGAGGAATGTCAACGGTCAATTACTTAGTATAATATTTTCATTTTCAAAGTAGCATCCTTACAGAAAACAGTTACCTATATATATGTCATGTGATCACTTTTGATCAGAAAAATCAAAAGTTATCAAATGACATTTGTCACGAGGAAAAGTTTACTTTCTATGTAATGTTAATATTCAAATTTATTTGATCACTTTTGATCAGAAAAATCAAAAGTTATCAAATGACATATACAACACTTTACTAATTATACTTTATTTTCGTAAATTCGTATTTAAATGCACAAAAGCATACATCAATATGCATATAACAACAAAACTTATCTTCACGTGGTTGTAAGACACGCATCCGAATTATAGGACAAGGGACGTACCTGAGCAGAAGGCAATGTTACTTCATAATAGATAACACCCAGATAGCAATATCGGACGAAATCTGTGACATAAAAAACCGTGTATACATAACTCTTATCCCTGATCGGTTATAGTATAAATAAAATCAAATCTTATTTAAAGAAATACATGTAGATTAATTGGTTGATCCATGTAGTCAAAAAAACTTCTTTGACAAATTTACTATACATGTATGTTATCATATAGACAAATACTCATAAAACTATTGGTACAGTATTGGTGAAATTTGAAATAATGTTAATGAATTAATAAATCTCTCGCTATACCTTCTCGAAAAATATTTCAGATGTAGCATGCTCATATTTAGGTAGATCGGTTTATTCGCTCGGCTTTAATCACAAAAAGGCAACGCATAGAAATCACAGTGACATCACATATAACATTTCCCATCATATATTATACAAATGCATAGAAATCACAGTGACATCACATATAACATTTCCCATCATATATTATACAAACGTATAGAAATCACAGTGACATCACATATAACATTTCCCATCATATATTATACAAACGTATAGAAATCACAGTGATATCACATATAACATTTCCCATCATATATTATACAAACGCATAGAAATCACAGTGACATCACATATAACATTTCCCATCATATATTATACGAACGTATAGAAATCACAGTGACATCACATATAACATTTCCCATCATAAATTATACAAACGTGTAGAAATCACAGTGACATCACATATGACATTTCCCATCATAAATTATACAAACGTATAGAAATCACAGTGACATCACATATAACATTTCCCATCACAAATTATACAAACGTGTAGAAATCACAGTGACATCACATATGACATTTCCCATCCTAAATTATACAAAGGTATAGAAATCACAGTGACATCACATATAACATTTCCCATCATATATTATACAAACGTATAGAAATCACAGTGACATCACATATAACATTTCCCATCATATATTATACAAACGCATAGAAATCACAGTGACATCACATATTACATTTCCCATCATATATTATACAAACGTATAGAAATCACAGTGACATCACATATAACATTTCCCATCATATATTATACAAACGCATAGAAATCACAGTGACATCACATATAACATTTCTCATCATATATTATAAAAACGTATAGAAATCCCATCATATATTATACAAACGTATAGAAATCACAGTGACATCACGTATAACATTTCCCATCATATATTATACAAACGCATAGAAATCACAGTGACATCACATATAACATTTCCCATCATATGTTATACAAGCGCATAGAAATCACAGTGACATCACTTATAACATTTCCCATCATATACAAACGTATAGGAATCACAGTGACATCACATATAACGTTTCCCATCATATGTTATACAAACGCATAGAAATCACAGTGACATCACATATAACATTTCCCATCATAAATTATACAAACGTATAAAAATCACAGTGACATCACATATAACATTTCTCATCATATATTATAAAAACGTATAGAAATCACAGTGACATCACATATAACATTTCCCATCATAAATTATACAAAAATATAGAAATCACAGTGACATCACGTATAACATTTCCCATCATATATTATACAAACGCATAGAAATCACAGTGACATCACATATAACATTTCCCATCATATATTATACAAACGCATAGAAATCACAGTGACATCACTTATAACATTTCCCATCATATATTATACAAACGCATAGAAATCATAGTGACATCACATATAACATTTCCCATCATAAATTATACAAACGCATAGAAATCACAGTGACATCACGTATAACATTTCCCATCATATATTATACAAACGCATAGAAATCACAGTGACATCACGTATAACATTTTCCATCATATATTATACAAACGCATAGAAATCACAGTGACATCACGTATAACATTTCCCATCATATATTATACAAACGCATAGAAATCGCAGTGACATCACATATAACATTTCCCATCATATATTATACAAACGTATAGAAATCACAGTGACATCACATATAACATTTCCCATCATATATTATACAAACGTATAGAAATCACAGTGACATCACATATAACATTTCCCATCATAAATTATACAAAAATATAGAAATCACAGTGACATCACGTATAACATTTCCCATCATATATTATACAAACGCATAGAAATCACAGTGACATCACATATAACATTTCCTAACGTATATTATAGAAACGTATAGAAATCACAGTGACATCACGTATAACATTTCCCATCATATATTATACAAACGCATAGAAATCACAGTGACATCACTTATAACATTTCCCATCATATATTATACAAACGCATAGAAATCATAGTGACATCACATATAACATTTCCCATCATAAATTATACAAACGCATAGAAATCACAGTGACATCACGTATAACATTTCCCATCATATATTATACAAACGCATAGAAATCACAGTGACATCACGTATAACATTTTCCATCATATATTATACAAACGCATAGAAATCACAGTGACATCACGTATAACATTTCCCGTCATATATTATACAAACGCATAGAAATCACAGTGACATCACATATAACATTTCCCGTCATATATTATACAAATGCATAGAAATCACAGTGACATCACATATAACATTTCCCATCATATATTATACAAACGTATAGAAATCACAGTGACATCACATATAACATTTCCCATCATAAATTATACAAACGCATAGAAATCACAGTGACATCACATATACCATTTCTAATCATACATTATACAAACGCATAGAAATCACAGTGACATCACATATAACATTTCCCATCATATATTATACAAAAATGATCATTATCATATATCAGTAAGTACCTCTCTCTCTCTCTCTCTCTCTCTCTCTCTCTCTCTCTCTCTCTGTGAGATTCCTTGTCAGTCTTACTTTGAGTGTTTTTGTTCATTACAACATTGTTAACATGTTTGAGTAATACAAATGTTTATTGTTCGTTTATCTATAACTATGGATTCAAGTGCAACAAGAGTAAATCATAAAATTGGTGACTAAAAGGGAGGAGATGTTAATGTGTGTTTACGAATATCTCCCGAGTCGTGAATCATCACTTGGTTGATAATAATTTCTTTTCATAATGGAAGTCCGTTGTTACGGTAGACATAAGGCGGTGTGTCGGATCAGTGCAGATATCTACAGATTGCCAATACAATGCTTCATACAATTTCACATGACTAATTGTTTTCTTCTTTGTTACTATCAATTCTTTAATAGTATATAGTAGGTCATCATCTGTACTAAGCTGACAATGATCGAATCCTAGTAAACTGTGTCATGCTGACCAAAGGTCTAGTCTTAGCCATATTTACAATACCGAGATGAGGTAGAATCCGGCTCAGCTGCATTATACATTTAAAGTTGAAACCTGACTGTACGCGCTATACTGACAAAAGATCGAATTCTACTCATTTGTGTCATATACATGTATTAACAAATATCGAACCCGGGTCAAATGGAAAATATTGAACAGAGGTGCTGATCATAGTTCACATAGTGACCAAATGTCGAATCGTGGCCAAAATGTGTCATACCGAGTAGAGGTCAAATTCTTGTATTCTGTGCCTTGATTGTACCTTACTGACCAGTGGTCGGGTCCTGGTGTCAATGAGTTCAACATCCTACTTCTTATATTCTTACATTATCAATACGATACAAACGTATTCACGCTTCAAATTACAGATAAATATATTTCAGAAATAATACATATATAGATTAGGGGAATTCATACAAAAAATAGAAATAGCCTGTAGCAGCAGACAATGCATTGCACTGTATTATTTATTGATATAGGACCCATCTATTTCAATGCACACAACCCACTTTGTCTTCAGTCTCTATACCATTAAATTAGACATTTGTTAAAATAGACCTTAAATCTATATCTCTGTGGCTGCCTTAAGTTCATCATCATCTGACAATCGGAGTCCACGTGCTCGCCAGAAAATCCTCACTGGAGTGATCATGATTGTAAACTGGAAGTTTAAGTTTATATTTGCAAACAGTAGCTAATGTACTTCATTACATTGTGTCGTGAAGAAGCAATAAACTTTACTCAAATTTCCTCTCCTTTTTCTGTATTAGCAACTCTCATCTCCTTCATAAAATCTGCAAAATAAATACCAGTGATAGAGCTTTCAATAGCCTTATAATCAATCAACAATACATGTATGCCTTTAAAAGCATAATGGTCATTACTTTGTCGGCAGATGAATTGGTTCAGTGTAAGTGTGCTTCCGTTGCAAGCACTTTGTTTTGGTTTTCATGTTTGTGTCCCAATGAAAAATCCATGTTTTATCTCCAATACTTTACATACATGGAAGGTCTTCGGGTAATCATTATAAATACCAAGATATCCGGACTTGACTGAAGCCTTTAGCAGCTACTACGCACATCTGGGCTTTCTGGGAACCTCTTTTGTGGTTAGCTATGACATCCGAGGGATGTGCATAGATGATCATGTAAACACTTCTCAGGAAATCTCACATTATCTAGAGCTATCTCATCAACTATAATTCGGCTACCACTGATTATGCGGGTTTCCTCAAGAGTCATCGTTCCTCATGTTATGGCTTCAGCAGGCTGACCTGATCGTGGGTGAACCGTAACACACTGAAATACAGCTCAATAATTGGCAACTGTTGGACGCACAGGACTTTTACCACTGTATTTCTCTGTAGGGAACATTAGTACTGTCATGACTTTGAACAGCATTTGGATTTCCATTGCTTTGTGGTCATTTATGTTTAATATCCCACAGGATCACAAGAATATCTTTTGACACGTAATCTTGGTATGTTTTAACCAGTGAAATGTTGCTTTATTTAGATATAAAGAGACTTAGCGTTATACTTGTGTGTATAACCTGTTTTACAAACTTCTGAACAACCCTCGTGTATGTTACTAAACATGATTCTGACCTTCACATCATTTGGCCGACTTACTGTCACATAAAGCTTTAACCTCTGCTCTAGCCACCGATTATAGATAATTTACGCCCACGCTAAATTTGGTTTACTTCATACTCAGAAAAATGCCCTTTTAACATACTGAATATGCGATATTTTATTCCTGATTGTTTCATGTCATTTAACCATCAGTTATGCGATTTTTGTGTTATACATTATATTGCCTACTGAATAGTTCCATAACTGCTATTGACGTCTCCTTTTTGATCATTGTTGTATTTTAGTATAGGTGGTGAACACTGATCATTGTTGTTTATTGATATAAGCGGTGAACACTGCTAATTGTTGTTTATTGGTATTAGTGATGAACACTGTTCACTGTTGTTTATTAGTATAAGCGGTGAACTTTGTTCATTGTTGTTTATTGGTATAAGTAATGAACACTGTACATTGTTGTTTATTGGTATAAGCGATGAACACTACATAGTTGTTTATTTGTATAAGTGATGAACACTGCACATTGTTGTTTATTGGTATTAGTGATGAACACTGCAATATTGTTTATTGGTATAAGTGATGAACACTGAACATTGTTGTTTATTGGTATAAGCGGCGAACACTGATATTTGTTGTTTATTAGTATAAGTGATGAACACTGTTCATTGTTGTTTATTGGTATAAGTGATGAAAACTGTTCATTGTTGTTTATTGGTATTAGTGATGAACACTGATCTTTGTTGTTTATTGGTATAAGTGATGAACACTGTACATTGTTGTTTATTGGTATAAGTGATGAACACTGTACATTGTTGTTTATTGGTATAAGTGATGAACACTGTACATTGTTGCTTATTTGTTTAAGTGATGAATACTGTTCATTGTTGTTTATTGGTATAATCTGTGAACACACTTCATTGTTGTTATTGATGTAAGTGGTGACCAGTGATCATTGTTCTTTATTGGTGCAAGTGGTTAACACTGTTCATTGTTGTTTATTGGTATAAGCTGTGAACACGGTTCATTGTTGTTATTGATATAAGTGGTGACCACTGATCTTTGTTCTTTATTGGAAGTCGGTATGGCCTAGTGGTATCGCGCTCGCCTCCTCATCGGGAGACAGGGGTTTGATTCCAGCTCTGATTATGCCGGTGTCCTGTCTATCGGATGAGACAGTAAAATCCGAGGCCCCGTGTCGTGGTATGCATAGCACGTTAAAAATCTCTCACTGCTTCGGGTGGGTCCGTTGCAAAGGCCAAAATTTGTATGCCCCGCATCAGGCAGATGCCGTCACCATATACGTGAAAAATTCGTAGTGTGACGTTAAACAAAAATCAATCAATCAATCAATCAATTGTTCTTTATTGGTACAAGTGGTGAACACTGTTCATTGTTCTTTATTGGTATACTAGTACCCTTTGAACAATGGTCATGGCTGTTTATTAGTTTATTTATGCTTGGAACAATTAACAATGATCAGAAGCAAAGTTTATTTTGGATGCTTGGGTTTTATTGTATGTTTCTCATTATGCTTTGATGCCTTAGAGACGTTAGCTAGTAGTTTAAAAGAGCAGACTGTGATCATCTTTGCATCTTGTTTTGGAAATATATTACTACTTTCACACTTTGCCCTTGCTGTGTAGATTATATGCACTTCTTTCTTCACATTTGTTTGTATTTTGTTTGTATGTTTATGTTGTACATATTTGCCAGTATTGATTTTAGTTTTGATGCTAGGTCAGTATACTTAGCGAGGATTGTCATTACTTTATTTGTTATATCGTCTCTCATCAATTCCGTATTTATAGCCACCCAACATGACGAGACGTATGAAGTCATACATAGATAATACAGCAGTTGTGGTATGTAGAAAGCAGTTAGTCACTGTCGTTCATATAGATATTATGGTTAACCTTGGAGGATCTTTATACTTATCTGATTGGCATGCTAATGTATATCAAAACGACGAGGGCTTGTTTATTATTTATTTATTTATGTTTATTGAATTTTTGAAAAAAAATTGTTTATTGATGATTTATTATTTATCTTTATCATAAATTATTTATCATTTTATCGATATTTTCTTTCTGTTTATTTATTTATTCATCATGTATTGAAATGAAAGCTCAGGGCATTAGGTGTTTCCTTATTCTGCCAATTCGTCCTATAGATTTTTAGATTTTTTCTGCTTGTAACTTCACCAACTTTTATCAAAATCAACCTGCTCTGGATATATAATTACATATTAAGAGTGGAAGAGGACTGTAGATTTTGATGTCAATATGTCAATGGTCAAGATCATAGCAGCTGCTTCAGAGCAGATACTTTAGATAAGGAAAACATAAGACTTTCCGATTATTTCAAGTACCTCTGAACAAACTCAGACAAATTTTGACACATCAAAATTACCTGTCAAAAAGAATATTGTAGATGTTTAGGTCAGTGGTTCAAAGGTCAAGATTACATCTTCTGAACTTCAAAAATCATGTTTAGAACTCCTGAACTTAAGCTGAAAAAGAGTAAAAGTTATGGTTTCCGGATGATTATTCAAGTACCTTATTTAACATTTATTTGATAGGACAGGAGTCATGGCCCTTGACACTAAGAATTAAAAAGGATAGCAAGGACAGCTCTGTTACTCGTATGAAATTAGTCCTCGGTGGGACACATGCTTTTACCAACAAACTCAAGTTTCTGTCAGTCATTTATCAGATTATGATAATCTTTATTAATGACAGTTAAACTTATCGATATGAGCACTTACGTCATTTAATTTTAGGATAGGATTTTGCCATCCTTTGTCATTTGTCCGATTACACGCTATCATTTATTTACATTGCCAACAACCCCAACAACAAGAATCAATAGCTGCAATCGCTTCCCAGTGATCAGCGATCACAAGGAATGCATTTCTTCGTTTGCGATGATTTATCCCTCTCTCATATCTTCAATACAATGACGACTACCGATGACTCGCTTAAAAGAATTTTCAATATATATATATCGTATATTCTAATGTTATATCTGATCCTCTTGTCTCATAAATGGTCATAGAATCCTATCAGTATCGGAAACGATTTACTTGACTACTGATTGATTACACATGCCTCTCATTTAATAGAGGAATAATAAAACTAACAAACAGAGGATACCTTCATCTCGATTTGAAAAGGTATTATCTTTCACTTTTCACTTTTCCAGTGACGGATTTAGAGGGGGCTCGGAGGGAGGAGGCTTTTTCGCAAAAAGTAGGAATAAAACGGCTTCAGATCTGGCAGCCAAAATGGCCGAGTATTTTGGTTAATACTTGACTTTCACATGTGGGCCCCTTCTTTTCTGAATTCCTGGATGCGCCACTTTTTCTCATATATCGAAACCTTGTTACAAAAAGAAATATAGCAGATCACCACAATATAGCTCGTATACAGTAAATTCCTACACGATTTATAGCTATGTATGTATTCCTATTTCTTCTTTGATAAGTAAATGTTTACACAATAGATATAGATTTTTCGTACGTAAAATGCAATGACTTCATTTCTGATTCTCTTCTAGATAAAACTTCCACGGGCTTGATGTCTTTCCATAATAATTGCTGAAGTAAACAATGCCGATCTTATCGTATAAACGTCTGCTTTACATGACAAATGAACTTCTTCGTCATTTATCTGTAAGATGTATATTAATTTTATTACATCAAAGTGATTTGTGAGTTGATGTTCGTTGGGAATATATTCATGACAATATTTTTACTTTAATCTGTAAAAAAGGAGCAGTTTGTTCAAGTGGACTTCCAATCGGAAGAACCAATTTCGATTCCGGTTGTCGATACAGGTTTTTCTAATATGAGACAGTGTTAACCGAGAAACCGTGTCACGGTATTCGTCGGCACGTAAAATCCTTCGCTGCTTCGGGTAGGTCGGTAACATTGGACAAAAGTATGAAGCATTACACCAGGCAGATGCCGCCATCATATTAGTGCAGTCATCCTGGAGTGGCGTAAAACAATAAAAATTCAGGCAAATTCATCTGTAAAATGTAATATATGTAAATATGCTGTAGATATGTAGCAATACTGTATAGATATAATTAATATTCAGTTAATTAAGGAATGACTGTCTTTTTTTCTAGGTTCATGGGGAATAAACTTGGGCGAGAAACAAACAAATCATGTGAACCCCGAAGCGGTTCTCGAATGATTTGTTTGTTTCTCACCCAAGTTCATTCCCCATGAACCTATATAAAAGACAGTCATTCCTTATATTTACAATGCATTTTAAAAGGTTCTTTTTTGAAAACAAAATATCAAATTCCCCGTTATCAAACTGGCAAGGACCGAATTTTTCCTGAAGTGGAAAAGTACTTCCGCCACGTAATATAGTGCGTGTCTAGAATGCTAAAATAGTCTATCTTTCCATGTAATTTCTTTACTTGCTCTAAAATTAACAGATGCATTAATTTCGTTATTACAATTCTTATATTTAATTAAGCAAGCCCCGCCTCTTTCTTTATTTCTACGCATGTGATTTGCCATACGCCGGTTACTACTTCCATGACCCAAGTTCATGGGCTGATGAACCGAGTCTGTTTAGCATGGTTCATCGAAGGAATTAGACTAGCATTGTAAATATTGTGCATTACACATTATCAGTGGTTTAATTATGATCAAAGTTTGAAAACTTTTTAAAAGCTAATGAGTATTTTCCTTGTGTATTGTTTGTTCTTAGATGGTTTGGCCTTATTCTAATTTGACATTTGGTAAATATATTATACCATACAAATATTTTGGTCTCTCCCAGTTAGAGCCTTAAACGGACATTTATCGATTCATGCATATGGTGTATTGTATTGATATTGATATGTTAACTGTTTTGATTATTATGTCGTTATGTGAATTGTTCTAATAGTTATGTCGTTATGTTAACTATTCTAATAGTTATGTCGTTATGTTAACTATTCTGATGGTTATATTGTTAACTGTTTTGATAGTTATATCGCTATATTAACTGTTCTGACAGTCATGTCGCTATATTAACTGTTCTGATAGTTATGTCATTATGTTAACTGTTCTGATAGTTATATCGCTATATTAACTGTTCTGATAGTTATGTCGTTATGTTAACTGTTCTGATAGTTATATCGCTATATTAACTGTTCTGATAGTTATGTCGCTATGTTAACTGTTCTGATAGTTATGTCGCTATGTTAACTGTTCTGATAGTTATATCGTTATATTAACTGTTCTGATAGTTATGTCGCTATGTTAACTGTTCTGATAGTTATGTCGCTATGTTAACTGTTCTGATAGTTATATCGATATATTAACTGTTCTGATAGTTATGTCGCTATGTTAACTGTTCTGATAGTTATGTCGCTATGTTAACTGTTCTGATAGTTATATCGCTATAGTAACTGTTCTGACAGTTATGTCGCCATATTAACTGTTCTGATAGTTATGTCATTATGTTAACTGTTCTGATAGTTATATCCCTATATTAACTGTTCTGATAGTTATGTCATTATGTTAACTGTTCTGATAGTTATATCCCTATATTAACTGTTCTGATAGTTATGTCGCTATATTAACTGTTCTGATAGTTATGTCACTATGTTAACTGTTCTGATAGTTATGTCACTATATTAACTGTTCTGATAGTTATGTCATTATGTTAACTGTTCTGATAGTTATATCGCTATATTAACTGTTCTGATAGTTATGTCGCTATATTAACTGTTCTGATAGTTATGTCGCTATGTTAACTGTTCTGATAGTTATATCGCTATGTTAACTGTACTGATAGTTATGTCGTTATGTCAACTGTTCTGATAATTATATCGTTATGTCAACTATTCTGATAGTTATGTCATTATATTAATTGTTCTGATAGTTATGTCGTTATGTTAACTGTTCTGATAGTTATATCGTCATGTTAACTATTCTAATAGTTATGTCGTTATATTAACTGTACTGATGCTACTAAACCTTATTATATGATAGAATAGTATGATTCTGTATTAAACGCTTGCCTTTATATAGTCAGTAGTAAAGAATGATAACAGATTACCGATTCCCAATAACCCTTTCTCTTAGTAACTTACTACATCAGTAAATTTTCATTGGTTTGATCTAAGATATAGAACAATTCATAGATGTCAATCGTGTCATATCACTATAATCATATGCACTTATGTCGTGTCAATAAAATCATGTGCAATTGTGCTATGTCAATATAATCATGTGCAATTGTGCTATGTCAATATAATCATGTGCAATTGTGTTATGTCAATATAATCATGTGCAATTGTGCTATGTCAATATAATCATGTGCAATTGTGTTAAGTCAATATAATCATGTGCAATTGGGTTATGTCAATATAATCATGTGCAATTGGGTTATGTCAATATAATCATGTGCAATTGTGTTATGTCAATATAATCATGTGCAACTGAACCTGCCGTAAGGTTAACTGTATTTAGCAATACCTGTCCTGAACAAATACCTTTCTCTCTCTCTCTCTCTCTAATAAAATCCGATGACAAAGTATATGAGAAAAGTGTGTTTTGTGTAGTGGTAAAGTGGATGGCTTGCAAGTTGATCTCCACATGACGCTACTAGATAAGCTGGCACTGCCTGTATCCATGTATCAAAACTACTAGAGACAAGAATGCTATTACACCAACAGTTATCACCTTATGAGATAGATAAGGCAGTGACAATTATCTGCGAAAAGTTGGATATCGATATATGGGTAATTGACGTTTAATGTATCGTTCGATATGTACCTATTATCTATTAAATGTCAGCACAAGATGCGCATCTCAAAATACGTTGTAATGCAACACATGCTCAGATCCAAGTGTTGGAGCGCCCCTCCTAATCATCTCAAAGGATTACAGACACACACACACGCACACACACCTACACACACACACACACACCTATATACACACCTACACACACACCTACCTACACACACATATATATAACCATGAACGTCACCTCCTGAACGTTATTGGAACCTGTTGATAAGATGCATATATATAATATTTGGGTGGGATGGGAGTTTCAAATATTAATATTACTTTATATTCCTTCCCTTATATCATAGCATCTTGACGTCATGATCAATTTTATGAAATATGGTAAAAACCTTCTTAAATAATATTCGTATATTCAAATAAACATTCTGTTAATCATGTTAAATATAATTCTGATTCACTTGTTCTGTTTTGACAATTTTGATTGGTCTACACGTTAGCGTTCAGACATGTATAACCACGATATACCGTCCTCAAATGTATTACTACATTTTACGTACTCTTTGTCCACATTGCCTCTGACTCCAAATATCGAAAATACTGTCACTAATAACTTCGACTTGTGCTCTCAATGGCAGGACGATTTGCAAGTTCTACCACTCAATTGCACAATTATTACAATGAAGTTGAACGACAATCTGACAAGTACATGACGTACCACCAATGGACCATGCATCATGCTTACTAGCAGGTTATTTCATCTGGCCGCGCCGTAGCAAAACTGCCTGTTCAGCTGTTTTATACGATGCGATGTCAAGTCACTCATGTGTGAATCAATTTGTCACTAATAATTCAATCATCTCTGAGAATATGAAAATGATGAAAATTCTTATGTCAATGCAGTTAGTATCAATTCGTTTCTCGGAAGAATTTTTAAAATGGCGTTATCCGTCTCTTAGCAACGAGGAGCTTGGAGGCAATTTCAAAGAGAAAAAAAAACGATGTTTGTGTTACAGTGAATTAGAGTGGGGATAAACGTACTGAGTTTACCGTGGTTAACCGTTGGAAACCACCTTTTTTTTCTGGCTCCGCAAGTGTCGCTAGGAAAACTCTCTTTCCAGCGGTATAACCACGGTATACCTGTCGGAAACAATCAAACACAGTACGTTTATCCCCTAATTAACTGTCTGTATAACTAAGGCATTGATATTAAACATATTATTTTAAATCTTCATGTCAAGGTTATAGTACAAATTCAAGGTCATTGTCATTGTCTTTTAATTTTGGTTTGGAGTACTACAAAAGAATATTGAATTTCAGTTGTGACTTCCTTAGATATATGCATACTCCATCAATATAAGAACCTTTATTGAAGATTTTACTTTTTGTCATTATGAACGGGGTGGCTGGCCACACACTGGGCACTTGGTCTCACTTTTGAATTTCAGAAGTTTATGAAAACTCCCGGACCTACGTTGTAGTAAGATCCAATGTTACAAAGCACCAGTTACGCCTTGATCACATCTCAGGAAGTCATTGGATGATTTTGGATGATCAAAGGTTTCACCGATGTTTTTTAATCTGTGACACTGCAACAGATCGTTTACTGATAAAATCTAAGTAGAGGCCACGATGCTCAACCGGCAATAGGACAATATACGGTTGAATAATATGAAATGTTTCTATCGTAGTCTAGACGAGAATGGGTTGGGAGCTGATAGATGTCATAAGATTCGACTAAGATCATTGTGAGTACAGATACTGTATGGCATGTAAAAATCGCGCGAGGACCAAAACGACCCTTCTGGGTATCTGTGTTCTGATCTGATAACCAGGTGAATGAACGAATGAATGATATCATGAATTTCTTGGAGGTATAGTTTTGAAAACGTGTAAATTTATATTATTTTTCTGAGAGTATTTATGTTTGCTGACTTCAAAGGTAACTTGTCTTGAAGAAGTCTGCTTGATAAAATTTTGGAACGCCCGGGAATACTACAGCATAATCAGAACGTTCACATAATTTGAAAAAAAAAGTATGTCGGTGTCCTTCCTGAGGAATATCAACCTAGTCTCGTGCGGTACTCGAGTAGATGCCGTAGGTCTTGAACAAATCCCCCGCTCCCCCAATAAATAAACAAAAAATCACAAATGACCTTCTGCCAAACTCAAAGGTGCCTTGAGAGTCTCCAATCGGTCGATTATTTAACGAAATATATAATATTTCGATATAAATATATTCTTGTTATTTTAGAACAAACTTTTCGTACAAATATCTTTTTAAAAACAAAAACAAACAAAAAAAACCCACAAACACACACAAAACAAAACAAACAAACTATTTCCCCAAAAATAAATCCCACAAAAACAAAAAACAATCAAACCAAAATAAAAAAAAAAAAAGAAAAGAAAGAAAACCCCAAATACATCCAAAATATTTTTTACCCTGTGATCCTATGTTCTATGAAGTAATGAACTAAAGTATAGATACTGCATATGTAAGTAATCTCCTGACTACATGCAATATTCCATGATCGCATTTAGATAAATACATTAAATAGAAATAAATTATTGTAAAAGAATATACAAACTCTACGGTTGTATGGCTTCTCATTCAATAAAGACAATATATCATACAAACAATCAGTTACTTAAGATGAGTGATTTTGATTGAAAATGGTTTGAAGCAATCATAACACCGACTCAATATTGTTAAATATACTACGTTCTATTTACTTATTTATTCATATATTTATTCATTTATTTTATTGATTTTTTATTTATCTTTATTTTATCGAGGCAGCCAAATGTGTCTTAATGTGTGTAGTACTGTCTACGTTCAATCCCCTGTAAAGAGCTGATATGTCAGGGTCTATAATGTGGGGAAAAATCCAGTCATTGCGCTGTTCGTATTGCGTATCTCGCCACCTTAAAGTAAACATGAAGACGTACCTTGAAGGTAATTTAATACCAAACTTCCAAAACAAACGAACAATATGCTTAATGGTTCAACGTCAAGATGAATGCAAACCTCAAATCATAAATGGAAGTAAAACCAGGTACCCAGGAGGAGTAAGTATCTCCTGCTAGCATTAAGTGCCCGTCGCAAAAGTCCGGTAGAAACCTGTCCTATTTGGTAAATATATAATGTCGAATCCGATATTATCAACAAGGTGAAAACGGTTAAGTTACATGTTCATTTCACAAATGTTGGTTATCGTTTTGGAAACAGGGATCTCAACTTGCATGAGTTCAAATGCTGAAAGTAGAAGGGAAAAGGCATCTGTCTCAGCTGTTTGACAAAAGTCACACACATGTACAGAAAACAAGAAGAAGGGCGCAAAACTATCACAAAATATATTCAACTGTAATTACAGTACTAGCTTAAGACTGCCAACTAAAGCGACAATTTTTACTCAAGTAGAGATGTTTTAAAATACATATAAAAGTTGTTTATATACATCCCTAGTTTTGAATATTTAATAATCACTCTTCCATTTGCCATAGATCGGTATTTCAGTGAAATCGGAGCCGTAATTAGCCTAGGATTAAAAAAAAAAGAACTGCCTCCACAGATAGTAAGATTGATAGGAGCATGTTCCCTAGCTTTACTTACAAAATGACATTATAGATAGGTACCGTCTTATATTGGAATATACCACTAATCAGTACTGTAAATCACATATATCAAGTATAACTATAATGTTAAGATGATCTCCGTTGGAAATATTCCCGAGATGTAATTTTCGTAAGACGTAATACTGTTATATGTTAATAACTACATCAAAGACAGTTTGGGCTTTACTTTCGAGTGAAGTCATATTCGCAAATTAACGCGGAGTTAAGCATCTCATGAATAAAAGTCATTTACAATACTTTGATCTATTTTGCAGCAATTCTAGTGATAGGTATCCTAGACATACACACTATATATATACACAATATAAATATTGTGTCAATTGTAATAGTGTTATGTTATATTGGTAATATATTGGTCAGTATATATGTATTGTTGCACTTTCACTGATACATCTAACTTCCATTTTCTATTCTTTACACCTGTTGTATTTTTTATCTATCATTATTTTTTTAATTAATATTCGTTAAAATGTAGTAGATGGCAAACTGGATCTTTTAAAATCTCTGCTTAAAATTCAAGTGCAATAGCATGAACAATAGAAATAATAGCCCTCATATCGATTTTGAAGAAGCTCTCATGCCAAAGACGTGGGTCAAAATAGAGAAACTTTACTACATACGGGCAGTAATGGATTACAGGTCGTGCTGGACATACCGCGCTATGAATTAGCTTATTGCGATTTGTCTATTAAAGACGGAGTGGTTTGAGGTCATAGTAACCACTGTTATATATACGGAGCTGCCTCGTTCTGGATATCCAGGAATCTTTATGCCGACTATTTTTGACACGGGTTCCGGTTTTATACAATTGAGAGGAAATACAATTGGATCGGAACACCACATGTTTTTGTGATAATTTAGAAATGGCTTCATTTTTCGACGACGATAAAATTGAAATTAGATTACTTATTTGCTTACATAGACGTAACTTGATTAGAGACTATTTATAAAGCTGTTTTAGGGGAGTGTTGTTGTAGTCAGTACAACATGTACTTTCGCTAACAACCAACAATTATTCTTAAATGTATCATGACCTCAGTAAATGATATTTTGAGATTGAATAATAAGAAACATCACATACCGATACCACATGTAATCGATTAACTTCCAGTTTTTCCATAGTTGAATTTTTGGTTTGTTTATATTAGAACTCTTTTTACATTGCAGATGAATAGATCTGCAATGTTTATTTGAGATAAGGACTTTTGATTAAGTTTTGACCATTTTGTCCCATCGTTTTCCGATCCCCATTTCGATCTTCATAAGTTGTCCTTCACAAAATAATCAGAATTATTACAATTCACTTTATTTGTAACTGTTGTTCTTATTTTACGGAGATTAATATATGTGTTTCCGAGCTTGACTGATAAATGTGATATGTCGGAAAACGTTTACAAAACTTTAAAATGTGTAAATGAAATATAATGCAAACTCAAACAAATTGTCAAGTTTATGAATCCTGTCTGTATGTATAATGCAAGTTCTATCATCGTTTCAAGAAGTGTAGTGTTCTATTAAAGGCTAGCGGAAATAAATACGAAGTAGCTATGTGTGCCTGTAAATGCCGTGTAGTGTTCCCTACGGTCGTTGGCATAACCAACTTCTGGAAGCCTTTCACTCTGAGAGTGTTGACAAAGTAATTATCCTGACAAAATGTCTAAAACAGGAGAAGTTAGACAATGTGGAAATCCGATCGCAGAATCTCGACCCTTTCAAATAAAACAGGAACCGTCGTCATCGCCAAGTAACTCTCCGTCTCTTTCACTGCCGCCTTTCCGATCATGAGTAACAGACGGGAACTGTATCCAAAACTCGGACAAACTTTGCTATTATCGAAAGGTGTGAATCATTTGTTCAATCCGTATTAATATTGAAACTTTGATACACGTGTACATGCAATATATCCTTTCTAAATCTAAATTAAACATACATAAGAACACATTTCTTCGTTCTTAGAACTTAATACTTAATATTGGCCAAGGCGGTATGCTTACTACTTCACCCTGATAAAAGTTAATTTTCCTTATACATATAGTACTATTCCTTTATCACTTGCGTATGGTGTCTTTGTGACTTAACTGATCCGATGTGTTAGAACCCCTTTAGATAATTGAGGTAAGCTATTAATTGAAAAGTTAATATGAAGCGGATACAAAAACCACTTTTGTTTACCAAGTTTACATTCCGCAAATCCTTTGGCCATTATAAAGATCTTTGCGCTCATCGGGACTCATTGTCTGATATTTTGATATCTTGATTTGATTGAAGTCTTCATTAAACAGTTTTATATTTGTACTGTGATAATACAATATCACACATTTTTTTCTAATCAGGACATTCTGCCGATTGTGAATACGGTACCACTGTTACCACATCATATGACTACGAGCTATTTTAGCTCAAATAATCGTATGGCATTACATCGGGTATGACAGGTCAGTAGAGAATGCTTACTCCCTCATGCACTTGACCTCGATTAGTTCTTCCAGGGGTCTGTGATAACCAATTTCTCTATTTTGTCTTGTATAATAAATGTTCCTTGATAACTACTGCTCTATATCTTGGCACTTCACACAGAAGTGTTCATTTCTCAGACTACCTTACTTCTGCTATTATCGTCTAAAACGGGAATAGAATGTAATTCCACGCTTGAATGCTTAATGTATTAATTATATGTACACGAATATTGTAGGGAATAAAAAAAGCTCCTCAGTACATTTTTAAATGTTTGTTCATTGTCATTCTGACGTAACCTGTAATTCGTCTTTTGAATACAAACAAACAAACATTTATATACAGGTACCACATTAAAAAATACCAGTTGTCATCTACAAGTAGCACTTTAATACCAGTTTTCATTTACAGGTATGTATCCACTCTAATTCCAGTTTTCATCTTTTGATTGATTCACCGAATGTTTAAACGGTAATCTTTCGTTTATTTCCTTCCATTTGAACGTCTACGAGAATCTGTATACGTTTCACCTTTGCGTTTAACATCAAATTTTGTTCAAGATGGTTAAGGAATTATACTACGAATGTCATTGTCAATTAGATAAACGCCTAAGGAACAAGGAAAACTTAATCTCGCACTTAAACCGATGTTTAGTTTATATCTGCAGAGTATAGACTAAATAGCATTATTATGGACATTACGACCGCTAGACTTTTTCGTTCCGTCAAGTCAGATATATCTATGGAAAAATCTAATCGCACTTTCATCAATATTAAAAAAGGCATTGATTATTTAAATTTTGACCAAGTTTTAAACCATAACTCTGTATTAGAGAAAATACCTCCAAATTTCAAAAACAAATATCCGATATGTATTTCCTATAGCTACACACCATCATTTGCATCCAAAATTAATAATTACAAAGGGTTTCTGCAGTGTCTTGATCTTAGCAACTCTGCATGCCATCCTCAATGGTGTGCATGTTCCACATCTAATTTTATATATTCTCCATGTGGCCATGCCATTACTGGTGACCTTGATATTATAAAAAACACCAAATTAAGAGAACTTTTGCTTAAAGGTCCAAAATACAGAGAACCCAGATCATTCACATGGAACGAAGATCTTGAGAATATTATCAACTCGTGCAAGGAATATGCTACACGATGGGCAAAAAGAGAGGAAGTAGAGGTCGACATTCTTTCGGAATGGATAAAATCCATCGCAGTACTGCTGAGATCAAAACTTAAAAAATTACAAGGCTCTATAAACACCAGATTCGAATCTATTTTTAAAGATCCTGATGTTGTCAGAGAACTTACCTTCCTCCAAGAACATTATATCATTACACCAGCAGATAAAGCTTCTAATAATTATACATTTACTTGTAAGAAATATTACTTTGACCGCCTAGCGAAAGAATTAGTATTAAATTTAGGTCATGAAAACCCTACCTATACTCTCACGAACCTTTCGGTTTCGGAATTATCTGAAAATCAAAAATCTGTCCTCAACACGTTTGGTATTGACACATTCATTCCAAAAATGCACAAAAATCCTTACAAACAACGCTTTATCACAAGTTCCTCGAAGTGTTCCACAAAATCTGTATCGATGTTATACACAAAAATATTATCAGATCTGGTCTTCATGGGTATTGCGAATCAGTATATTCCAGAAGTGGAATTAATCAAATGTGGATCCTAAAAAATTCAAAAGAGTTATTAACTAAAATTCACTCCATCACGTCCTTTAACTTTCGACTCTTTATACAACGATCACTCATGAGAGATTAAAAGGCAGATTAGCGGAAATTATCCAAAATGCATTTACTAGTAAAACGGAAGCCGCAAATTCAAATGTATAGTTAAAGGTCATGATAAATCTTACTTTGTCAGGGAAAATTCTGATTCCAAAAACAAATATACTGAAACAGATGTCATCCAAATGTTGAACTTTCTTATCGATAACATTTTTGTGGTCTTTGGAGACAAGTTTTTCAACAAATTGTCGGCATTTCAATGGGTACTTACTGTGCCCCGTTTCTGGCTGACATATTCCGTTACTCATACGCAGCTGAATCCATCCAGTCTTTGCTCTCGCAAGGAAAACAACCATTGGCTTTAGGCTTCAGTTTTACTTACAGATATATAGATGACTTGCTTTCAATTAATTATCCTTCATTCGCGGATTACCTTAGCATCATTTATCCAAGTGAACTGGAGGTCAAAGAAACCACAGAAAATAATGTTTCTACTTCGTATTTAGATATTATATTGACTTTCGACACCGATATTCAATTGAATACCTCACTCTATGACAAACGTGACGATTTCAATTTCGCTATCATAAATGTTCTTTTCATAAGTAGCAACATTCCATAATCGCCCGCATACGTATTCATATCTCATTTAATACGTTATTCCAGAGCATGTTCAAATTACAACGACTTTGTTCTGAAGGCTATGCGACTTTCAGATTAGCTACTCAACCAGGGTTATACATGTGCTAGACTAACAACGTCACTGAGGAAGTTCTATGGTCGTTACGAGACTCTTATTACACAATATGATATCTCGTTATCCAGACATTTAAATGATATTCTGGACTGAGACCGATTCCGATCATTTTACACACATTTGACAATTTCTATACCAGAAGGTTACCTACTTTGACTTCTCCATGAATAAATATATATGACATTTACACGATTTGACTCTTTCTACTGGGTATACATTACGGGTGATGCTAGCAAGCAGGAGATGCTCACTCTTCACAGGCACCTGATCTCACTCCATCAAGGGGGTTCACATATGTTCTTCAAGTAGACATTTTTCATTGTTTTCTATTTGGTTTTCATTTTCACTGATTTCGTATGTCCATTGGTTTCATGATTTTCGGACTTATGGTTTAGGATCTATCCATCATCTTTACATGTTTTCATACTTTAAAAATCCTAGTTAGATATATTCTTGTGACTCTGCACGCAAAAATTAACATGTAATATTAGAGTGTTTGTAGTAAATCAGATTAGAAGAGACAATCAATATCACAATTTCCACTTTAAAGTTTTTCATGTGATCACTAGCTGCAGAGGAGAATAGGAGAATGCTAACGAAACCAACAACATCATTTACTACAAAAATAAGTTAATTCTATACAATTACTGCGAAAGATTTTCTTATTGAAGTGTTATATGATGATTTAATGTCGGTCTTGTGCAATATGCTCCTGCCGCTCGTGATAGCAGTATTTTGTTCGTTTTAAGTGAACTACATAGCCCAGTGTTCTGGTTAATGATTCTCAATTGCAAAGTGCGTTTCCTTTGAAAATTATGTAATAGTTTTGATTATGGAAAAGGCGTCTATATTTTCTATGCCATAATATATATCATCTAAATTCCAGTGCATATTTCATTTTCATAATTGATAGATTGTACTGAAAATTGATGTAAATTATTGCATATTTATTGATATAAAATATTGCATATTTATTGATGTATATTGCATATCTATCATTAATTACATACACAAATTACATTTACTACTCAATGTAGAAAATGTTCTCAGTTTCAAGGTTTCTTTTGTTTTGGGGTTTTTTTCTGATAAGGGACACATAATATCAATTGTCTTTTAATATTCTGTATAATAATTCGGAATAAATTCACACGATTCGGTAAGACATGTCAGAGAAACTACTAAAATGTTCAATCCAAGAAATGCAGAAATGTTTAATTTCATGGTAAGCACGTTAACCATGTTAACTATATATACTTTCCACAGAGGACACACAGGGAGAATACATTTGTATTTCATACAACGTTTTATGATGCGAGTTGTACGTTTCAAGTTTTCACATAGAGTCAAAAACATATCTCAGTATTCCGGTTTTCTCATCGTTTTTCGGATAATTCCTACAAATATTGGATTTGTATTGAGTTATGTAAAGTCATTGTCATTTTGATTCACAATATATATGTGCAATTTAACGGAAAGATTTTTCAACAATGTGCTAGGATTACAAGAAGGTACTAACTGCGTTTCCCTTACAGTGAAAATGGTTTTGAATTGTAATGACAGGCATCTACTTAAAATTCTAGAAATTCGACCTTATTGACATGTCTCATGACACATCTAGATATCTATATCTAGATGATATACTAACTATCCATAATCCTGAATATGAAGAACATATTAGCGAAAATTATCCACCTGAACTTATGTTGAACAAAGCCAAATAATCTTATAAGGAAACAGCTTTCTTTGACGTATACATCAAACAATATACAAACTAGCATTTACTATAAACGTACCGACTTTGTATTCCTATTGTAAATTCCCCCTAGTTAAATGACAATAAACCCCTATCCTATAGGATATACTTTTGTAAGTTGGTTCGATTTGATTAGGCCTGACCTATATGACAATGTTATGGATTGGATAATGGATGTGGGGGAATCATTAATATCTTTATGTGCAGGTTTTAGATACAAATTGTAATGTTCCTCTAATTTTACTTCACCTAAACCCCACTCTTTTTTTATTGTTTAACCATTTTATATTTTGTTTTTAGAAAGCCTGACAAAATATCGGGAAAGGGATGGGCAAGCATCCTCGGCATCCGTCTGTTCTAATGCATTACTTATGTATGCCATTGTTCTATTTATTTACATGCTGATTTTATAATTGTGTTTGTTTATTGCATTATTCATGCATTCATGTAAACATATACCCATATCACGACTTTCAACTTTACTGGCTTTATGCATTTCTGACATCTCATTGCCTTTTAGATCTGAGTCCTGTAGGGTAAAATGTAGAACTTTGTAATTCTTGCTATGAACATACTGAACAATATCAAGAATAACATGGAATTCCTCTGATATGTAATGAGATCTACTTAATGCTATTCTAAAATGAAAGACATATTTATTATCCATCTTACTGCATTTCTTGGAAACCTACATCGTTCTACCAATACGACGAGTAAATAACACACATAGATTTTCACCGAACTTTACACTTCTAAGAATTTTACGATGTTTCGTGAAATGTTTTCGTCCCAAATTTACGCTTACGCCTAAGTTTACGTTCACGTTGGAACTGATATGTTAAGTGGAACGGCCCCAAAAACCTTAGGTCGCTTTCATACAGATAGAACAGATTGACGAATAATAAAGTCACTTTATATCTTTTTGATATTGAATTTCATTCCACTATTCACATGTGTAGTCTTTGATTGTACTTCTTTTGGGATATATGGAATGGTGTATCCGTTAACTGGCTACCCACATGCCGATTGTCGCTTCAATAGACCGTCCACAGTCGGCACTGCAAATGCATTACAATCCAATATTTTTGTGTTGTCTTTTTATGAGATAAGTCGGATGTGCTGTGCATATCCGTGGCGACTTTTGACATAAAGCTGAGTCAGATGTCTTGTTCCCTTGATTTTGATATCCCTGAACCTTGGTCAAAGTATATAAAACACATAGCGAGTTTCATTAAAAATTGTATGACATTAAGATGCATTTGAGATTGTTTTTCATCACATGTTATTATAAAAAAGAAAACAGAAGACAAAGCTGTATGACAAAAATCACCAAGGACATGCACACAAATATAAGTAAACGGTGAATTTTCTATGATAACTTTGAGAAAATCGGGTTCCTTAAAAGGCATCACTTTCCTTCTAGGTTTACGCTACGTCAAAATACTTTTAACTGTGATTTCACAGAAAAAAATCATAAGACGTGGCGTAATGCTTAATTACGTTTTATGCTTCTAAATAACGTTAGATTTTAACTAGCGTTATGACGCTCAGTAATCTTGTCTTATGTGATAAATGCAAACAACAGATGACTACTTCCCCTGAGAGCTTTCGTGGTGCCTGTGACTGATCATCATTTACTTTCGTATTTAGCTTAGTGTCTGTCAACATATTTACCAATATTTCTCGCATCTGTATTCATTAATGAATCCGGTGATCTATGTATGGAAACACTTTTATTGTATCATGCATGAAAAATACAGTGAGAGAATGTCTATGTTTACGCTTTCAATTTAATTCCATATCTTCTACATAGCCATGTTTTGGCTCGGACATATTTCATTCCATCAGGCATTGTCGGCGTCTTTCTTTAATTAAATGAATTATTTTGAATAACAAAAAGATGTATGAATCCATAACTATTTTGTTCTGAATCATGTTCAGTTCTTTAATGAGTTTAAAAGTCGATCCTCTGGTGAATACTTCGAAATGATTTGTTCAATTTAATGAAAAAGTAGTTATTGCCCTTTTGCGTGAACACATTTCATCTCTTACATACTCAAGAAGTGTATTAGATATGCATATTCCCTTCTTTATGAAATTTCTATTGAGGAAGTCCTCAAATACAACAAAGCAATTCTTTAGATGTAGAATGCAAAACAGAAAAATTGTAACCCCTAAGTTTTACAATTTCAAGTAAAGTATATATATATATATATATATATATATATATATATATATATATATATATATATATATATATATATATATATATATATATATATATATATATATATATATATATATATATATATATCAGTGAGTATTCAAAACAATAATAACGCTTTAATATAACTAACATAAATATGTCAGGATAATTTAAATGATTGTAAACTACCTTGACAATATTTAAATCAGAAAGCTCAGATTTCTCTGATTGAGTTAATTTGATATATTTTTTATCTTTCTAGCACCAGTTATTTTTGTACTTTCCTCTTGTATGTAGTAGGAAGTATCTAGTTTTCATTCGGAAGTGGTATAGTTACTTCACATTTCAAAATGCACTAAACACAATAACCTGTCCAAAGCATATGCGGAAACTGATATTTGCTGGAAGTAAATTCTAAAATTCCAACATTATTGCTATGAAACAAAAACATTTTACACCTATTATTCGAAAAATTATTCAATAAAGTATTCATGAAACATTTACGTAATGATGCACTGAGAGATAGAGCTGAAGAAGTGTAAAACTTCTGGAATTCAATTGGATGATTCAGAGGATGGAAACCGTCTGTTTCATTGTGACGATTGATTCGTTGTAGCGTCCTTGGATTGGGGCAGAAAGGGTGTTGTTAGTTTTTTTTTTATTTATTTATTTATTTATTTATTTATTTATTTATTTATTTATTTATTTTTGTTTGTTTGTTTGTTTGGTTTTTTTTTTTTTTTGGGGGGGGGGGGGGTTGTTCCTTTTGGATTAAAATTACATAGTGATTCCGATAAAGAGGTCAATGTAACATGACATGACATGACATGACATGACATGACAAAATTATGATACTGTATAACGAGTTGAATTTAAATTACCCTTGCTTCTACCTGGCACCCATTTTATGTTTTGTTCTGTATGTATGGGAAACATTTATTTCTGGTGCAACTAGACTAACGGAAAACGGGCATCTCTCAGACAACAGATTCCACCTCTACTTCCCGGGGTTAAAGAATGTCTTACGCGGTATATTTTGTGACTGCCGCCAAATAAATAAAACAGTTACGTTAATATTCTACAGGTCATCATGTTTTCATTATCGTTCTTATTAGAGAAAATCTGCGACTTGATCTAAGGCTTTTAATAGTCATCAAGTGCGTATTGAATGAACTCTCTCGCTATCTGTAATACGCCCATTCCCACTGATTGTATATGATTGTCACAAGCAACAAAGATTAAATCAAAGAAAATATCAATTGAACACGAAGAAATTGCCGGAGAAAAGTTGCTTTCTTACACGGCTGTCTTTGCTTTCTGTTTAAATTGGCATTATAGAGATATGAAATGCAACGGGTTAAACAAATCAATAAAGATTTAGGACGTTAAGCGCATATGAGAGAAACATGTTATTATTCTAACAATAACAAGGGCAGGTCGGTGACTTACGCTACATTGGTGAAAGCTACATTGTAATCGTATTTAATCTGAATCTGTCAAACAGACTTTGTTAAGATAGATGGGATTTAACTTTATAATTTTGTCTACGCAGGATAATTTGGATTCGTATATTGGCGATTCTTTTTCATACCTTGTGATACAAAACCTTTTGATTAACATTTTCCGACACATTACATCTTTATGTTTATTGTGTTTGATATTAATTATAAGTATCGATATAACGTGAACGGGAGGAGTTTTAATGTGCTTTTGTATGTATGACATGTAAAATATTTATTTATATACATACATATGTAGATATAGATACGCATGGATATATACTTAAAACCAATCACGCACATCGAAGACATACATAACAAATGAATATAAATCGTAGAAGGTAAAATATAGTTAATGAACACGTGGATAGTCAAACACTTATCAGATACCCAGGACGAGTGAACATATCTTACTGACCAGCTAGGGCTGTTGTATTTGATTTCAAAGTCATCATCTAATAAAATGAGGTAGATTGCAATTTATGAACAAAAAGCTTTAGAATGAGATACATTGGGAACCATTGTAAAAATTATACTTAGACGAAATCATCATTAAGCAATATGTATTAAACAATGTAACTTCAATCCATACCTGCATTAATTTAGAGTGAGATTAACTTATTATTCCTGAAGGAAGAAATTGAGACAATCCAACGAAAACAGATGTATCCAAATATCAAAAACTCGATATTTGTTCGATGAATCGATATTTGTAAGTTGATTCTCATCTCGAACGTCAGTTAACCGAGTATATTACTACATAAAGGTAAGAGGAAGCGTCACTGTTATGTGACGGGCACACACAACAATTTACCACGGAACACATTCATAGACCCATGAAAGAAAAATACTAGGGAGCCTGATGTGAAACTCGAACACCTCTGACCACAAACCAAGCACATTATCGCCAGCCTAGTCATACTTAGAAGGTTGACGCTTCCCCTAATATGATCATATCAACACCGTGACCATTTGAATTACATATTTATTTATGTAACCCGGTAATTCTTACCTCAAAAGTGTGACCACTATGATAACTTTACTTCTGTATCTAGGTTTTAAAGAGTTTTCGGAGGAGGTGGAAAAGTAGGGTCCATTAATCAGTTAACAACATTTATTGACTAATTATAAAACGCAGTTGGCAGTCTGTAGCAAGACAGATGTATAATCCAACATTAGTTTTATGTGTGTTTTATTATCATCTCAGATTCCTTCTTATTTTGTCTGGGGTGAACACTGTCGTATATTTACTGACGTATTTAACTTCTTGTCCTTATTAAGGTATATCGACTGCTACATTAAGTTAACAACTTAATAATGTTTCACGTGTATGGAGTTAAACACTAAAATAATTGATTCAATATCAATGTAGGACTGACATTGTACCTTCATTAACCCCTGGAACCAAACGTCAGACCAGATGCTCAGCAGAAATGAATACGACTACACCTACACCTTTCATCAGTGCCCATGTTTGGCAACCTACACCTGCCGTCAGTGCCCATGTTTGGCAACCTACACCTGCCAACAGTGCCCATGTTTGGCAACCTGCACCTGCCATCAGTGCCCATGTTTGGCAACCTACACCTGCCATCAGTGCCCATGTTTGGTAACCTACACATGCCATCAGTGCCCATGTTTGGCAACCTGCACCTGCCATCAGTGTCCATGATTGGCAACCTACAACTGCCATCAGTGCCCATGTTTGGCAACCTGCACCTGCCATCAGTGTCCATGTTTGGCAACCTACACCTGCCATCAGTGCCCATGTTTGGCAATCTACACCTGCCATCAGTGCTCAAGCATACATTCGAAACAAAAATAGTTCGGCACTGTCCACACGAACTGACTGTGGATCAACGCTGTAAAGAATGCGTCAATGCAACGTAAAATAGTATTTTCAGTAGGTAAGTGATAAATAGTTTACTTCAATGAGAATATTGTATCCTTTTTGGACTTATTTGGGTACTAGCTTGACATTTTCAGATACGTGTACACCTTTTCACAAAAACAAACGTGTTAAAAGTACTATACTTGTAATACCCGATGGCTGCTCATACTAAATACGCATATGAAAAAAAATTCTGCACAGAATGTGGCGAGACAATAAGCACAAAATAAAGTTAAATGCGGGGAAGTATTCATACTGATCATATAGCGAGAATGAAATCAGACAGGACAAGTAAGAATATCCTATTGTTTAGCCATGCTCTACATTTCATGATTAAATGGGAGAAAATAACCTCAGTGTTGAAATCATATACGAAATGAATCATTATTATTATTATTATTATTATTATTATTATTATTATTATTATTATTATTATTATTATAACTATTATTATTATTATTATTATTATTGTTATTGTTGTTGTTGTTGTTAGCGTCTTTATTGAAACTTCATTTATATGACTTGTTTTCCTTTTCATCACCAGGGTTTTATTTTTCGATTTATTCAAATACTGTTCATTGACATGTATTTTCTTGAAATGTTATTAGTAATTCCCAGAAGACAGAGTAATAAGATTAGGTGTTAATTTCCTTTGTCATATTAACTTGACGTATCAGCACATATTTATTTTTAATTCGTTCTGCACTGATAAATATACATTGCCATAAAAATGCGAGCAGAAATTACTACATTAGATTTAATTAAAATTCAAAAATGTAAAATCATGACAAATTCATATAAAACACATACTTCTTTTCTTGTGAAATAATAGCATATATCATTTGCAATGACAAGGGTTTCGTTATAAGACGTAATGATATGGACCGCTTTATCTCGTATATGAAGTGCTCAATTGTATCTTTACAGTTGTTCATATAGTTGTTTACAGATACGTGAAATACGTCAGGAACCTTATAAGATCAATTAATATCTACATCTCCCTACTCCCGCTACACACCATGTGCACACGTATACGATACATATACACTCGCTGTAATAAAACAACAATAGTATATTAGTCCGTATGCCTTACACAACGTGAATTTAAAATACATATGTTCCAATCTATATTCATACACATGCCTGGATAATATAACAGAGCGTACACACGACCTGAGAAATCGTCTGTTCCGATGGAAGAATGAAGGCATGGAATGTGAATAACACTTATTTAATTTTCTCGGAATTGATTTGGAATGGGTATGTGGAATTAGAAACGATTACAAATTTTATCATTGATATGTTTAAAGTGCAACTTCGTCTTGGTATCCCATAATGCATGTGTAAGCGCCAAAGCACATGCGTAAGGATAGTTGACGTGTACTAATACTTCCCTCAATTAGTTCGACTCGCAAAGGAAGTAGAAACAAATACAGGAGTCCAGTTTGAAGTGCCATGACAAAGTTATGTGTTATGTGAAATATTTATATAGATTTGATATCACCTAATTTGAAGAAAGATAACGAAAACAAGTCCAAATTTCAACAGAATGACATACGCCACAAAGTACACATGGAGGAAACAGGAGCGAAACCAATATAGTTTTAGACAAAAAGGTGGATGTAGAAATAGTAATTTAAGTAGATTTTAATACAAGCATCAGAAACTCAGCTAAGTGGAGAAAAATTCATCTCGGAGGTCTTGTATTCAATTATACTTCAGCGGGTAAAATGTTGGTGGATGCAGTGACGGCACTCACGAACGATCAGGGGGACAATGAAGAGAACCGAGGAGCAAATATAAAGGATATTGAAAAATGGTTGATTTCACAACCAGAAATTGATAGAGACGCTCTTAAAGGCCCTCTTCATATATTGTTACAAAGAGAGATCGATGCTGGAAAATTACAAAAACTTTCCAATGGAAATTACGTATTAACGTCATCTGAGAATAAAGCTGGGAGAACAAAAACGATATTGAAAAGATGTACCTCCACACCAAGTCGTAGGGGAAGACCCCCTAAAAAGAAGGTTTGTATATGATTAATAACATTAGACAAAAGTGTTGTTGAAATTAATTTTAAAGGAGGAAATATCAATGTATTTCCTGTAAACACCAGCGGTAACAGATCTCATTTATAAAATTTCTACATCGTTATTTCCGTTCATTGGTCCTATATGATTCATTTCCTATTCATTCAATCTTTTTTTTTTTTTTTTTTTGTCATATGAATACGAATAATACGAATTTGATAATCAAAATTAAAAGTCAACCACATCGATAAAAATCGTACCTAAAGTGATATATATATATATATATATATATATATATATATATATATATATATATATATATATATATATATATATATATATATATATATATATATATATATATCAGAAATTTATTATTCTGCATAAATTCTTTTTATGGTTTCAAATTTCATTTATAATTTATTGGATGTGCTAAATACATCAACAGTATAATTTCATACTCGTGATCGTCATTTACTGAAACGTTATATACCTATTTTATGTAAATGTTAAAAACATATACCATATACCTACATAATACAACTAAAGTGATCATGAATCAAGTTCTTCTCCTACATTATTTAGTATTCAGTCACGTTTCCTGAGTGCAATTGTTATTTAGAAATGACCGAGATATATAAGTGGGACCTGTTTACGATATTTTAATTTTCCTATTTAAATAACTTCACATGTAGAACTGCAGGCCTGTTATCTCCAGTGAGAAGGTGTATTCCCTATCTAATGTCAATATCATACCCGGAAGCCAGGTTACAATGCGTTATACGGCTACATTACTACTTAGTGGCAATCTACCTTTTTACGTCCTATATCATATATCATACCTAGTTATGTATCACAATATTCTGTGGATATTTTGCGTAAATTATATTACTTTAATTTACAATAATCAATAGGATTCTGTTTTTGCAGCAGATGGTATTCTAATTTATCGATATTAATATCATTCCTTTTTAAAATGGTGTTATTATTATTATTATTATTATTATTATCATTGTTATCGTTATTGTTGTTAATATTTTTATTTCAATATAAACCTTATTCTTGTGATTAAGGTAATATCTATTATATTTGAATTGGTGTCGTTATTTACTAGGTGCATCTGTGATTTTTTTTTCTCTTATTGTTTATCTTTTTATTATCATTAATTGTTTTGTTTAATTTTTCTTTGGGGGATAGGTTGAAAAAAGAGGGTGGTGTCTTATTTATCTATTCATTTTATATGTACATCAAATGCACGTTCAGTTTTCCTTGATTGTGTTTTAAACGCAAACGTCGACATTACTTACATCAATAAGTGTATACAGATGTTCATGTTAATGTATTCTATCAATACACTAAGACGCCCTTCCCAAGTAACATAACACAGCGTTGTTTATTGACTGAGAATAAACGTGAATAATTATGTTAATAACGTATTGAATTAAACGTTGTTAATAACTAAAATTAACTGCTATCACTGCTATATCTTTTCGCAAGACGTATTGTAGCCACAAAATGTGGACCGATATTCGAATTGTGGTTGATTATCTCTTTTCGGTATGTGATAGTTTATTTATAATCAAAACTATTCAACCGTTTAGTATTGGGATCATATTAGAGTGGTAATACTGATAATCTAACGACTGATTGATTTGATATTGTTTTACGTCACTCCACGATTATTTTAGGTACATTATGACGGCATATGACTGATGCATTGCGCAGAAATTTATTCTTTTGTAACAGACCTTCACAGTGAAGGATCTTTTAGTGTCACGCCATCCGTGACACGTGATACCGGTTTTCACTGTATCAGAAAGAGAAGACACCAGCGTACCCATGGCGGGAGTCGAACCCGGGCCTCCCGGTAATGAGCCGAGCATCTCATCCATTGGGCTACACCGGTTTAATAATTAAACGATGATGTGATCAGCTATCAACGCTGAGTAAACATCACCTGTATGGGAGTCATGCCTGTCATGTATAATTCCATAGTCACATTTAAGAAAAATATAGAGGGAAAAGAACCCCAGTTTCCTAGCAATTTTCCCTTTTCTCTTTATTTAAACATCAAATAATATGCTGTTACTATGACGACCAATTGATACATGTGTTGTAGACTTGTCAAGTAAAAATCGAAGATCTCATAATCCTTGGAATAAAAGGAAAATATCATGTATAGTGTCATATTCAGACAAATGCGAACCCCAATAAAATCGAGGTGAGACCAGGTGCCCGGGAGGAATAAGCGTCCCCTGGTTGCAAAAGTCCTGCAACAACCTTTCAAGTCGAGGAGGTAAATACATAAATATACACGTACGAACACACGAAGGAGACAAGAACACGAAGTCAAATTTTCCCATTCAAGGCAAGAAATGCTGCCTGATTGAAATTCCGGTGTCTGCTTTCTCTTTGCAGAAACTTCGCCGATATTACAGTTATATTTCAGAAGCTACTACTCCGCCATCCCCGATTATCGCTACTCCACCTATCTGTGACTTCTGTCGCCATTCTGCCGAATCCTCAAAGAACGGGGTGTCAGAAGACCTACTTGTCTGTAAGGATTGTGTAGCCAAAGGTGAATGTAACTTATGAACAAACATTAATTAATGTGTATTGTGTGCATGTAAAATATCTTAATTGCCTAAAAAGACTTCGGTGGGGTTGCCACAAAAAATAGATTACTTCTAAATGAGAGAGTTTAGAAAGAAAAAACCCCAAAACAAATGACTTTCATACTAAGACACTTTCCATCAATCCGCAGTGCGTTGGCTTTAATAATTCTAACACTATAAATGTACATTAAATTCAATTTCAATGTAATATGTTAGAATTAAGTAATAATAAGTAAGAGACAATGTTTGCATTATACACAACTTTGTGTGTGTGGTACACTACTTTCCAGTATTCGTGTTTCCTCAATTAACTTTTTAATTCTTGAAGTATAATAATACAACGTTATCTTAATGCAAGGGTTTGAAAGGAGTTCAACCAATTTGCATTTTCAAGAAGCGGATTGCTATACTCTAAATTCTTTTCCCCGAAACACATGCCAGCTTTATTTAATGATATTAACTGTATCTTAAGTTTGACTAAACAAACGCTGAACTGAATTCTGTACTGACCTGAATTCTGTATGGTTTTATAGATATCTTTACTAATCTATAAACCGTCTTCATTCGCTAGTGTTTTATTTTCGCGAGCCTGTCTAGGATACACAAAAATAAATCACCCCGAACAAATCCCTAGTTTAAAAGAAATGACAGAAGACATTTGTGAAAATTCGCCACCGTAATGCATATAATAAAAGAATAAGGACACAAAAAGGCCTCATTATTCAAGTTCGTTAGAAACGACTATGCTAGTACAAAACATCGAAAAATAATTTCTTACATCGAATTCGCGAGAGTTAATGGTTGCGAATGAAAAACGGGATTTAATGTTTAAATCTGATTAAGCTGTAAGTAAAATCTGACCTATGTTTCATATTAGCTCATCCATCATGTATGGACTACAACTTCATTCTGGCCCAGAGAGCTCAGTTGTATCCGTGGCAATGCATTGACTGTAAGACGTGCTGTGTGTGTGAGGATTCCGGTGAAGCGGTAAGGTTTGCTCAGTCTCTCTATAAAAAGAGCACTTAATCAAAGCCATGAATATAAACAGTATAATAAAACCTACTTAATATTCATCATTGATTGACAAAGAACTCCTTTTATTTCTAATTAAAATCCGTGTCAGATAATATTAGGTTTTTTTGGTAATATACTCAGATCTATTGGATATCTAATTTAATCCATCCGAGATAAGTATAGATCTTTTATAGAATACCATGGATAATATAAGTCTGACGTATGTAAGGATTGTTCATATTTTTTTTTTACTTTAATGTCACACTTATTCCCTTTGCAGTGTGGAACTCGTAAAAAAGTTCCCCGCGGAGGGTTTGACTTAAGTGTTATTATGTGGCTGTGACACTTTCTACACAGTGTTTGTTCACATTTATGTATAAATACAGTGCTGAATTATATTTGTTTCGTCTGTATATGAGGGCATTCACGGTGGGTGTGGCTAGTCAAACAGGAGACGCTCACTCCTCCCGGGCACCTGGTCTTACCCCTGAATTTCAGGGGTCCGTCAATGTCCACTGTGGTAAATTGTTGTTAGTGCCATAGTCATGTGCCATCAGTTACTTTCGTATTTTACATGTACATAGGTTAGCTATTGTCTTATGCACGATTCCTTTATGCCTGGAATTTACAATGTATTCTGTAGGACTGTATGAATGTACAATATATTCTGTAGGACTGCATGCTATTTTGTGATGGATGTGACAAGGGATACCACATGGATTGTCATCAACCCAAAGTTGTTAATAAACCGTCAGGTAAATTAGCATGAAATTTTGTATAAAGTTGTTTATGAGATGAACCCCTGTTAGATGTGCGAGGCTGCGTATATCTTAATCAAAATGCCTTATCCCACTTGATTAAACCATGGGTGCAAAGTTCATGTATTCACTATTAATAAAAAGTATCGAATTTTTGTGTATTTACACTTCTTTCTATATTAAATCCAGTAAGAATGAGACTTCAGAGAACAATAAACCTTTAAAGCTTAGGCAAGGTCTACATTATGAACGGACCGGCAAATTTCCGCTAGGAAATCTTTATCAGCTATCTGATTTCAATATCTGAGACCAGTAGCTAATACATTTCAAATATCCTTGTGTTTATATTATGTAAACTTAATACACTAAGTACAATAAATCCAGATTCCAAATTCAAAAATTCGAGTATGATTGTGAACCTAATTTTAAAATATGAATATTTCAATGAAAGCATCTTTTATCTTAATGAATTCTAATTATCGATATTAACAGTAATAATTACTTTGCTTATTGTGGTGTTAATATAAAATATTAACCATTTACACGGAGTTGTCAAAGCTTGTGAATCAAACTTTACGCATAACGTCTCTAGTATAACAGTGATCACACAAAGTAAAAACTCTGAACATAACGATATTATGGTTGATTCGGTGTATATTACTCGGTAAGATTCTCGATTCGTGACCGAGCGATTACTAATTCGAGTCCCAACGGACAACACAGCAGGTAGAAGTCCCCTCTCTGCTTCTTTGGAAGCCCTGCATAGGTCAACATTTCTGTGTAATGCATCAGGTATATGCCGTCACTGTATAAATGACATAATCTTGGCATGACGTGAAAAATCATTTAAGAAACAGAAACAAAACCAAAAAAATGAAGGTTAATTTATAATTTTCTTTAAAATGCATTATCTGATCGAGTATTAAAACCCTATCAATCAAATCGTTTCACGTATATATATATATATATATATATATATATATATATATATATATATATATATATATATATATATATATATATTTATTATTTCGTAATATTACATTGTAAAACATACGTAGTATAAAGTGTTTCAAGGCTATGTAATTTTAAAACTTCATTCAATCCGTAGAAAATACAAAAGCATTTAAGCGTATTTGGTTTCTGAATTATTCTTGAGACATATGTGAACATTGACTGTATCATATATTGATTGAACATATCATATTAGCATATATGGCTTCCACAGATACTCCTAAGCGATTCTGTGTACTTATTAAAATGTATCTATGAGCTTCATATATTGATAATCTGTAAAATAGAGTTTTCTTTTGATTGCCACATATAACAAGAAAACGTATATAAGAGACATGTCTCATTTTAAACCCTTACAAATAATCCTTGCACTGGATACTTGTTGTGATTGTGTTGTGATTACCATAATTCGTTTCTCTAGGTAAATGGATCTGTTATGAATGTATAATTGACGGAATATTGCTGTCAGATATCGAACAGTTAACAAAGAAGAATGATCCAGATGGAGCTGACGGTATATTGACATCGAATAATACCTCTGATATTGAAAACTGACGTTCTCTTAAAATTAATGAGGATTGGAAATCCAAAGTGTTGAATATAAATATTTGTTTACCATGATATTTTACCAGAGATAGAAAGTTTTAGCACGAATTCTTTCGCATTTGCTGATGTTGTATTTTAAGAAATTTTCTATGTTTTGAGATTTTTGTTTCGTTCAGGGTTTCTTTTTTCGGGGAAGGGGGGAGTTGTTTAAGGATTTTAACATTATCTGCGGATATGAGTGTTTGTCATGTCACTTAATAAATTATTTTTAAATTCACAAGTGAAAAAAGTAGAACGTCAAATAACGTATACATGTTTAAAAGATAGATTTACATGTAATTTAGATATTCTTACTATTTAAGGAGATGAAAGTAGCTCTACTATTTCTAACATGTTTCCAACTCCACGGCAGTCACCAGTTCCAGGAAAGACGTAAGCTTTATGTAGTAAACATAGTAGTAGGCATTACTAACATTTTTAAATATTATTCCATACAAATTTCAAACTTCCATACTATTAAAGAGGCAGGCTAGATATCTAACTTCCAAATTATATAAAAATGTTCATCTCTGACAAAAAAAATAAAAGGGAACAAAAGAAAAAGGAAAATTAAACACAACATTTAAGTAAGAATACATGCATATTTATGAACGCATTAGAGGATGGGTTTTGAATGTTATAAGACTTTAAACGTTCAGAAATTCTACAGCAAACAAAGTATGATCTAAAATATGGATATTATACATATTTTTCGCGTCAAGTCCTCATCAGCAGAAGTGATAAAGGAAAGAATGTTATAAAGACACCAAAACATTGTCCTAAATACTTACTCACTTATATGTACGAAACAAACCTGACTACTTGGAGCAAATATGCAATTACTCGATACACTGTTAACAGTAAGCTACAATCTTACATAATCAGACTTTCAGATTTACAAAAGCTAAAATGATGTTTCTTTTACATTATATTCACAAATGGAAAATGATCTCAATCAACTGAATATGATTTCAATGATATCTATCAACCATTAAAAATGCTTCCTATCCTAATCCGAATTCCGAAAGAAACGAGTAACTCTAAAAGATAAATCTGTTCACATGAGGCAATATGTCATATGTAACAGTGTCATATGAAGCTTCTTAGTATATCATGTTGAATTGTATTATATGTTTAATATGCTCTTAACCCTGAACTACACCGATGTAAATATCAAATAATATCTTACGTTGGTAAAAAAAAAGGTTAATGGGAATGATTAATTGAAGTACATATTGTAGCAAAATGTAATGTGGAGAAAATTACAGAAATTGCTTGAAATGAAATTAATGGCTTTATTTCACTGTCACAAATTACTAATTTCTAGACACTTTTGTCTGACACAGTTACAACAATTCAGTGATAGCAAGAAGGTATAAGATATTGCCCTTTACTTCAGTTAAACTTCTACTACGTTTCCACAAATATGTGTGAGCAGTTCTAATGATACGAGATAAAGCAATAACCACAATTACCAAATTCACAACAAACTAAAACAAACAAATGAAAAGAATAAGAGCAAAACTTGAGTAAATCCCCTGAACACATAGACCTGAAGCCTATGAATGCGCTCTGGACACTTTTTTCAATGGCATGACGTCCGTTAAATTCATAGTTCATTATTGTTGTTGGTGTTGTTATTTTGTTGTTGTTGTTGTCCGTTTATAATACCTACTGTTTGTGTATTAGAGCTAAAGCAGTAATACAGTTATTTAGATGTAGCACAAAAGCTTTAAACTGAAGTGTCTTTCGTCACTTTATACCTAAAATCTCTACCCTTGCCTTCAAATTTTACCCAAATGAACCGGTTTTATTTTATTTCTCTAGATCCCATTCTAATTTACTGAGACAAGGAAAGGCTATAAAAAGCAAACGTACCAAGGATTATCCTGACGCCTCTAGATGGAGTATAGATGAGGTGGAATTATTCTTTGAAGCTGTGGGGTTTAAAGACCAAGCCTGTGCTTTTCGTGAACAGGTAGCTTAATAATGTATATCATAGATGAAAAGAATTTTTGGCATGAATTTATTTCTTTTTTTTATTTATTCATTTATTTTTTTTTTTTTTGTTAATCATTTCATAATATAAGTTTTATTATTACTTCAACAGCATAAAATTTATCATATGATAAATATTCTACTAAAAATAGAGGTTTTATATTTGTCAAACTTCTACAAACATTTAATATTTTTAAAATAACTGAATCTGCCTCAATTGTTACTCTTACGAGGACAGGACGCCGACGGTAGAACTCAAACCCGGGACCTCTAGGTCAATGGACTGAATTACTCAGACTCCAGCTGTCCTTAACATTAACAAGATTTTCTACGTTATTTGATTCTCGAGGACATTCACCGGCGAAAAAGATATCTAAACATTTATACAATTCTCATTTAATTTTATCTATAGGAAATCGACGGTCAGTCTTTGCTGCTGATGAGACGGAGTGACGTACTGACAGGTCTGTCTATTCGTCTTGGACCTGCTCTAAAGATTTACGAGCATGTGTGTAAGTTGCAGACGGCAGGGCATGAAAACTCTTTATTTACTTGAAGATGTTGTGTTCACTCTATATATTTAATTTGCTGTAAGTTACGGAATGCACAAATTAGCATGTATTGTTTACTGTAGGTATCTCTTTTTCATAATTTTCATACGTAGTTTTCTACAGCGGATGGGTATATACTTCGATGGAACATTACATATTGTAATAGAAGATGCGTATGTGCTTGGTAGCGCTAAGATATCGGGCGATAATATTTCACTATTTTCTTCAATAATTCATAAATATTGATTATAAATATTTCATGACTTGGTGCTTCAAGATATATGGAAAAATTCCCTCTTCGTGTTGTTTTATTAATATCATATCATTGGTATGCGCATTCGCCGCAGATTGCGTTTAATGCTCTGAGAATGGCAAAGCACTTTCATAAAATGATAAATGATTTTATCGATTTGTTCCTATTATGTTTGTCACAATGTCATTTACTATGTGTATTGTGACACTTTGCTATTACTTGTTTATTTAGTCACTGTATAACAATGATCAATGTGTATAATTTATGGCAATATGACATTCATGCATTCATATGGTCACACTTTGTTACCTCTTATAAAGAGATTTTAATAAAGACTACTACTGTTGATGTTGTCTTCGTTTTATATATTGTTTTCAAAGAACGGAGAAGAGATCTGGCTCATTTGTATGACAAAACTCTCCATGGTGTACATAGCAACATATGAATAGGTACACGACAAGATATATAACTAACTGATTATGCAGAAGAAGTTGGTTTTACTGACTTTGGACGCTCAATTACCGCGACAACAGTCAATCAATTCTCTTGGTTAACCCATCTACAGGCCAATAATCCAACTCGTTGCTAAAGCAGTACAATCAAAGGAACAAACACTTTAAAATCTGCAAATATCCTCAATTTTGAGTGCAAGGAACAACATGTTACTCAAGGTGAGAGATTATAATAAACATATACGCGAATCATTTTGAAAATGTTTTATATAAACAATTTTTATAAGATTTTCAAATAAACAGTCGAGAACTTCGTTCAAAAAAACATTGATAAATACTGTTTTCAATAAAACGATATGGATTTATTTTACTGACAAGACCAAGGCTTTTGTGGATCCAATAATGTCCGCTGTGATAAGATGTCGTGAATGCCACAAAAATATCGCAGATTTCGCATGTTGCTTTCGCAATAAGCACGATATTATAATTGTGCATTGAATAATACATTTATTTATGGAGAGCCCGTATAATGGTACTTCAACCACTACAAATATGGGGAAATAAGGGGATAAACGAACCCAGAAGTAACGAGAAATCATGAAACCGTAAAACATCCAAAATCAGATATAATGGAAAATCAAATACAAAATTAAAAATTCAAAAACATCTACTACGGAACATAAGTGAACACCCAAAACAAGAGATAGATCAGGTTGCCGGAAAGAGTTAACATCTGCTTACAGGAAACTTGCCGAATCACCTTAATACCAAATATTGATGTCAAAATCGGTATTTAAATGGTCTGGATAGATCCAAATCCACAATATCACATTGAACTTTTAGTTGACAAAGTGTCATATTGTATGAAAATAGCCTCATATCGACCATCGAAATTCCTTATTGACGTAGCTAGTCTACCACTTATATATTTCTGGCTTAGCAATTTACTTTAAAGTCAAGTATCCCTTAAAACAATGCCATCTTAATTTGAACCCGTTATGACAAAACGTACCGAGATATGAATACGCCATAGGCAGTTGATGATGATGATGATGATGATGATATCGTGTTTAGTGTCCTATTCAGACAAATGCGAACCCAAATAAAATCGAGGTGAGACCAGGTGCCCAGGACGAGTAAGCGTCCCCTGGTTGCATGTAACACCCGTCGCAAAAGTCCTGCAATAACCTTTCAAATCAAGGAGATAAATACATAAATATATACGCATGAACATACGAAGGAGACAGAAATACGAAGTCAAATTTCCCATTCAAGGCAAGAAATGCTGCCTGCCTGAAATTCCGGTGTCGGAAACGCAGGTGAACAAATATCTGTATATACATGTAAACACGTATTATGTCAAAGCAAGTATAGTCAAAAAGTTAAGATGGTTATTTAGTATGGTCAGGTCCCAAAATATCGGTTAACATTCTTGAAAGAGAAATCTGAAATTGCAATAGATCCCTGTAATAAGTCAGCGATGAATGGGGAGCAGATGGTACTTTCCACAAAAAAAAAAACACAAATCTGTTATCAATCAGAAAGTTCAGCATTTTGATTACATCGTTCTCAGTCCATTTATGTTTAGAATCAGGTTTCTCCTTCACAAAATAAGTTTTATTATGTTTTACTACATGTGCATGCTATTTTTAGTAAGAAGATTTTGGATAATTTCGGACAGTCTATCTCTTAACTTTTTATAACGGATCGTTGAGTAAAGTTTTGACCTGATAGAAATGTTGAAGTTATAGACAAACTTCTTTCACTAAATTTCAAAGCGACTCAAATTTCTACATTTAATTTTTCTACACTTTATACATCTCTGCCTCATGATTTGATTATAAGCAAGTTGCTGTCTCTTATACAATGGTGTTTTCACAGAGAATCTAAAACGTACATATGTACTTCCAATAACTCCGGATTCTTTTCCAACAAACAATATACTTCATATAAATACTGGACTTGTAAGGAATTATGTAAAGCACTAGATTTTCTCATGAATAACATTTTTGTGCAAGTTGATGGCAAGATATATCAACAAATAGTTGGGATTCCTATGGGTACTAACTGCGCGCCTCTGATCGCAGATTTATTTCTTTATTGTTATGAGAGGGATTTTGTTGATTCTATCCAAAAATCAAAACGTTTTGACCTCATTGACAAATTTAATAATACTTGCAGATATCTGGATGACATTTTGGTTATCGACAACCTTCAATTCGAACAATTTATATCAGAAATATATCCACCAGAGCTCACATTGAATAAAGCTAATACTTGAGATAAATCTACACCTTTCTTAGATTTAAACATCAAAATTATCAACCACCTAATATATACTAATATTTATGATAAACGTGAGGATTTTGGATTTCCTATTGTAAATTTCCCTTACTTGGATGGCTATGTCCCTCGACTCCCATCATATGGTATCTATATATCTCAATTAGTTCGATTTGTCGGAGGCTGCACCGATGTTTTGGACTTTCATAAACGAAATTTACAAATTACTACTAAACTTTTAACTCAGGGTTACAGATATCACAAGCTAAGAAAAACATTCGGCAAATTCTTCAGATCTTATTCAAATCTTCTATCTAAATTTGGAAATATTTCTTTTCAACAGTATGTATCCAATGGAATTTCCCATCCTAATTTTTACGGTGATCTCGTATATAAAGTAAGGAAAGTAAAGGCTGCGATAACGTTATTTTATCATGTAATAAAATAGTCAAACGTATTCTAAATAGACAATATGATATTGAGATCATCAAAAAGACTATATGTCTTGTATTTGGCCCCTCTACAGCATTATGCAGACTTTTACTTGAACGTTGCACGCTGACTAACAGGGCGGTGAGGACTATATGACGGGCCTTGTCCAAACCTCTTTCAGAGGAGACATGGTCCTGAACCTCGTCCCCTCTGACTGTTAGTCGGGACTCCTACAGATCTAGGGTCTTAGCTCGCTTTCAGACTGGCAGAGCACAGTTTATCATGTTGATGTCGCATATATTTTTATACCATTATGTGTTTTACAATACCTTATGTGTTTATATTTTTATGACCTCTCAATATGCGATACCTGTTGACCCTTGTTCTTTACATGGAGGATTATTTATAGATATTTAAATGTACGTCCTTTGATTGTTCTGCTGTTACGGTGAGTGGGAAGGTGGGCCCGTAAACCGGTTAACCACATCATTTGTTTGGCTTTTGTCAAATTAAATGACCGTCCTAAGTCGGTATCGTAATTGCACTACAATCAAATATTTTTGTAATGTGTTATATGTTCTAGTATATTATTTATATTCATGTATTGTATAGTTCCATGGTGACTTCTGCCACATAACTGAGCCAGTAACTCCTCTTTTTTCTTTAACTGTTATCTCGATTTTTTAGGATCCAAATTTGATTAATATCTATTCAAGTGTAAACTTTTTCACAGTATTTTGAAGCCCAGATTTCGTTTCTGATAAAAACAATTTGTAAGATCGAAACAGATTTTGTGGCACACATAGAGGAACCCGTATTAAAGCCTTTATTGTGGAGATTTATATTTCCATTATAGAAATGCAATATAAATAAGACAAGTCTAAATCTGATTGTGTTAATACCAAACGTAATGAGGAGAACAGTTTTATGGTTGTCGATACCAAACGTAATGTGGAGAACAGATTTATGGTTGCCAATACCAAACGTAATAAGGAGAACAGATTTATGGTTGTCGATACCAAACGTAATGAGGAAAACAGATCTATGGTTGCCGATGCCAAACGTAATGAGGAGAACAGATTTATGGTTGTTAATACCAAACGTAATGAGAAGAACAGATTTATGGTTGTCAATACCAAATGTAAAGAGAAGAACAGATTTATGGTTGTCAATACCAAACGTAATGAGGAGAACAGATTTATGGTTGTCAATACCAAACGTAATGCGGAGAACAGATTTATGGTTGTCAATACCAAACGTAATGAGGAGCAGATTTATGGTTGTTAATACCAAACGTACTGAGGAGAACAGATTTATGGTTGTCAATACCAAATGTAATGAGGAGAACAGATTTATGGTTGTCAATACCAAATGTAATAAGGAGAACAGATTTATGGTTGTCAAAACTAAACGTAATGAGGAGAATAGATTTATGGTTGTTAATACCAAACGTAATGAGGAGAACAGATTTATGGCTGTCAATATCATATGGCTGTCAATACCAGACGTAATGTGGAGAACAGATTTATGGTTGTCAATACAAAACGTAATGAGGAGAACAGGTTTATGGTTGTCAAAGCTAAACATAATGAGAACAGATTTATGGTTGTTAATACCAAACGTAATAAGGAGAACAGATTTATGGTTGTCAAAACCAAACGTAATGAGGAGAACAGAATTATGGTTGCTAATATCCAACGTAATGAAAAATCAGATTTATGGTTGTCAATACTAATTGTAATGAGAAGAACAGATTTATGGTTGTTAATACCAAACGTAATGAGGAGAACAGATTTTTGGTTGTCAATACCAAATGTAATGAGGAGAACAGGTTTATGGTTGTCAAAAATTGTGGTTGCCAATCACTTCTAAAAAGGGAATATTTGTAGGACCATACGTAGGATTTCCTGGAGCCAGATCTAACCTTCATTCTTCTACTCGATTATCATAGTAATATTTTTACATGTTAAAGTATAATAAATCTAGAGAACACTCCGATCGACTTCACAGAAAGATTGTCCACTTCTACATGCTCTTACTTTGCCCATCTTCTTAAACAATCCGCACACCAGTTCATGATTATTTCGAAATTTTCCCTCCATATGAAAGGTCTTGGTTCTCTGTAGTTTGGACATTTCTGTAACAAATGTCTCAACAAGGCGCTTTTAAGGATGTGTAGATCCCGAAAAGCGATATGATCGCAAGAAGAAATTTGAAATCAAACATGGAGCATTCACAAGATTGAGAATAATGAGAGGAGTTGTTCAGATCAATACACTGCAAAAACTGTTTGTAATTGTATAGTTTCGATGCAACTGAAGGTGTAGCAATAAAAAATACATGGCGGTTCTTTATTTTTGAAATATGAAGGAAATCTATCGAAAACAATTTTGATGCACAACATTTGACAAAAATTTAATGCATCAATGATTTTATCGGCACATTTGATTTTAATAAAAACAGCGATTAGATTTTCCATTACTATCTATAAATAATAAATATCAGAAAATATATACGCGTATAAATTTAGTGCACCATATGCACAATTCGACAAACTATTTACGGATTGAAAAAATCTTGTAGTACAAAATAATATTATCTAGTCTATGCTCTGCAAAGGTAACATCGATTTATATCCGATATTTTGTAGATTATTACAATCCATGTAATTTCCTCAGTGGAATAATTCATTAAATGTTAAAAGAGCATTTAAGGAGATATTATGTATCTCCGGCTTGATGTATTTTCGTGATCCGATACTCCGAAATCTTCTCTTGTTTCTGTCACATAAGCCGAGAACATTTACTGATTGACATGCAGGACTAGTAAGATTTCCAATACTGATGATGCTGGCATTGCATCCATAGGGGATCGCAGTGTTTAGATTCTTCTCCAGTATTCTCCCCTCTTTCGGTGAAGAGGGGTGCTGAAGTTGCATTGTTTTCAGAGTGAAATATTTCTTCTAGGATTTTAATTATTATAGACAGAATGGAGTGATCAGGAAGGATGAAGTTGCAAAAAGTAATTGGTTATCTCCAAAATTTATTTCTGATCTATGAACTCTTGTTCGGAGTTGTCTTTTTGTTTCTCCGACATATTTTAATCCATTAACTGAGCACACTATTCCGTCCATTACATTTGATTTTTGCAATTAAGATGTTAATGTTAATTAAGAGTTAAGCTATGAGTATTAAAGGAGCGTTTAGTAAGGCTGCTGGTAAAATATGTGTCTGTAATCAAAATGTTGCTGGTTTTGCAGTTTTAGTCCCATATTTCGATATCTCCCATTCAACGGGGAGAATTTGATCTCCTTGAGAGCATTGACGTGTTTAAATTTATACGGCTTGGTTTTCGTAAAACCGTCTGAATATCTATGTAATACCTGTATCAATGTTTACTACAAATGTCTGATGTTTAATATTTTATAATATGATTTTAGGGACACCTGGATTAACTACCATATATGTGTCCTTGAACAGCTGTTTAATACCTGTCTTATAGTGGGCAACGCCACAGCCACATTGGTTATCATATTTACGTTATCCATATATTAAGAGAAGTACCAATTGTCACTCCGATACGGAGCATGCGCGGATACAGAGGGGGGTTACGGGGGTCTGGACCCCTCCTGGAATCAGAAAATTTTACCCCAAAAATGTAATATTTGGGCATTTTTGGAGTTGGAACCTCCCCCCCCCCCCCTCGTCTAAGAGAAAAATTTACCTTTTTTGGTTGGACCCCCTCTGACAAAAATTTCTGGATCCGCGCATGCGGAGTATCATAACTACTAAAATCCATCACGGTTTGCATATAATCACCTATCAAAGTCGTTGTTCTCGATGTGGGCGCTTTTATGTGAACAACTTACGTCATATTATATGACGTCATAACAATCACAAAGTGCGCATGTATGTTCTCGTTATTGTAGTTACGATACTTTGTATTCACTGTCCTAAATCGGCACTGCAATCGTGATACAATCAAGCGCATTTGTGATGTATATTGTGGGATTATATTTACTCTACATGTCCATGGAGACTTTTGACATAAAGCTTAATCTAAACTTTTCCCGTCAGTTATTCATACTGAAAACAACCATATCGATAAACAAGAGTCAGGATATTACCTTCCTGTACATAATGTCAATAGTTAGTCTCTCTCTCTCTCTCTCTCTCTCTCTCTCTCTCTCTCTCTCTCTCTCTATTTAAGTTCTTATCTTATTAAACCCTTTCTTTACTAGCAGTAATTTCGTTAGTACATATAAATGCACATTGTTATAGGTTCAAATGTACATTTAACCATGTGAGATACGCCAGGTCAATACACAATGATGAATATTTTATCTACGCCTGACAATCGCAATTACTTGACTTATTTAATGCAAGTAACAGTATAAAACAATTCTACAAATTATTATTACTTAGAACTTCAATGAGATAATACCATAGCTATAATGCTATTGCATTAAAAGTCGAGCTTATCAAATGCCATGCGATTGCCTTTTTTGTTTGCACTAGGAAATTCAGCTTCATTGTGGTAACATTTGTATAAAACCATCTTTTACAAATATAAATTTTAAAAGAGAGAAAAAACAAATGGGCATGGTCATTAAGAACATGACAAGAGTGCAATAATTTAAATAATTCAGTTTTTTTTTTTCATTTATATTTGATTTAACCGAACACGATATGTGTTTGTATGAGGTTATGGTGTAGGTGTGAGTGTTTGCGAGTCTTTTTGAGAAGAAAGTTAATTTTAAAGCATCAAAATAAAGTTGATCTGTTTACATTGAATGATCAGTTATTCTCAAATAAATATGCCATTAACTATGGTTGCAGCGACGAAGTGAGGATTCTATTGAACCTTGATTTGCATTGTCTCATTCGAACGACATCGACGGGACTAGTGGGATTTTCATTCTCGAGTCGAACACCTTATGTATACACCACATTGGCTTCCATGCTGTTTAGAACCATTAGATTAATAACTCCTAAGGTTACAGTCACCACCTTACTCACTGTGTTGAATATGGACTTAAAATACTAGAAATATTACATAGTATCACACAGTATCATAACGGAGTGTTCGATCGTTAATATGTTATCCTGGATTACAACAGCGTTTAGATATGAAAGATACGAAGTTTTTGAAGGAAAAAAGGGAAGCACAAAACTCGTGATGAAAAAAGCATAAGGAGAAAAGCCAAAGTAAAATAGATGATATTTTGCAGAAAAGGAATGGACTTTGTCCTGTAATCTAAAGCCCCTTTTGATCTATCATTCATGAACTGTGTAGAGACATTGCAATTCTGCTTTTGATTTGTATGTAATCTATTCTCATATTTGTATTTGTAGTTATAACATGTTAATTCCAAGGTTCAGTTTAATATTTGTAATCGTTAAATGCTATAATAAAAGCAAAATACTGATGTTTCAATTACGTGTACAGTATTTGAGGTACATGTAATAAAACTCGAAGTGCAAATTTGTTTTAAAAGAAACAATTCTGCGTTTAGTAATTGTAAATTTGTGTCTATCTCTTACCGTTATCAACGTCATATATAGGAATCACTATGACCTTCCGTCCGTCTGTCCGTATCTTTAACTACTTAGAATAGGTCAAACTGGATTTCCTTTATAGTAAAATTTTGGATTAAGCAAAAATCTTTGTCCGTAGGCACATAATATGGAGGACAGTTAATATAACTATGAATAACCTTCATGAAATTCTATAAGTGAAACATCAATGTCTGACCGTACTCACATGCTTTGTATTGTTCCATTTAGCAATTTCAAATTGTAGTTAAAAACTCGGATATAAACTACTGGATAGTAAAAGGATCATTGTCAGTTTCATGCAAATTTCAAAATCTTAAAAAAAGTAATTTCCAGGGGACCACGAAGACAATGATGCTGGAATATATGATGACGAGTATATACACATGGAATGTCCACAGGAAGACTTCCAACTCTATCTAAGAGTTAAACATTACGAGCGACATTTCATACGAATTAGTGCAAACAATTATTTGTCCGAATGTGAAACAGCAATGATCGGAGATAAATCCAGTCGCAAAAACCAAACACAGATGTTGTTTATAATGCTATCGAAAAGATGTTCAGCAACGTTTGTCAATTTCATTGGATACATTGCAAAAATATAATAGATACCCACATATAGCAGAAGAATTACGGAAAGCTTATGGCGATAAATCGCAAAGTAAGACGCAAGACTTAATGACTCACATGTTGAATAAAACGAGACAAAAGACACAGTAGATAAACTATTTGAACATAAAATCATTAACCTGGGATTTCTGGATTTAGTATGGTCATAAAAATTACAGTAATCAAGCAGACATGGATAATCCTAATTTTGAGAAAAAGTGACTTAATATAGCGATATGCGGGTTGGAAATTACTGGCCAAATATCTTGTTATTAACTATAAACATATCGCAGCAAATTCCAATTAGTAAATGAGTTGTCCTGTTGCTGCCGACCTGCGTGTCCCGAGATAGATTTACAGTCTCGTATGAGCTATCCTGACTCAACATGTAGCTCATGAGATACCGTCCATATCAGGAATCAGTAAAATGGACCGGCAAACGTCCACAACAATGTCCTTATCGTCACAAGAAACACAATCACTTTCCGAAAACGTTTCGGATCTTTCGCCAAGAACTTTCAAGTGGGTAGTAGTAAGTGATGAAACTGATAAAGAATCAATAATACCTTATGCAGATGAAACAACACATTTCAAAAACACAGGAAATAAATCGCCCTCTAGAAAACGATCTTACTCTTTCCAGTATCAAAGTATTCCATCCAGTCCCATAAAGACACATAAAGATGTTATACATAGAAGAAGTTCATCATGTCGAACTGAGATTGGTGAACAAATGATGCCGGATGTCGCGAAGGAAGAATCATTGAAAACTTACCGAAACTGGGATATGACAGATAAAACCTCTACATCAACCATTGCAACTTCTGATGGAAATATTGCCAAATGTTTGAATAAGAAGAAAACAGCGAATCAAAATCAACTTTATCTCATTTTCAGAAAAGCATGCAAAGTTCTCCTCAATGTTTATGTCTTGACATTCCGAAAGAGAAAGACAATCCCAAAAGGCAGTAGAAAACTCGACAAACACAATGTCCAATGTTAACCATATGGATAATCCGATTCAAATGGGCAAGCTTAATCCATCTCGTAAGACAGCAGAAAGTTCAACAAATACATAGTCAAATGTCAAGCGCAAGACCAAGTTCTTCTATGTTGATTTGAGTAAAATAAAATCTGAAGAGAAAAGAAAGAGAACTCTGGAATGATGGTTAAACGAACTACATACTTAGTACTACAATGCGAGCGGAATATTTAGGAGAGGTGTTTGATTAAATGGATGAAATAATACACTCTGAGACTCTGCAACAGGTAATAGATAACATATTTTCGAGATCACCTCTGTAAATAATTCTAGAGTATATGAGGTCCTTTTAATGATGTATGAATTTGTAAATTATATTTTTGTAAATAATATTTAATCTTTGTCATTGTTTTTAATTCGTTTAAAGAGTCGTGATTTTCATTTACATATTCATTTTTATACAGTACAATGTTTGTTTAAAAAGAATAAACATATGTACATAGATTTTGATTAGTATTTTGTTACTGAACATTTTGACAGAGACGTAAGTTGTCGAAGTGCGCATATGGTACATTCACACTAAATTAATACATGTTTATGTCCTCTTTTTTTATCCTAGCTGCAATATTATTGACTTTACATTTACCTTAAAATAATACTAAAGAGGTTTAGTTGGCAATACTGTAGTTCTTATTCTCATAGGAATCATGTTTGTTATTTTGTCCTTCGAAACGTCTTATTCACAACGAAAACGAGGCTTGGTGCGCCGATACCCTCAGCCTAAGTAAGATGGGCAGAGGGAGTGAATGATTCATGGAGCCAAAAATTAGGAAATGTGCCACCCCTTACTTTATCAAGGAATGGGCAAATGGAATGGCAAAGATCGCGAGATCAATCCAGACCATACGGCTACCCATTTATACAAATGCAGATCTCGGTCTGTGAATACCTAGATTTGTCATATTCAGTTATCGTACCAATTCCACTTGATTAGGGACTTTTGGTATATTACTCATACCAGAACATTGATTAAAAACACCCCTCCCCCAACCGGAAAAAAATGTTTACCATGCTCAGCGTTTGAGATTCCAACCAGGAAATTCGAGGTTATTTCTAGATCTGTGATCTCCACTTCGCTCAGATGACCACAAATAACTGACATAAGAATACCAGCATATGAATGGCACAAATAAACTTCAAAAGACACTCATGTATCGCATAAATTAAATGACATGCACAGTGGATCGAGGACAAGTAACCTTGACTCAGAATTTATTAGGTTCATAACTACTGATGAGGGTTTTGTACATGTATGGTTGCTTTTCAACTTGTGTTTGAATTTTCAATCGTGGAATGGAGATTTACGTGTAAATATGTAGCGTAAAGGACCTCTCCTCTAAATCCGCTACTGAATAATCTTAACCACTAAAACTTAATGTATTGTCACATTTCCAGAGGTTAGTATAATGTATCTGCAACAGGACATACTCGCTCTTTTTGGTCATCTGACTGCCGATCAACTTTTACTCATTAGACTGCTTACATCTACCAAGTCCAAGTATCTTTTCTGTTGTTCATACAAGGTCGTTTCTGTTATTTATATAAATATTTCGACGCTAAGATTTCCTGTTACTTGTAAGTATAATATTCTCTCTCTCTATAGCTCAGAAAGCTAAGATCCATCCTCACCTAAAATCCAGCAACAATGGTTTAGGATACGAAGTCAATGTGTGATAATCAGGGTATAAATTAATATGAAATATTGTCATGTAAATTACCATTAAGGCACCGTCCATCTGATGATCTGGGAAGGTCTGGGTTTTTTTTCATCCCAGTCAGATGTTTTGGTCTGTTGTGATTTACCTAATGTCAAGTTTTCAAATTTTGACCTTCTGCCAGGCACCCACGCCATGTGTAACTAGGGATCTTTATGTTCCGAGCCTACACAAATTGTTGTGTTGTGCATAATTCTGGCGAGCAAAGCTCAACAGGAAAAATTGAGTTTTAACACCTTATTTATTCCAAGTATGAGTTTAGATTACACTGTTGGAGACAGATTATTTTTTCACTGTGTCACTGGGCAAAAGTTTTAGTCAAAATCAGGGGAAGAATTTTTTTTTCAAAAAGAAGCAGAAAAAACCCCAGTCCCTCCTCCTCTCCCCCCCCCCCCCCTTCCACGAGTACCAAATGGATGGTGTCTCAGTAGAGAAAATGATTTATTTTCTAGATTTATTTTAAATGCCTTTACTGTATAAATAATAACGTACAGTAATGCTTCGTGCAGGCATTGGCTAAATTCCCTTGATCTATAGATAATTCTAAATAATTTCAGTACATTTCATTTGACAACACCTGGTTGTCGTGTTTGGAGTTTTCAGGATGTAGACATTAGACATAAACTTAATCAGCATCCCTTATTTTGTGTTAATTCAGTTATTTAGATTGTATCAGATGGGTGATGTTTTATCGACTACTATTAAAGGAACAAGTTGAAATGAAGCCACCCACGGTCATGCGATTGTCCAGAATTGTAGAAGCAGCTCCACAAGGGAAGACGGTGAAGGGCAAGACTGAAACAGGATATAAAGTGTCGGTACACTTTCAGAAATATATCCTGATATCTATAATATTCAAAGCAAGTACATATCCAATATCAAAGCTCATGAAAGTGATGTAACTGGGCGGGGTTCAGCCAAGGATATCTCCTCTTTCCTTTTCTCTTTTTCTCTCTTTTTCTCTGACAGTAGATTGGATGATGAAGAACAACAGAGAAATTATGAATTACATGATGACGACGACGATGATTATAATAATGATGAATTGGCACTACTGCATCGCAGCGCAAACAGAAGCTGAGATAAGAATCTTCAATCAACACCAAGCACTTTTTATGATGCACAAGTATGGCGACCCAACATTTTATAAGCGAGAAGAGTTGTTCATAAAAATGTGCCTATGCAGAAGTAGGAAGATCTGGTGGTCAAACCTCATCAGCGACCAGGATCCTTGAAAGGCAACAAACCTCCACCAAGACCGACCCCTTACATTTGAATAGGACCAGACAGCATCTCACATCAGACCTTATAGTGGAACCTGCAAGGAGTCATGGTCAGTCAAGGAGTACTAGACATCTGTAAACTAGCGAATGAAACATCCGAGAGAGTAAACATATGACACGAATTGTCAGTGCCCTATCTACTATCAAATATATTGGAAAAAATATGTCACATACCGTCTTTTTTTCTAATGGCGGTATCGCATGCACATTGAACGTGTATTTCTCCGACAAGAGAGTTGCTATTAAATTTAAACGGAATACTTACATCAATGACAAAATATCTGGGAATCTGTTTGACATGCTTTTTGTCCCCAAGCTAGTAATGGTGTACCATTCCGGCTGAAGTACAAACTAAATCTGTATTTCTCCGAGAGGAAGACTGTGAGTAAATTTCTGGGCAATGCCAGACTTCATAATGGAAAAAAAAAAATCCGAAATACAGTTTCACCTTAAATTAAGTCACTGTACAGCTGAATTAGCCGACATGTGAACTGAACCTGTATTGATCCAAGAAACTGTGACTAAATTTCGAGGCAATATCGTTTTCCATAACTAAACTGAAAATTGTTCGAGATACTTTTATTCCTAATGTAGGTCACAGGGCATAAAGTCCAGAAATCTCTTGACTTACATTATATCATAAAGTAGGCACATCATTCTGGCTGAAATGCTAACTCATTCTTATACTTATTGGAAGAAAATTTCTGAATACATATCAACACTACATGCATCCATTCCACAAAAATGTCCAGAAAACATACGGAGGGACAAACAGCACCGTAACATAGCATGTCCTGTCTGAAGATGAATGCATGAAAATTGTTGGAAGCCACACGAAACTCCAATCAACCGACCATGGGTCTAACCTACAACATTCTCATTACTAGACAAACTTTAGCTACCACTGTATAACAATTTCATTGTGCAATCATAATCTGTTTTGTCTTATCATACTTGACCTGCTATGTATTTATGTCGGTGACAAATAGCCTTAGTATCCTTGTAATTTCTATCAATTCCTCAACATGGACATTTGCTTCTTGATATTCAATACACATTACTCTCTAACCACTTAATTACACCTAAGAGACATACTGCAATATGAGACTATTCACTGGTAGATAAGTAGCCAGAATGCTCTATCTACAAATTTTAGTCACTTTGTCTTTCCATGTGAAATCAAACATGTCAAATACAAACTAAATAAAGTATGTTCAAACATTTCAAATTTCACTAAAACAAGTTAACAGTCAGTGTTGCATGCAACACTCGTCCCCTGCCACAACCTGTAACTTCGAAGTGACTAATAACCTTGTTAGCAATATGAAAGTTATGTGAACTTGGTAAACTTTTGCATGATTTAATATGAAATAACATTGAATTCTGAGAAGTTTATATCACGCAAAAATATAACATCTTTTTATTCATATCTGACATCAGTATCTATATCATCTGGAAACTGAAACAGTAATGAATCACTAATTTCAGTAATAATTCTACAACTGAACTATGCTGATGTCTATTTTTAGTAGCAGTGACCCTTAAAGTTGACCTTTTGACCCCAAAATCTATCCCACCCTAGACCTAAACATAAGCCAATATTGCATGAAGTTTAAAAAAAATCAATTATTCTTCACTCGAGTTATTATCTGGCAACCGAAATGCAGTGATGTCTATTTTTAGTAACAGTGATCATTAGAGTTGACCTTTTGATCCCAAAATCAATCTTACCCTACATCTTTACATAATGTAGTCTTACATGAAGTATAAAAGAAATCAATCATTCTTAACTAAAGTTATTATCTGGCAAATGAAATGCAGTGATAAATGTCTATTTTTAGCAACAGTGATTTTTAGAACTGACTTTTTGACTCCAAAATCAATCCCACCCTAGACCTTTACATGAGCTAGCCTTATATAAAGTTTGAAAGAGATCAGAAATCAATCATTCCTAGCTCAAGTTATCATTTGGAAACTGAAATACAATGATAAATGTCTATTTTTAGTAAGAGTGACCTTTAGAGTTGACCTTTTGGCCCCAAAATCAATCCCACATTAGATCTTTTGAAAGACATCCGAACAGATGGATAAAAAAACACTATAGTCCCTTCCAGGTACATAAGCTAGCCTTATATGAAGTTTAAAAGATATCAATCATTCTTAACTCAAGTTATTATCTGGCAAATGAAATGTAGTGATAAATGTTTATGTTTAGCAACGGTGGTTTTCAGAGTTGACCTTTTGACCCCAAAATCAATCCCACCCTAGACCTTCACATGAGCTAACCTTATATGAAGTTTGATTGATTGATTGATTGATTATTGTTTAACGTCACACCACAAATATTTCACGTATATGGTGACAGCATCTGCCTGATGCAGGGCATACAAATTTTGACCTTTGCAACGGACCCACCCGAAACAGTGAGGGATCTTTAATGTGCCATGCACACCACGACAAGGCCACGGTTTTTTACTATCTCATCCGAAAGACAGGACACCGGCATGACCAGAGCGGGAATCGAACCCCGGCCTCCCGCTTAGGAGTCCAGCGCGATACCACTAGACCATGCCGGCTTATATGAAGTTTGAAAGAAATCAATCATTCCTAACTCAAGTTATCATCTGGAAACCGAAATACAATGATAAATGTCTATTTTTAGTAAGAGTGACCTTTAGAGTTGACAATTTGACCCTAAAATCAATCCCACATTATATCTTTATACAAGTTAACATTGTATGAAGTTTGAAGCAAATTGGTCATTCCTCACTGAAGTTATTGTCTAGAAACCATCCGGATAGATGGACGGACAATGACAAACACTATAGTCCCCTCCAGTTTCACTGGCAGAGGACTAACAATTTATTACATTATAATGAATCTTAATTAGTTTGTATGTTGACTTCATTGATTTCATTTTGAAAAGTCCAAGTGGATGAAAAGTGAGTATACTATTCAGTCATTTTATTCATTAATATATATCAACTTCCCTATGTTTTAAATTTCAATTGTATTGTCAATGGTGATTATTCTTTTCATAATTCATCACACTTTTCATATTTTAAAACAAGATTCATCTATGAAACACAAAGTCCTTAACACAAACAGTTCACCACAATGAGACAAAGTTACTAAAGTTCAACCAACTGACCGATCTTGAAGAACAAACAAAACAAATACTGTCAACAGATCTTGCTGACTATCTGAATAGAAAAACATTAAATCTCAAGTTTGCAACTTTCAAATTATCTTGACCTGGTAAGCAATCAATTCAGATTTATTTTAATAACTTGACAAGTAATATGTAACCATAATAATTATACAGCAACAATTTTATTAATGATTCATATCAGTAAATAAGTATTTGTGACATAATAATATCAGGTAGTCTGCCATCAAATTAAAAAATATTAACAGTTGATTTACAAAGTACTCTCCATAACTATATTCCAACACCAATACCAAGTCATAAGCATCAGGTTGCTTTGGTTTCCTTCAGATGAGGGATTTATTTGAAACATTAAAACTATGTAAAGCAACTAGTACCTGATGTGTTCTGGTGAGAGATGATGTTAGAATTGGGATACATGAAGAGTATAAATGAAAGCTGGGAAGCTTCAGATTGGTCCGTAATACAAAGGTAATGGACAACATGATTGGTCAGGAATGGACAAGTAACAGACAAAAATTTGTAGCAATCATATCGTTGAACAAATTGAGCTACTTTTTAAGTAAATACAAGCATTCAGAAAATTACCAAAAAAAAAATTGTCTATTTTACCAAAACATGACACTATTCAATCAAATTAAATATGCAAATATTATCCTGATGACATTTAAAAGAATTAAAGAACATTGTCTTATCATATATGTATAAACAACAAAAGTTGGAATACAATAGAACTTGTCCACAGCAAAAGATGTCAAAGGAATACCTTGCCCACAAAAAATATAGAGATTACAAATGTCCCCTGACAATAACAGTAAGAGTTATCTCCTTCTAACAAAATTTGTCCTGGCTCGCTCTATATAAAATACATAAAAGTGGAGAAAATATCTGGATAAATCAAATAAATCAAATACAGTAAATAAAATCCCAAATTATCCCACATAATACAGAACACATAACCAATAACTGTATCACTAACAGCTAATTATACTATACATATCATTCAATAAACAAATAAATTAATGATTAAGTCCTTTTTTTTTTTTTAAAACTTGGCAATTCATCAATGCACATTTTACAATGCTTGTTTCTTGATATTTTCTAAATCTGACAATATATAAATACTGAATATTCCATTTTACTATTCATAAACAATACAAGAAATTCAAATCACAGACATTTAGTATGATTACATATAATTTTTTTCACCATCTTTTTTTACATACAAGTATAGACCATCTATTTGTTTCATAAGCACTTTGTACCTTATAATATTTACAAAGCATACATTAGGCCACACTAGTGACTTGGCACAACGAATACATTGTACTTAGATAGCAAAGAGGTCACAAACTCCATCCACATTTCAAATCAAAGAAGAGAATGTGCTAATAACATAAATAATACTTATGACTGAGCACTGGCATCATAATTCAAGTCGTAAAAATAATTAAGATGTGTTTGTGAAACACAGATATCCCTGCAGCAACAATTTACCTACATAAAGCAAAGTACTGAGAGTCGTTACACACAGATAGAGTGCTTTACCAAACACTTTATGACTATTCTGAGGGAATACAAATAATAAAGTGGAAAAAAAAGTATTTTTTCCATTAAGTTAAATTTATCACAGGTTGTGCATTGAAGTTTTAAAGAACAACTCTGCTAAAATGCTGGAGATCAAGTTTATATACATATGTAGTGACTCCCTAAAATGATTAATAAATTATTACTTACTCTTTGATATAACTGAAGATTTTAACTACAAAGTGAAAAACAATAAATCTTTGAAATTATCAGGAAATGATAACAACTGTCAATATCACACAAATAATATGAATAGATTACACGACTATAGATCTTCCTTAGAAATGAAGATACATAATTATATTGATAAAACATAGAAGAATTTCAAACATACCTTTTAAGATAATGACACCAAATAATCTATAATTTATCATATCGGTCATAATATAATAATCATGCAGATCCAAGTATATCTATTCACATTTATCCAAGCATTCACTCTTTATCACGAATATTCAAAACATCTGAAACTTAATCAACAAGCAATGTACACAGCAAAGTCATGAAAAAGAAGACATGTAAAATGTCTTGAAGTTTGTTATACACAGGGATTGCTTTAGAAGTATCACTGAAATGGTGGTACAGATTGTATGATTTATAGAATTACTGCATCCATCAGCTACTCTTCCTGATGTAAATCATTTGTCTCTTTATCTGTATTAAAAGAAAAAATATAACTGTGCTGGCATTAAAACTTTTAGGAAGCAATGTAATTGTTATGAAGAAAATGGGCCAAGAAATCACTTTGTATGTCAACTGTGAAGCAATGCGATATATAAAGATCACTTTGTCTGGTGTTTGTCTGTTTGTCTGTCTCTCTGAAAAGAGTCACACTTTTGAAAAATGGATAGCAGGCAAAACATGTGTTCTTTCAAACACTCTAGTTTTCAATGTCAAGATTTCACAACATATTTAATGAAATGTGACATGTAATTTTACAATCCTAAAAATCTTTTCTTGTGTTACTAATCAACTGATATTCACGTTTACCTTCTGGCCATGGCTTAAAACCTAGTGCAACTGCAAATTCATCATAATCATATTTGCCATTATGATCAAAGTCAAATTTCTTGAGGTCATCTGGTTGAGGAGGGTCTGGCATATAATCGGGGAGATCATTTGCATCAACAAAACCATCTCCATCTTTGTCCCAGCGCCGTACACCTAGGTGGAGGTCTACAAACAAAAGATGCCAGCACTATCTTTATTATGTAATTCATTACAATAAATACAATGATAACTTATTATATCATCTTTACATTATTATAAACTAGATAATGTCATCAACAAATTTCCAATAGACCATATTCCGGTTTTGATAATTGCTGTCTTTTTGTCCGAGCTAATACATTTTGGCGTTGTTTTTGATAGTGACGTCATAATGCATGACATAGATTCATTATAACGTCACTATGAAAAACAACGCTAAAAGGTATTAGCTCAGACAAAAAGTCATCATTTATCAAAACCGGAATATGGTCTATTGGACTGATCTTACTACAACTCAACATATAACAAGAGGCCCAAGTGGGCCTATATCGCTCACCTGAGTACCTAGATTATCAGTCATGCATGAAGGAGAATTCATTTATTTTTGCATTAATGTGACTAAGTCAACACAGATGTTGAAAATATGTCAAATTTTATTTCAGGCTAGAATAAAAAACAACACTTTTTTGCACATCCATTCAGGTGATTTTGATATTAAGCATTTCCTTTGTCTCTGCAAGAAGTCATTCAGGGCAACAAGTTAGTCATTTTCTTTAGGTGGGGCCTTTTGTTGACTGATTTCAAGTCTGGGTCATGAACAACAATTGTTTCAAATATTGTCCAGATCTAACTTAAAATTGCCTAATTTCATATGTTGAGTGTTGAGAAACATCTAAAAACTTATTTAGATGTGTAAAGAAATGAAAAAAAAATTTTGACCACAGCTGGATTTGAACCGCTACTCTCCATATTTCAATTACCAAGTGGTATATGTACTATTGTGAGAACTGCTTTTTAGACATGGTGGCATTATCTGTTAACCAATTTGGATGAAATTTACCAAATTGATAGAGGACTTTTAGTACTTCATGTATTCCATGTTTCATTAAAATCTTTCATGTGGTATAACAGCAGAAGTGAAAAATGTGATTGAATTGTTCCTATACACCCTCATTTGGAAGTCTTAAAAAATTCATAGAAAATCCAAAAATTGAGATATTGACAAAATTCTTTCAAAGTAACAATCCTTACCATAATTATGATCACAATAGTCCATAAGAAATCATCATTATCAATTAACTAGGAAATATGACACTTTTTTCTGCACTGAATCACCAAGTCCAAAGAAATGTCGAAAAAAAATTCTAAAATTTGATTTTGGAAGGGAACCAAAATGACAATACATCTTCACTCATCCCTCTAGATCATTTCTATGCATTCTGTTTGTCTCTGTATACAGCCCGTATGAAAAAGAATATTGTTAGGAACTCTTTTGTGACTTACTCTTGACTATGGTGGCGCCACCTGTAAAGAGGTCTGGACGAAAACAACAGAATTTGAAGAGGATCATAAGTGACTTATTTCTACCAAGATTTATTAAAATCCCTCAAACAGTTTTGTAGAAAAAGTTGAAAATGTGAAAAATGGCCAAAACACCCCCCCCCCCCCCTTTTTTTTTTTTTTTGGAAGTCTTAAACGTAAAATTCCTAATTTCATATGTTGAGTGTTGAGAAACATCTAAAAACTTATTTAGATGTGTAAAAAAAAAAAAAATTTTTTTGACCACAGCTGGATTTGAACCGCTACTCTCCATATTTCAATTACCAAGTGGTATATGTACCATTGTGAGACCTACTTTTAGACATGGTGGCATTATCTGTTAACCAATTTGGATGATCCGCACAAAAAACAAAACCTTTGAAAAGGACTATGAGTACTTGCATCCTACCCAGTTTTATCACAATCCTTCAAGTTGTTCTGTATATAAATTTGAATATATTAAAAATTGTCCCCCCCCCCCCCCCCCCCTTTTCTTGGAAGTCTTAAAAAATTCATAAAAAATTCAAAAATCGAGACATTGAAAAAATTCCTTCGCACCAGCATTCCTTACCATAGAAATGATTAAATGAAACCAAATGAATGCATCAATGTTTACTAAAAGAAAATAATAACTCTTTAATGCATTAAAATAACAAAGTCCAAAATAAAAATGAAAAAACGTCAAAAATTTGATTTCGGAATGGAACCAAAAATATCAACACTTCTTCCCATATGCCTCTAAATCATTCCTATGCAGTCGGTTTGTCGCTGTATGCACCCGATCTGAATAAGAATTTTGTCAAAGGAAGGTACCCTCTGTGACCTACTTTTGTCTGTGGTGGTGCCACCTGTTCATGGATCCTGACAAAAATGACCACATTTGTCGGGGACCTTGAGTATTTGATGCATGCCAAGTTTCACTGAATTCCAGCAAGTGGTTCCGAAGAAAAAGTTCAAACTGTGAAATGTTTACACCAATTATCCCCCCCCCCCCCTTTTTCTTGAAAGTCTTAAAAAATTCATAAAAAATCCAAAACATAAAATATTGAAAAATTTTCTTCGCAGTAGTATTTCTTACCATCAAAATGATCAAATTAAACCAAATTAATGCATCAATGTTTACTAAAAGAAAAAAATACCTCTTTTCTGCATTAAAACTACCAAGTACAAAAAAACGTCAAAAAAACGTCAAAAATTTGATTTCGGAACGGAACCAAAAATAACAACACTTCTTCACACATCCCTCTAGATCATTCCTATGCATTCGGTTTGTCTCTGTATGCCCCCGGTCTGAAGAAGAAGTTTGTCAAAGGAGGGTACCCTCTTTGACCTACTTTTGCCTGTGGTGGCGCCACCTGTTGATGAATCCGGACGAAAAACAACAACACTTGTAGGGGACCATGAGTACTACATGCTTATCAAGTTTCATCAAATTCTGTTCAGTGGTTCTGGAGAAGAAGTCGAAAATGTGAAAAGTTAACGACGGACGACGGACGGACGACGGACGACGGACGGTGATTGATCACAATAGCTCACTTGAGCCTTTGGCTCAGGTGAGCTAAAAACTCCTTCATGACTGTACAGTATATACATTAGAAGAGGGCACACATCTTTATAGAAGAACATAACCAGAAGTCTCTGTCGAGACTGGAGCTCTACTGTTCTTCTCTACTCAAACAACAATTTACCTTCAGAGAAGAAGGGGTAAAAATATATTTGGACCACACATGTATGTTTTGTATTGCACATGCACAACTAGACCACCTACCAAACATGATGAGATCATAATTAAGTCTCACAGACATATACAATAAGAGAAGAAGTGGGAACAAGATTTTGGGTTCACGCCCCTTTGTGGGGCCCCAGGGGGTCCGAACTGGTCCAAAATTGCACATGCACAATTACACCACCTATCCAACAAAAGGAGACCATAATTAGGTCTCTAGGCTATATACTTTCAAAGAAAAAGAGGGAACAAGATTTTGGGACCACACCCCTTTGTGGGACCCAAGGGGGTCCGGACTGGACCAAACTTATACATGCACAACTACATCACATATCAATCATGATGAGACTATAATTAGGTCTCTGGGACATATACCTTCAGAAAAGAAGAGGGAACAAGATTTTGGGACCACGCCCCCTGTGGGGCCCAAGGAGGTCCAAACTGGTCCAAAATTGCACATGCACAACTACACCACCTATCCAACAAAATGAGACCATAATTAGGTCTCTAGGATATATACCTTCAGAGAAAAAGAGGGAACAAGATTTTGGGACCACACCCGTTTGTGGGACCCCAGGGGGTCCGGACTGGACCAAAATTATACATGCACAACTAGATCACATACCAAACATGATTAGACCATAATTAGGTCTCTGGGACATATACCTTAAGAAAAGAAGAGGGAACAAGATGTTGGGACCACGCCCCTTTGTGGGGTCCCAGGGGGTCTGGACCGGACCAAAATTGCACATGCACAACTACACCACCTATCCAACAAAATGAGACCATAATTAGGTCTCTAGGATATATACCTTAAGAGAAAATGAGGGAACAAGATTTTGGGACCACGCCCCTTTTTGGGACCCCAGGGGGTCCGGACCAGACCAAAATTATACATGCACAACTACATCACATACCAAACATGATGAGACCATAATTAGGTCTCTGGGACATATACTTTCAGAAAAGAAGAGGGAACAAGATTTTGTGACCACGCCCCTTTGTGGGGTCCAAGGGGGTCCGGACTAGACCAAAATTGCACATGCACAACTAGACCACCTATCCAACAAAATGAGACCATAATTAGGTCTCTGGGACATATACCTTAAGGATAGAAGAGGGAACAAGAATTTGGGACCACGCCCTTTTGTGGGACCCCAGGGGGGGACGGACCAGGCCAAAATAATAAATGCACAACTAGATCACATACCAAACATGATGAGACCATAATTAGGTCTCTGGGACATATACCTTAAGAATAGAAGAGGGAACAAGATTTTGGGACCATGCCCCTTTCTGGGAGCCCAGGGGGTCCGGACCGTACCAAAATTGCACATGCACAACTAGACCACCTATATAACAAAATGAGACCATAATTAGGTCTATATGATATATACCTTCAGAAATGAAAAGGGAACAAGATTTTGGGACCACGCCCCTTTTGTAGGGGCCCCAGGGGGTCCGGACCAGACCAAAATTGCACATGCACAACTAGACCAGCTACAAAACATGATGAGACCATAATTAGGTCTCTGGGATATATACAATCAGAGAAGAAGAGGGAACAAGATTTTGGGACCACGCCCTTTTGTGGGCCCCCAAGGGGTCGGAACTGGACCAAAATTGCACATGCACAACTAGACCACCTACCCAAGAAGAAGAACCCATAATAAGGTCTCTGGGGTATATACCTTCAGAGGAGAAGAGGGAACAAAAAATTGTTTACGGACGGACGTCCGGACGGCCGGACAACGGACGAAGGACCATCGCATGAGCTCGACTGGTCGAGACCAGTAGAGCTAAAAACGTAAAAGATTTAGCTAGCTTTGCCCTCTCCCAACTAATCAGGTCTAATCAATACAGATACTGACTTAATATACATATCCTTATGTATTAATCACAGTAACTTCATCCCAATCTCATTTAGAAAATCATTTTTCAACCTTTTTTTTATCTATAAGTACTTATAAAACACTACAAATGAGTTCTACGACATTATCAGTTTTTGATAATCTTGGAGAGTTTTTAAGTATACAGTATTACAAAATCCTTAATATTTACTTGAATAACAACAAAGTTACAACTAGAACTTTATACATGTGACTTCCCTTTATCTACGAAAATTGTAGATCTGTACCCATTCAACAACTTGTTTCAGAATCCACAATATCTTATATTTGATATATATCTTTTACATGTCAATAATAAATACTGTTTAAACCAACAACAATCTTATTTGAATAATTCATGATTAGATGCATACATTGTGACTCAAAGCATTTTTGGTTTCTTTGATTAGCATTTTATGTCTTCCTTATGACTGAGGTATTTAACATGTGCTAGGATCATTTCACTTTATATTGTGGCAGCCGGTACTTAGTTTCCATTCATCTAACCAGGATTTGAACCTATACCTGACAAAGGAGAGGACAAGTTCCAACACAAACCTCTTGCCCATTTGACCAATGAGGCTCTTTAACAAAGATGCCATTATGGGTGGTTTAAACTTTAAATTGGCAAGAGGTTAACATAAATGAAAACCTATCCATATGTTATAGTCATTGCAAATAAAACATCTTAAAACTGCAAGGCAGATGTTGTCAAATAGACATAGGATTGGTGCTTAAGTCTTACATATACAATTCTGCTTTAATATTTATCAATGACAATGTTCAAATTATCTGCTTACCATCTGAAGTCTTTACTAAAGTCATATTGATATATCTGTGTAGGTTGGGAGCTGCAGAAGCTGGAAAAGAAAAGAAAAATATTAAAATAAACTCTGATTCAAAACAATTAAGTTTTCAGTAAGTATAATAAACAGAGGAAACCAAAACAATTCAATATGAATACTCTGTAGTGACAAAGAAAAGTAAATAGATTACATTTTTCCCCGAGTTGTAGTGCTTTAACAAAATATTTCAAAGTAAAAATTCAGGATTTTAAATATTTTTCAAAAGCAGCACTGAGAAACATCTTGTAAAGGTAAAACAAAATCAAGGTCATTAAACTTAAACAAAGTTGAAACTTCTATGCTAAGACGTGTCCATTAACCTCCAAACAGATAAGCAGAAGGGAAAAATTTTGTGATTAAGATAAATACAACACTTTATTACATACAAAACAAACTAAAAACACTTCAACAACATTCTAACATAAAAGGTCATTCAAGCATTCTCTGAATAACAAAATGCATAAACCCTGTATGATGATTAAGATGCATGACAGATAAATAATAGAGGAGGAAAAGCAAATCTTACATAATGTATTAATACTTTCTGTGGTCACTGTGGTAGGTGATTCAGAAGCAGCTACAAAGTAACATAAAAGCCATGCTCACTATAGTTATAAAGCACACAATCATACAAAACAATACAGAAAAGCCATGCTAAATATTATCTATAACATTCCTCACCATAGCTATAAAGCACACAATCATACAAAACAATACACAAAGGAGTAATTATTTCATTTTTATTGGCAATTTATTAACAAGATATTAATTTTGATAAGCTATTGTACAATTTAAATTCTTTGTTTTAACTGCAGTTTTAATGACTAATGATTACTCAAATGATACTTAAATGGAAGCTTACTTTTAGACGTCTCGACTAGAGGTGTTGGAGTTGATATGGGTTCTATAGTTTTGCCAGCTGAAAATGTGAATTATCCAACATCACTAGATATATAAAATAAAGCAGAGCAGTCAAATGTGGCAAATACCCTCATCCATCCCAATATCTGTAAGATCCCTCCTCCATCCCAATATCTGTAAGATCCCTCCTCCATCCCAATATTTGTAAGATCCCTCCTCCATCCCAATATCTGTAAGATCCCTCCTCCCAATATCTGTAAGATCCCTCCTCCATCCCAATATCTGTGAGATCCCTCCTCCATCCCAATATCTGTAAGATCCTTCCATCCCAATATTTGTAAGATCCCTCCTCCATCCCAATATCTGTAAGATCCCTCCTCCATCCCAATATCTGTAAGATCCCTCCTCCATCCCAATATCTGTAAGATCCCTCCTCCATCCCAATATCTGTAAGATCCCTCCTCCATCCCAATATCTGTAAGATCCCTCCTCCATCCCAGTATCTGTAAGATCCCTCCATCATCCCAAAATCGGTAAGATGCCTACTTAATATAACTTATACCATTGGCATCCAACATATCTTTATTTCGATCCCTAACATATCACTGCCTACAGAAATCTTTATCAGATATGAGGCTACCAACATTGTCAAGTACACTTAAGGAAAAGTCACTTTTCAGTAAGGACTGAAAATCTATTTATATGAACCTTGTCATGTGACATGATAAAAGGTATCTTCCTTTTGCAATGTGCATCTAATGGTATTCTTTTTCAAAAAAACAAAACACTGACACAATACTTAACATGCTCAAACTTTATCATGCAAATACACAACACAAAGACGCACGAGCTATAAATAGCATAAAAGTTGTGTACCTAGAGGGGGCAGAACTTCAATGTATAATGCAATCTCTGATGACAGATTTTCTTCATCCCACACCTGAACTGCAAAGTGGTACTTTCCTTCAAGGATAACTCCCTTGGCTGTTGTCTTCGCTTTTCCTTCATTGGAGATGGTCAACTGAGAAGGACCTCTGAGCAAAGTGAGGAATTTAAAAAATTACATATAATTCATTTAAGAAAAAAACTCTTGTGCACTTTTTTGAATACATATATCACAATCATAAGTACCGGGGTAGTATTGATATATAACTTTTTGGCCATAATTCATTCACATTTTGATAAAAATCTATAAACAACAAACAAACTTTCATTACATATGGAGATATAATTAATTTTTTCAAAGTTTTGGTATAATTTTGAAAATACACAAAATGTCTATTTTGACAATTTCATCAGATGATTTTCAAGATCATATAATTCAGAAGAGAATATGCACGTTAGGTCTTCAGTGTTAATTTTTGATGATTTCCAGAGAAGATCAGCTTCATGTCTGCTACTCATAGTAGTCAATATTATGAATACTGATCGTTAATATCAGTGTTGTCTAATGACCTTGACTCTCCTTTTTAAGGTGACCTAATTGTAAATGTAAAGTAGATCATTTTATGCAGATTTTACCCAATTTCATTTTTTTTTAAATTAACACCTACAACGTCAAATGTTAAATATCTTTACATATCATAAAAATATTCGATTCCTAAAGACCCTAATGTGGATATCACATTTAAAAAGACACATTTTTATTTCAAAATACGAAGGAACACACATGGAATAGTTTGACCTTGAAATACAAGTTAATGGTAATATAACATCTATAACAATAATATATAGTAATATATTTACATATTTCTAGGGAAAGTGCAAGATAAAAATGCCTTTCAATGTGAGAAATGTGCCAAAAATCAAGAAATTTGCACTAAGACAGTCTTTCTGTATATTTAAGGAAAAAAGGGAATGATCTAGACATTACATAATTCAGGTGTAATAATTTGCTCTTTAACATGGAATTCTATTATTATTTTAAATAAGCCGATGTGGCTCAGTGAATGAAGTGTTCAGCTCAAGACCGAGAGGTCCTGGGTTCCTACTCCCACCGTGGGCATTCCAGTATTCTGTCTTTGGGATGAGACAGTAAAAACCAAGGCCCCATGTTACAGTAGGCATGGCATATAAAAGATCCACTACTGCATCAGATGGGTCTGTTGTAAAGGTATAAATTTTTGTGCAAAGCATCAGGCATAAGAAATAATGCTTAAACAATAATCATTCAAAATTTTATTTTTAAATAAATATATGATTTCAATTAAATTTCATATAATTTCCAAATGCTTGGCTTACAACATTTACATCAATGCAAAAAAAGCCCAAAAAACCCTAAATCATATAACAGGCAAAATATGTTGTAAAATGTCAATATCTAATGATAAATTTTCAGGAAGAAATGTTCATTTGCATATCCTTAACCTACTTGATATATTCCCATCGATACTTGACGATGCCTTTATCATCTGTGCTATTTGTGGCATCCAATACAAGCTCAGTGAGAGGCAGATGCAGTGTTATCTTCCCTGCAGTGCTAGCTAATGGGGGTGTATTCCTCATAGAAGCTGTTGTTGGTACTGCTGGTCCAGCACTTGTAGAACTTGAGCTATTTCCTAATTCTGTAAAGATATAGCATGAAATCCTGAAATATTTATTGTCTCACTTTATAACTTACATAGCGATTGATTGATTATCAAGTCCATTTGCGGCTAAATACCTCCGATATTCCTGAACCGTACACTTTAAAAATTGAAAATAGCTGGCTTCATGAAATGTGAAATTTAATTAAAACAACAAATTACAATATGATATTTACACTCTCTGTAGACAAAACATACATAAAACAATCATAACATACTGATAATTCTGTTGTGGTCTTTCTCCAAAATATCTACAAACTGCTTGACAGCATGTACTGTGTGAGACAGATTGACCAGCTGATTTTGCTGCTGAGTAACTTTCTGTATCAATGTTGTCAGGTCTGCATTCACGTGCTTGATTGTTTTATTCATTAGCTGAAAATAACATAAGTACATAATTACATATGTATCATAAACTTTATCGATTTGAATATATTAACTTCAGTTTGATTTGAACTTGATCTTTTTTTTTTTTTATCAGTATAAAGAATTTTATATCTGAGATTACAACAGGTACATAGATGGTGATGTACCATCATTACCTGGGGTTGCTAGAAACATTTTTCTGCTACCACTATTCAATCCCAGATTCTAATGTTCAGATGTGGATTGATACTTTAATGATCAGACTTTACAATACACATAGTAATTTATACTATCATTTTTATAGAAATGGATGATCATACCTGAATCTCATTAACCAAATCATCATGAGCTAGAACAAAATCTGTATCTGATGAATGTTTATCATCTGGTGATTTACTGGAGGTCTGTCAAAAAGTAATGTTTAAAAGATACATTTTAAACTCATGATAAACTTTGTGGTTTGCCACAGAATGATTAAGACACATATGATACATGTATTTAAAATCAAGAACCATGTCTTTGAAAAGAGTACAGTGTGAGAGAGACCTACTTTGAAGTAATACTTACTGGTAAATAAGATTAATGTGTGATCTTGAAAGAAGAACATCAAAGAAATTTTTAGTAAAGATATTCTCAAAATCAGAGAAATAACATGAGAAAATCAATTAACAACACATAGAAGATTATCTTTGTTACAATTTTGAGTTACCTGAGAAAGCTGACTTTTAAGAGCTTGAACCATTCCTGTAACATTGTCCATGTTCTTCATTAACTGATTCAGTGTCACTTCATCGTTACTCACATTTCCTATTCCCATACTTTCAATCTAAAACAAGGATACATATCTGTATTGACAAATAGGAATTCTTTCTATTCCTTCAGAAAGATAAGTAATTTTCTAATGTTCAAGTGCTATTTATGGACATTATATGCATCTTTTTCTCAATTTCTGATTATAAAAACCTACAATAACATGATTTGGACACTCTGTCTAAAAGAACTTTTACCAGTGTAAAAGCCTTTTGTCAGTGAAACATTAATTTAAGCTACTTCTAAAATAAGGAATTCAAATTCTGAATTTGAATTAAGAAAGTCTGAAAATTCAAACAAAATCTGAATGCACCTTCATCTCACTTATATCAAGACACACTTTCTACCTACCATCTGATGTACAATGACCTTGACCTTATCTTCACTGAGACCAGCTTTTACAGTATTATCACTATTTGGATTTGTTAAGTCTTTATGATCATCATTTATACTGCTATGTTCTGTTGCCATGGTATCTAATCTTTTCTGTAAGGTAGCTGTTACATTGTCTACTAATGCAAACTTGGTCTAAAATTGAAAAAAATATATATATATAATACATATTCATCTAATTTTATCTTATATAATGCAAGATCTGTTGGTGAATAAATGATGGAATGAAAAGTGACATGTGTCGAAATTGTTTAAAAAGTAGGCCAAGGTCACAGTCAAAGTCAGGTGGTAAAAAACATTAAATGTCAAGAAAAAGGTATTGTCAAAAGGTATACATGTGAAATATCAAAGTATTATCTCTTATTGTTAACAAGTTATACAGAATGTAAAAGTATTTTGCCACATACAGACAGATAGGCAGACAGACCAAAAACTACAAGACCATAAACCTAAGATTCCGAAAGCATAACAAGAAAATTGCATCAAAGATGCAATATACCGAGTTGCAAAAAGTTTTCATACCATAAATTTTATATCTTTTTTCACGATAACCTTGACCTTTTTATCCCAAAATCAGCATCCTCAGTTCATGGGGAGTATGCGTGTGAAGTTTCATGACAATTGGTTGAATGTAAATACTGTTTTAGTCCAGAAACCTTATTCATTTATCAAGGCTTTATGATCTTGACCTTTGACCTATTGATCCCGAAATCAATAAGGCACATACACGACACATGGGGAGTATGTGTGAAGTTTCATAACAATAAGTGAAATGTACATACAGTTATAGTCCAGAAACCATTTGCACTTATAAAGACTCTTTGACCTTGACCTTTTGATCCCGAAATCAATTGGGCACATCTTCAGCGCATACATGTAGGGAGTATGTGTTTGAAGTTTCATTACTATACCTAAATAGTTGTAGCAGTTAGGGCCTAGAAACCAACTGTTGACACCCACCAGCCTACATCAAATTAAGAGCAGAATTTTGAAAGTCAGCTAAAAAGTAAAATAGCTTTATTATGGAGAACTATATTTTTGATAGACTTGAATGGAAGGCCCTGAGAGAACTAAATCAACACTGAATGTTAAAAGATGGTCATAAAACTTACTTGATGTCCATCTAGGACAATCTGTAATCTCTGCATTTCCGTCCATAATGAGGTATTTGTAGTGACTAATCCATCAGACAAAGATTGAAACTTCTACAAAGTAAGCATAAATCTGTAAATAAATAGCCTACACATCACCAAATGATCATTTTCATGTTTCTTTTTCTTGTACTTTTACAATATTTTTCAGATTCAGTCATTCTTTCACAAGTTTTAATCTTTGTACATGGTCTTACTTTTGCTATGTCATTGGCTATTTCTGGACTCATGCTTTGTGATGTAGGAGATACATGTATCTGTTTGTTACTGTCATCTTTATTTTGCTACATAAAAATAAAGCACAGTTTATCAGCATTAATCATTGAAGACAGAATTTTATTAAAAAACGCTTCTATGTGTATGTGTTATTTCCTGAATAGCTACTTACATACAATTTGACATTTTCATACTGAATCACTTTAATTTAGCTGTGAAGAGAATTACTGTGTAAAAAAACACTTGAAAGAAATTGAAAAGTAATATACACGTTTAAAGACAATGACAGCTTGAATACAAAAACAGGATACCATATGTGTTGATATTCTAGCATGACCGGATCTTAATGTAAACATATGAAAATACAGGTTTGTTATTAACATAGTCATGAATAAGTGGTACTTGTGTCTCTCCCTCTCAAGCATTGTCAGTATATCTGTACTAACATAATCATAAATAATTGTGTCTCTCCCTCTCAAGCATTGTCAGTATATCTGTACTAACATAATCATAAATAATTGTGTCTCTCCCTCTCAAGCATTGTCAGTATATCTGTACTAACATAATCATAAATAATTGTGTCTCTCCCTCTCATTCTCAGTATATCTGTACTAACATAATCATAAATAATTGTGTCTCTTCCTCTCAAGCATTTTCAGTATATCTGTACTAACATAATCATAAATAATTGTGTCTCTCCTTCTCATTCTCAGTATATCTGTACTAACATAATCATAAATAATTGTGTCTCTTCCTCTCAAACATTGTCAGTATATCTGTACTAACATAATCATGAATAATTGTGTCTCTCCTTCTCATTCTCAGTATATCTGTACTAACATAATCATGAATAATTGTGTCCCTCCCTCTCAAGCATTTTCAGTATATCTGTACTAACATAATCATAAATAATTGTGTCTCTCCCTCTCAAGCATTCTCAGTATATCTGTACTAACATAATCATAAATAATTGTGTCTCTCCCCCTCATTCTCAGTATATCTGTACTAACATAATCATAAGTAATTGTGTCTCTCCCTCTCATTCTCAGTATATTTGTACTAACATAATCATAAATAATTGTGTCTCTCCTTCTCATTCTCAGTATATCTGTACTAACATAATCATAAATAATTGTGTCTCTTCCTCTCAAGCATTGTCAGTATATCTGTACTAACATAATCATAAATAATTGTGTCTCTCCTTCTCATTCTCAGTATATCTGTACTAACATAATCATAAATAATTGTGTCTCTTCCTCTCAAGCATTGTCAGTATATCTGTACTAACAATTATAAATAATTGTGTCTCTCCCTCTCAAGCATTGTCAGTATATCTGTACTAACATAGTCATGAATAATTGTGTCCCTCCCTCTCAAGCATTTTCAGTATATCTGTACTAACATAATCATAAATAATTGTGTCTCTTCCTCTCAAGCATTGTCAGTATATCTGTACTAACATAATCATAAATAATTGTGTCTCTCCCTCTCATTCTCAGTATATCTGTACTAACACAATCATAAATAATTGTGTCTCTTCCTCTCAAGCATTGTCAGTATATCTGTACTAACATAATCATGAATAATTGTCTCTCTCCCTCTCATTCTCAGTATTTCTGTACTAACATAATCATAAATAATTGTGTCTCTCCCTCTCAAGCATTGTCAGTATATCTGTACTAACATAATCATAAATAATTGTGTCTCTCCCTCTCATTCTCAGTATATCTGTACTAACATAACCAGGAATAATCAGTAGCAAAGACAAGCTAGCACTACATCTGCTACAACATTAATCTCCTGTGAAAAAGTAATTATATGAAATATTTTGAGAGTACTGGAGAAACACACATATCTATCTACTTCTACCGTGTAACATGCATGTCATATATAAGATGTGCCTGTTAAACACTAATAAATATAGGGCAGCAATTTGATGACATAGAGCCAATTTTATGACATTCCGACAATTTGACAGACAGAACAATATATCTCTTCCATGTCTTTCTGAAATTGGATGTATAATCCAGGGCTCGACATTGACATTTTTCCCTACTTGACCATTCGGACAAGTAGCCATAAAATTTACTTGTTTGAATATAAATTTTACTTGTCCGACAATTTGTCAATAATGAATTTCTATAACTACTGTAATGAATAAAATAAAATTTAAACAATTTACTCATTATGTTTAGGTATTTCATAAAGGAATATACAGAGCTCTTGGTAAGGGGAAGAGGGTATTTACCAATTGCAAAAACAGAAAAACAGAAAAATAACAATCAAATAGTCCAACAAGTGAACTTCGATCCCGATTATAAAGTTGCCGACCTCGCTTTGAGAATAAACTTCCTGATCGTTGTTCTCTCACTGCTTTCGATGTTAAATTTCGATAAAAACATTACAATTCAGTTTCTTTTTTGAATTTTAAAACTTCTTTACAGAAGAAACACTTGTCCAATCAGACAAGTACTTAGCAAGATTCATTTGGCTGTGAAAATTTTCACTGGTACTGGACAAGCAGACAAGTGTTAAAGTCGAGCCCTGCAATACGTAAATGATTTTATAAGTTTTGCAATGGTTTATGTCACTTCATATTATATGATCATATTTCAGCTACAGTGGTATTCTCCATGGAAGATGTGTTGCCTACAATTACAATTTAAACAAGCTTACAGTCAGTGTTGCATGCAATACTCGTCCCCTGCCACAACCTGTACCTTCGAAGTGACTATTACCTTATTAGCAACATAAAACAGTTATGCAAACTTGGTACCCTTCTGACCATATACACAAATGCACAAAACATTACTTCATCACTATTATTGAACCGAAATCACACAAATCACCATTCCAAATGTTAACAACAAAAATATAGCATCATTTTATTCATATCTGGCATCAGTATCTATAGTCATCATCTGGAAACTGAAACACTATTTTCAGTAATAAGTTTACAACTGAACTATGCTGATGTCTACTTTTAGTAACAGGGACCCTTAAAGTTACGTTTTACCCACTAAATCTATCCCACGCTAAACATATACATAAGCTAGCCTTATATGAAGTTTAAAAGAAATCATTCATTCTTAACTCAACTTATTATCTGGCAAATGAAATGCAGTGACAAATGTCTATTATTAGTAACAGTGATTTTTAGAATTAACCTTTTTGACCCCAAAATCAATCCCACCCTAGACCTTTACATGAGCTAGCCTTATAAGAAGTTCGAAAGAAATCAATCATTCTTAACTCAAGTTATCATCTGGAAACCAAAATACAATGATAAATGTCTATTTTTAGTAAAAGCGACCCTTATAGCTGACCCGATGACCCCAAAATCAATCACAATTTAGATCTTTATATAAGATAACATTGTATGAAGTTTGAAGCAAATTGGTCATTCTTCACTGAAGTTATTGTCTGGAAACCATCTAGACAGACAGACGGACAACGATAAACACTATAGTCCCCTCCAGTTTCACTGACAGGGGACTAGTAAGGAGAGGACATCTGATGTTGTCTACAAGAAACCTGTCTATCACCTTGTGTTAATGCCTGGAGTTACACACCTGATAGGACTTGATCTGCTGCTCAGTGCTGTCTTTAAACTTGACTAGCTCCTCTACAGTATTTTTAAGTGACTTTACATCTACACCTAAACTAGCAACACTCTGAAAAAGGAGATTTATTTCTGACTGTAACGATCTAACAATTCTATTCCAAAATGCAATGCTTCCATAGTAATTTGTGTACAATACAGAATATTGCTATCACAGTATATATATGATTTAAACTGAGCAAGAGCAATCTTAAAACTTTAATAATCATATCTGATTTAAAATGTTCCCTAAAAGCAGGATGCAAAGCTGTAAAGCAGGAATGTTTTATCTAATACAATTTGCCCTGAGGTTTGGAGGGAACCACATAACCAAAAGCACAAGCCATTGGCTGGTACACACAGACTTTCACAGTGCCCAAAGGATGAATCAATGGCAAGTACATCATCACACCTTAACATTTCCACCAATCTAATTTCAATTATCAAGTGGAAATGTTTTTATTGTGTGTTTTAACTTGGCACATTTATCATATGATGTAAAACACAACATGCTTTGTCACTTGCTTTCCAATATGCTGCTACTCCTTCTGTCCTAATGACAACAGTACATGTATGTTTTAAAGATTAAATGTCAAGTTATTAACATTTTAAAATAAATGTAAATCATAACAACATATTTACTTTTTTGTAGAATTTTTTATCACACACATTCAAATTGTATGAAAGAACCTTAGAAATGTGTCACAAACCCTAAATTCAGACCTATATCTTATGCTTTCTGTTCAAAGCAACTTACATTTGAAATAACAGGAACTTGAGTAGTAATCTGCTTGATATCTGATGCAGACATCATATTTAGAGAGTCTCGAAGTGTGGAATTTAAGGTTGCTATCTGAAAATATACATAATGATGATGCGATATCTACAGCTACCATATTACAGAGTTAACTGATATTGCACATACATAATCCATGTTAAATTATGATTATACCCAGCCTTGAAAAGACGAGTACATATTTAAGTTGTATTTTCTGCTAGATATATTCATCCACTCATTCATATGGTTGTAGCCAGTGATGGAGAGAAGCAGACAAACTGGTGAAACCATTGAAGGTCAGTAATCCACTGGCAGGCCTCAATTTACCACACTTGACCAATGGGAGAATCTTTAAGTACCTCACTATATCCAATTTTGGCATGTAAAACTGTCTTTATACATGTGCACATAATAAAATATAAGTTCATTTTTCTTACGATGAAATGTTAATTTATAACATTTAATTTATCTATCTAATATATATACCGGTAAATAACATTTATCAATCTATTTTTCTTACCTTTTTTGAGATCTCATCAAGATTTATATGAAGCTGATCTAAACCATTTTCACCGGTTTTATATCTGTCTACTGTTTTCTTCATTTCATCTAAACGGCTCTCTAAACTTTGAATGCTTCCTACTCGTTCTCCATTTTTGTTTTGAACTGGTAATAGAAATGAATTTATAATACTGTACATATATATAAGACACCTAAAATTAACACCACAGGTCATTTAAAATGTTATAAATCTTGCATGTTAACAAAAAATAGGTACATACAAAATCATATATCTTAATGGAATGAAATTACAATACGAGTTTTGGAACTTACTTCATTATCAATGTATTCTTACTTGAAGATAAAGCATAATTTGAGAGCTTCCAAAATACATGTATATCTACTTGCTTTGCACAAAAGTAGTCAAATTAAGGTAGTATGTCTGTATGTATGAAAGCTAAAATAAATAATCTTAAATCTACCACTGTGCATATACTTATACATTATACATAAAATACACAAACACAACCTTGAGAGTATTTCTTAGAATTAGTAAACAGCATATTATTCATTATCTATTTGTGATTATAATAACCAGTGATTACATAGTAACAGAACATGATCCCCCTCTAGAACAGTTTCATATTACACAAAAGATCAAAAACTTCATATTTCATTGAAATCAATATCAATGAGAAATACAGTAAATCAAATACGTATTCACAGTATACTAGGAATTTATATTCCTGCTATAGTAACACTGTAGCGACAATCCCATTCACACCTGTGATAACAATGTTCCATAGGATTCCCCCAAGCTCTCTGACCAATAATACACCACTGTGTCATGCAGAAGATCAAATTGTTATAGCGGTATGTTATCGTTAATATAAAACATATAACTATACCAATCATAGATTAGTAAAAGCAAGGTATACCATAAATATAGGTGCATGCTGCAATAATACAATGATACCTTCTAACACTCTATCCCTGACTTCATCTATACTTTGCTTCAGCCTGAAGTGCATCCAGATCAGACCACAGCAAGCTAACAAACAAGCACCAACTATGAAAATTCCAAATACGGTGGAACAAGTTGAGCAGCAAGAACTGGAATGTCTGGACCTGTATGAGTTATACATTGTATATTGCATTGAGGAAATAAATTAAATTAAGGAGAGAAGATGTTAGTGAAGCATGATATGATTTTATAGCTATTAATCTAATCATGAGTAAATGATTATTAAAGTACATAATGTACTATACCGTAACCCTCTGTCCGCTACACTGGATCTAGTACGTTAATAATGATCACATTCACCTCAAACATTTCAACAATTTCAGAGATTCTGATGCCATCATTTACTTAGTTACATTTTATTAATATCATTCAATCGGAGACTAAAGGGAAAGGAAACTACGCTGCCAGAATTTTCAAGTAATATTACATTAGTTTAGTAACAAGCTTATGACTTTAGACACCATACTTTTCTACAAAATCTTGTAAAATCTTAGTCTTTACTGCAGCACAATATTGAAACCAAACAACATGCAAAAACATTATCAATTTGTTTTCATTTTACATCAGTCATCTTCGAGCCTTTCACTGCTTAAAAATTCTGCTTTCACTGCCTTAAATGACGAAATCAAAGCAAATCAAGTTGTCCTTTGACATTCAACTTTGTCTGCCTTGATGAGCAGAAGATCAATGAAGCCATGCAACTGGAAACAGAAACTTTCCAGCTGATGACACTTACATTGCATGATAACGTTGACATGATCAAGTGAGTAAAAGATTGGAGTTCTTCAAGGGGAAATCTAAACTCTGGACTACATTCTTTTACACATACATGTATAAATACCGGTATATATATATATATATATATATATACTGGTCCAGTACATAAACAAAATCTATTTGTAACTGTCCCATGTGTTAAAGTTATATTGCTTATTTACAGGGATGTCATTAAGTATAGAAGTAAAAGGAGAACTGTGAAAAGTTATTGGAGAATTCTGCCACCTCGTAAAGAGAGGTGGCCCATGTGGCAGGGAGTCTGGGGCCCACTTAAGAACCCCAGAAGCTCTGGAGTAAATGGTGTAAAATCCTGCGTTCTAGCCCTTTCCTGGCATTCAATTTCAATAGTTGAAAACTTTATGTTTTGTACTATTTTAGTCCTATATTGAAATAATGTTCAAGATAAAGACTCCTTTTACTGGTTTTGATTAAACTGTGACTGATTTACATGTAGGCATATTAAATTGTTGACTACACATATGTTTTAAGATTTTACTTCTTCACTGCAAATCAAATACATGTAACTTGAAAAACAGGGCAGTGAACAAGGTTGGTGAATGTATAAAATTTAAACAAAGACCTTAAAAAATTTAGTGATCTGCAAATTTAAATATGCTCATCATTAAATACATAAAGAGCTATTAAAAATGCACATAAGTATTATCCATCAAAAAGATGATGGCATAATGTAAGTCATAACCGACTTTTTCACCATAACTGTGTGTATGCCCAATAGCCCTTTCGGATGGTAAGCTTCAAACCTGAAAGAAAAATGATCTCTTACAATTGCAAAGGAATGTTCTATACCTACAGGTTTTATATCTAGCTGTCCGAAAAAGCTATTGTTCATAAGTGAATTGCAAGATCGCAGTTATCTTAAAAATGTTCATGCAAAACATATGCCATGTGCTTTTCCACAAATGTTACTAAAATAACTCCGGGGATTTCCAGGGAGTATATTATTTTGTTTATTATATAGCTTAAACTATTAGTCACAGACTCAGACATACAGTAATTTTCAACTGTCAAAATAGTTTTGTTAAATTTATGTTTTGTAAGAGAAAAAGTACCCGGCGGCGACAGCTAGAATTATTGGCAATTTTGCCAGTTGCCAACTTCTAATGACATCCCTGTATTAACTGTTTTAAATCAAGTAAAATATGTATAGGTGTCACTGGTGTTTATCAATCATAACAAAGATGACAATATAGTTTAATAATATTTTACTAAAAATAAATAAAAGTCCTTACACACTAACACTACCATACTGTATTTCATAATGTTAAGGATTTTTAAAATTACTCAGTAAAATATATTTCAACTAAGAGATACAGTATTACAGATATTTTATAATACATTATGAATGAAATGTGACAATATTATTATAATCTTTAAAATAGTGTATGTAATTTAAGACGACTTACCATTAAGGCTTATGTACTCAGTATGTAAATACTGGAGTAATATTATGAAGACTTGATTGATGTAAATCTTAACCAAGAAGAGGGTATAAAGAACAGGTATTCAACTCTCACACATTTCTTATTTCCATATTGAGAAATAAACTTTCTTTCATCCAATTAAACCCAGGGCATCCAATCGACCCAAAATGGGGCCGAATTTCGGTCCCATTCCCCCACTTAAAATGGTATATTTTTTCCCCATTAAACAACCTAAAATTCCCCTTTGTCAGCCTTTAAAATTTTCCACTATTCTTAAAGGAAATATATAATAAAACTATCTTTTCACTTGATTTTCATGTACAAAATGTTTTTTCTCTTGCTAAATATAGTAGACAAGTGTTTATATGATCACTGAAACATGCTTCCGGTTTCAGTTCAAGAGTTCAGTTTGTACTTCCAATTTCTAAATTGTGTCGCATAATAACCACAGTTACCAAAAAAAACTTACTAAAAGAATTAGTACTGACTGTAAAAAGATCGACTTAATATTCAAACGACAAAAACCTGATAGTGCAGAGGTACATGCCCCATGCCCAGATGTTTCAAAAAAGGGAAAACTGTGAATCTGAATCTTACACTGAGTTTCAGTTAGACAAAGCTGAAACAGGGGGGAGCTCTCAATCTAAATCTAATACACAGAAATACATGTAGAATGCTTAAAGTATGAAATGAAATTTTAAGTGTTTGATGTATTGGATGGTTAATAAGAGACAAGAAACCGTCAAGGACGGTATGACCAGATTGCAAATGCCAAATGCAAAATGTTGGCGACAGACGGACGGACAGACAGACGGACCGATTTTGCCAATTTATAGACCAGAATTGCTTTGCATTAACATTAATAATACATGTATGCAAGTGGTCATCCTAAAGGCAAAAAACAGTGTGTGTTGACTAAAGCGTAAAGTCAAGGTCAAGGTCACTAAATTTTTGTATTGGTTGGATAGAACATTTAAGTATCTACAAACCTACTAACTTTGACATAAGTACCCTTTAGGGTATGAAAGAAACCAAGCTAAACGCAAAATGTTGTCGCCGTGCAGACAGATGGACGGACAGACGGACTGACGGACGGTTTTTGCCAATTCATAGACCGGAACTGCTTTGCAATCCGGTCAGAAATGTGTTAAATCAGATATCATTTGCTTACTTATTGTATTTACTATGGAAACCTTGAATTAATAAAACTTCCCCATCGGCCTGCAGCCGTCATGTAAATTCCCCCTTCAAAGGGTACGGATACCAGTCCCCCTAAAGGGTGTGGGTGCCCTGAAACCATATACAAGATGAACACATCCACTTTACATTTTGAGTAACTGGACAAACTCATTGGACATAGACAGTGATTAACATGTCAGATTAGTGCTCATGATACATCAATGTACAGGTGACACTTATATTTACAGTTATCCAGTGACCAAACTAAATGGAGGTTTTAATGACTAAAATTCATTTAATCTTAAGAAAGTGACTTTAGCGGATATTCAAGGATTAAATAAAGATCTGTAACATCATATATACAAATTCTGAATACTTTAAGCTAAAGTGATTTCATTACAATCAATTCTTTTTGGGGAAAAAAAATGGTGCGTTTTTGGAAGAGAATGTATAAGTGTATACCAGTGTATTTATATATGGAAATTAATTCTTTCTGCTACAGAACTGAGGCTCAACATACATGTACATGCAATAATTCAGTGGAAAAGAACTCAAACACACACGAAAGTGCCATTTTTGAGCTAGGTCGACAACCATACAAATAGTACATATCAACAATATAACATCAGCAGTAATAGTTATTTATAGCTAAGTAACACCCATCACCCCTTCTAAACCCCCCCCCCCCTTTTTTTTTGGACTGGAGTACTCCCTGTCTTTTCACTGACTGTATAAATAAATTATTATTAATGAAGTTTTCTTACTTCCTCAATAAGCTGTTTTTGTCTGATATGTCAAAGTCGTCGATCTCCGACGACTCTGTTTCAGAGACCAGTGGTTCTTGATCACTTCTCCCTTTACGTCGTATTTTTCCATTACCGACGAGTGCGTCCAACTGTCGACGCTTTTTCATCTTTTTTGCCGGCTTGAATTCGACATTCAGCTTGGTCTGTTGGTCGAACATGTGTTTTCCTATTATAACCCCTTCTCACATCGTAATTCTGTCAAATTGTCTGATCCCTATCGATCGTTTTTCTTGTAGTAAAACCCGGAAGTCAATGTCACTGTTTCAGTTGCACGGAGTGAATAAGTTATTAAAATTTTATTGGTGGAAAATAAAGTTATTTGGCGGGAAATTCAAAAGATGCAAGTTTAGGTTAGTCCAAAATAATCACAACAAAATATGAAGTGTGACGTATCACACAATAGAACAAAATAACAATTACAAATAAATATTTATTAATCTATTGAAAAATTCAGGATTTTAGAAATGAGGTTGGAACCAAGCATACTACTTTCAGAGAAATAGACTACTTTGAAATGTCAGCTAGAAATGAAAATTATTATTTCTGCATAACTTAATAAAATTCCAAAAATGAAAACTATATTACTTGTGTTCTAAAATCTTTTGTGTTTAATTACATAATGGCAGCACCTGACAGATGCATGGCTTTGTAGTTTTAACCTATGCAATAAACCGAACAGATGCAGTGAGGTATCTTTTGTGTTGCCAAAGTATAATCAGAGACATATATGTCTCTGGTATAATGTAACATGAGGCCTTGATTTAACCATCTCACTTATTGATAAGGTGGCAAGGGATGAAAACTGCTAAGCAATATTCGCAGTGGGCAATTGTGATCTCCTTTGAACAAAGTTGATTATGTCTCTATGTCATAACACTGACTGAATATTGTTTTTCCGTCACTGTTTTACGTCATGTATATGGTGACGGCATCTGCTTGATGCATTGCATAGAAATTTCTGCCTTTGCAACAGACCCAGAGACAGATTACAGTCTATGTCTCTGAACAGACCCACACGAAGCAGTGAGGTATCTTTTACCGTATCTGCCAGGCCTACCGTGATCCAGGTCATCAGTCTTTATTGTCTCATCCGAAAGACAGGATACTGGAGCTCCCATGGCAGGAGTCAAACCTGGACCTCCCAGTCATCAGCTAAGCACCTCATCCATGGGGCTACAGCGACTTTATGTCATAACAATGAAGTATATCACATGTACAGTTAATCAGGGTAACTAAAAGCACCTTGAGCTTTGAAGCACAGAGCTTTCAGCTTGTTGCCCTCCCCTTCCTCAATTATATGAATATAATTCTTATACTGGTATAATTGAGAAGGGTTGGGGGGAGGGGGGCAACAAGCAGTAAGCCTTGTGGTTAATGTAATATGCATGTAAATAGAAAGATTGTAGGGGATGGATGTGTTGTTTCAAATTTTCCAAGCTCAATCATATAATAATATATACATTACATGTACAATAATTTATTTTTTGGTTGCTAAAGCATGATAGTAAAGGTCACTGTAGCCCTTTACTTCTGTCAAGTCTGGATATTACAATTGACAAGGTCTCCTTCTATACTTGCTCAGTGATCAAGGTCTATGACCTGCTCCCAAGAATGGTGTTTTTTCAAGGTATTACAGATTCCTCCACTAAACATTAACTATTATCATAAAGGCAAAATGGTCCTAGGGCTGCAATTAATGTTTTGACAATAGCACTTACCAGTATATGTACCTAGTATGTGTAAAACCTACTTAGGTTATAAAAGACATTTGTCAAAAACCTACATATTTCAAAGAAATAAGAGTGAAAGTTTTACCACACCAATCCAACTTTTTACTAGTTATTTTGGTCTGTTGCAAACACTGATACCTTATTACATGGTATAGACAACATCTAGTAAAAGTAACTAAGAAAGATAATTACAGCTGTATGGATAACTGATCGTATGTTCAAAGTACTAAAACTACTGGTACTATGTTTCTTCAACCACTAAACACTGGATTACAAAACAAAGAAACTTAACAGTGAACGCAAAACTTTACAAGGGATTACTGGACATCTTGAAAACATTACTGGACCGATTCAGTTATTATTAAATCGAAAAATTTTCTGGTTTCTTTTTTTCATTTTTCTTAATAACAATAGTGATTCAGGAAAACTTTATAGTACCTATGGAAGTTTTGATACTAAAGTATTACTACCTAAAACACAGATAGACCTATGTTCACAGAGACACATTCAAAAGGCAAACATAATTCCAAAATGAAGTTCTGCAAAACAGAGCCAGCATAAAAATGGAGCCAGTCATTAAAAATATTTTTATAGATTTACTACATGTAGCTATTCCCTTGCAAACATAAACACATCACCACACACATATAAATTTCATAAAAAAAATTAATGCAATATTTATCATCATTATCATCCTTTTCATTCTGTCATTCAAGCTGTCATTCAACGGATTCTTTCGGAACGGCTTTGCAATTTTCAAGTACCAATCGAAAAAACAGATTGTTCTGTGTGTCACTTTACCGGGAATCAAAACTGAAACCACAAATGAAATATGAACATACAGATATCAACACAATTTGATTGATTATATTGTTAAACTTAAGTTTAAATATCATTTTTTGCTCTTAACTGGGGGAAAAATACCGGACATTTGGTCAAGTAGTGACAAATATTTTTACCGGACCAAACTGATTTTTATCGGTAATGTCCAAGAGACTGACAAGGTTTGGGTTTTACTATAACTATGTAATATTTGATTGTTTCCTAATTTGCAAAAAACTGAGGTAAATGTCACATACTATAAAACCAGAAGTCTCTGTCGAGACTGGAGCTCTACTGTTATCCTCTACTCAAACAACAATTTACCTTCAGAGAAGAAGGGGTAAAAATATATTTGGACCACACATGTATGTTTTGTATTGCACATGCACAACTAGACCACCTACCAAACATGATGAGATCATAATTAAGTCTCACAGACATATACAATAAGAGAAGAAGTGGGAACAAGATTTTGGGACCATGCCCCTTTGTGGGGCCCCAGGGGGTCCGAACTGGTCCAAAATTGCACATGCACAATTACACCACCTATCCAACAAAAGGAGACCATAATTAGGTCTCTAGGCTATATACTTTCAAAGAAAAAGAGGGAACAAGATTTTGGGACCACACCCCTTTGTGGGACCCAAGGGGGTCCGGACTGGACCAAACTTATACATGCACAACTACATCACATATCAATCATGATGAGACTATAATTAGGTCTCTGGGACATATACCTTCAGAAAAGAAGAGGGAACAAGATTTTGGGACCACGCCCCTGTGGGGCCCAAGGAGGTCCAAACTGGTCCAAAATTGCACATGCACAACTACACCACCTATCCAACAAAATGAGACCATAATTAGGTCTCTAGGATATATACCTTCAGAGAAAAAGAGGGAACAAGATTTTGGGACCACACCCGTTTGTGGGACCCCAGGGGGTCCAGACTGGACCAAAATTATACATGCACAACTAGATCACATACCAAACATGATTAGACCATAATTAGGTCTCTGGGACATATACCTTAAGAAAAGAAGAGGGAACAAGATTTTGGGACCACGCCCCTTTGTGGGGTCCCAGGGGGTCTGGACCAGACCAAAATTGCACATGCACAACTACACCACCTATCCAACAAAATGAGACCATAATTAGGTCTCTAGGATATATACCTTAAGAGAAAATGAGGGAACAAGATTTTGGGACCATGCCCCTTTTTGGGACCCCAGGGGGTCCGGACCAGACCAAAATTATACATGCACAACTACATCACATACCAAACTTGATGAGACCATAATTAGGTCTCTGGGACATATACCTTCAGAAAAGAAGAGGGAACAATGTTTTGTGACCACGCCCCTTTGTGGGGTCCCAGGGGGTCCGGACTAGACCAAAATTGCACATGCACAACTAGACCACCTATCCAACAAAATGAGACCATAATTAGGTCTCTGGGACATAAACCTTAAGGATAGAAGAGGAAACAAGAATTTGGGACCACGCCCTTTTGTGGAACCCCAGGGGGGGGGGCGGACCAGGCCAAAATAATAAATGCACAACTAGATCACATACCAAACATGATGAGACCATAATTAGGTCTCTGGGACATATACCTTAAGAATAGAAGAGGGAACAAGATTTTGGGACCACGCCCCTTTCTGGGAGCCCAGGGGGTCCGGACCGTACCAAAATTGAACATGCACAACTAGACCACCTATATAAGAAAATGAGACCATAATTAGGTCTCTATGATATATACCTTCAGAAATGAAAAGGGAACAAGATTTTGGGACCACGCCCCTTTTGTAGGGGCCCCAGGGGGTCCGGACCGGACCAAAATTGCACATGCACAACTAGACCAGCTACAAAACATGATGAGACAATAATTAGGTCTCTGGGATATATACAATCAGAGAAGAAGAGGGAACAAGATTTTGGGACCACGCCCTTTTGTGGGCCCCCAAGGGGTCGGAACTGGACCAAAATTGCACATGCACAACTAGACCACCTACCCAACAAGAAGAACCCATAATAAGGTCTCTGGGGTATATACCTTCAGAGGAGAAGAGGGAACAAAAAATTGTTTACGGACAGACGGCCGGACAAGGGACGAAGGACCATCGCATGAGCTCAACTGGTCGAGACCAGTAGAGCTAACAACATCCTATTCTGGATCATGTACGTTAAATATTGTAGGGACTAAACGGTCATAATTAGGATATACTACAATACAGACCCCCTCCCCCACCCTTTTGCCACCTTCTGTATTTCAATTGTTTGACAATAAATTATGTTTGGCAAACTTATTTAATTGCACCTATTTTCTCACCACAATCACAAAAAGAATATAGGAGAATGACCTTTTTGATTTTTAACAAGCATTCTGAGAGTATTGCTGAAGCAATACATGTTTCCTACCAATAAATTGACAAAACATTTCAATAAAATGCATGTTTTCTATGTTCAAAGGTCCATTACTCTCCCAAAAATTTACAGAACAAAATTATCTTTCTTCATGCAGATCTTTATATGCTGCTCTTCATTTCTGCCTGATTTAATGAAATCTGTTAAATGGTGTAGGAGGATGTGGCAATGACAGGGTAATATGAAAAGACACAGAGACGGACCACACGTTTAACCCATAGAAGACTTTTTAAAACCATTTTATATACAATGAAGAATAATCTGTGTAAAACAAATAAATATACACATACCGGTTATAGTTTATACAGGTGTTTGAGAAAACTTGCCCTAGTTTGTATCGAAACAGAAACAGGAATAAAAATATTTTTAAAACTAATAATCTGGAATTGTGGTTTCAGAATGAAAACTTCAAATCTGTTCCTGCAATATTTATGTTATTCACATTTGCCATGCATGAGATGCCTTACAATTACCATATGAAGGATTATCATATTTAACTCTAAAGAAATCAACTAAATTAACTAGGTAATGAACTTATGGAGGGTTCTAATCTTCCTTGGAACAAATTCTACACCATTAATATGTTTGTAAATCAACCAAAAACTAAATCACCATTAAATCAACAAAAAGTTATTCATAAATTGTATCTGTAAACTGACATAACCACAGTCATCAAATTCCCTGACCCAAGATGCACATCAGAAATATAAGTTATGTTACTCACTGACAAACATTAACCTGACTTAAATGTACCATGACGTACTGTTTTAGTAGACATTATTTATTCAGTGAAAATAATTTACAGGTACAGAGGTATTTCTACATACATTAATGACTGATACAGTCAGTGTCCGTGTATGTATTTAACATTTGAATATAAATTTATCCACTAAATTCTGGTGACAGACGACAGTATGAGAGTTTTGCAATAACAGAAGAATCCTTTCACAAGAAATTTAAATCTTGAAAATTTTTGGTAGTACCTACGTGTAGGTTTGGCATTAAATTGGGAGACAGTAGAACTTGGGAAACTCATACCACCCCACCCCTATTATTAGTTACAGATGCATTTATCACTAGAAAACTGTGAGACACTGTCTTTCAATTGTGTTTTAATTTCTCTCATGAAAAAATCTATCATATTTATATCAACCTTATATTAGTCCCTACCATATGTTAAAACACGATGTCTAATTGATAATTTTAAATCAATAAATCTGAAGGACCTTTCTCCTTAGATGACAAATACATGTACCAATGAATACTGATGTTCCTTTTTTACCTATGTTTTCCAAATCAACATATCAAATATACCTGGGTACTAGCTCTCAAGGTTGTGTTGTTTTTAAAACTACCATAATAAAATATTTAAGATACTTAATTCCATAATTACTGGACTTACACATTTCTACTTGTGCTTTTAAGTCAGTCACCTGTCCTGATAACCAGACAGTGACAAAGCCCAGCACACTAACAGCACACACTAACACCAACATCAATGAAGTTTTCATGATGAACCATACATCACAGCAACTTTGTGACGGTGGCCCTGCCCCGTAGTTGTTCCTTTTCCTACAAGAGAGATTTCCCATTTTAAATTTGATTATTTTTATAAAAATCATATCATCCTTAATAACAATTTTTGTTTGTGAAACATTAAATTTCTAGCAAGAGCTGAACTTATTTAGTAAGGTTAATATGGTAAGTATAATATTTAGTTACTCAATTTAACCTAAGGGAGTTTCAAAAGTCAGATTGTACATGCAAGCCAAGTATGAACTCTGCAGAACTTCATATTGTCCAGAATTAAATATGATTAGCTCAAACTTCTTGGCTTTCTTCAAGGGGTGTTGCACAAACTCATATAATGTCAATATAAAAAGTGGGTATAGGGACTGAGAATCTCAGATCATCATTTTAACAATACTAAGAAAAGACAATCATACAATCTTTTATTTTCAAGGTGTTTTGAGAGATTTATATCTCAGACTGCTCTACTGTGGCACATGAGTATCACACTGGATTTCTAATCATGTTGACAATCTTGGTTCCATTCCAGCTAATGGCTCAGATTTTTCTCAGGAGATTTATCATTTTCTGCCTCCTACTCTCTATTAGTCTGAATTGTCAGAAAGAATCGACGGAAATTGAAATATCAAAAAATTTGTTATTAGAAAAAGAATATTACTCACAATTCACTTCATCAGAAAGTTCTACAAAAGGCTTGTACCAAGCTATGTTAAACACATTATTTAGCCAAAGTTTTCCACAATTTCTATCTTTAGACTATGGTAAATTCAAATTTGAATGAAATAGAAGGAAATTTGGTATTAGAAATATTGAAAAATAAGTTACTACAGGACCTATATGGTATAAACTATATAGGTATTAAAGTTAGGATATATTTAAGTGACTGACAACAGAATGTAACTACATTGTGAAAAAAAAGTTTTGATTTTTTTTTTAAATTCCTGTCGATTCTCTCTACATGTTTGAAACGAATCCTGACCCAAGTCATATGCTTGGGTCTAACATTTCAGATAAATTCAATACCAGTCCTTTGGATGAGACAGTATAAACAAGGGCTCTCATAACAGTATACATTGACATTGGTGCCTCAAAGATTCATCACTGCTTTAGGCAGGTCCGTTGTATAGTGCTGAAAATCTTTTCACATACCCCACCTTTTATAATTATTTAAAGTTGTATACCCTACAATTCAGTATAATTTTAAAAATTAGGGCATGTAAAAGTACTAAAACTGTATTTTTCTTGTATGGCTGAAGTTATTAACTTTGCATTAATAACATTTTTTGTTGCTTCAAACCCTCAGAGATATCAAAATAAAAAGAAAATACTTCGTAAATAAAGTGGGTATTCGCTGAATAAAACTATAACCTAACTTCGCGCATGCGCAGTTTAATCAAAACAATGAAGGGAGACTCCAAAAGAAAACGTTTTCAGTAAATACAAACATTAGGAGACTTGAATGCAGATTTTTAATGTTACTCGTCAAGTTTATTTACCTCGCCCTCCATCAGTGTCCATGATGCAGGGGCTTCCGAATTAGATCACATGATGAGTTGCTTGTAGTTGTAAACATTCTGTTTATATACATCGCATTTTAGACAGCCATATCTCACTTTATACAACGAAATTTGATCACAACATTTGCAAGGGTCTTTTTTTATATGTTGTAGGCTTATATATATAATCAAAACAATTTAGAATAAATCAACCTATAATATGCACTGTACTAGCGAACATAAGGTATACAGCTTTAAACAGCTGGTGAAGGAGTACTGGTCAGAACACAACTATTTATGAAATAGTTATAAAAATAAGGGTTTCACAACTTTTAAGAACAGTGAAACTTTGCAAATTCTTTGATCTGTATCTCAATATTTAGTAATCACTTACCTGCCTGACTACATTCATAATTTCCTTAGTGCAGACAACCACAAAATAACCATGCTTTCTATAGTAGGAATTATATCAATTTCTGACATACACATGATATGGATGTTACAGAGCTTATGTGGGTAAACTATTGACATATAAATGAAAAGGTACATGTAAATGGTAAACTTGTTTACGAGTAAAAATATAAAATGTGAATCCATGTACAATGCCTTCTTTGGAAAAAGTAATTTGCTTTGCTGTTACAGCAACATATACCTTTGGAAATTCTCAAAGTCGGACATTCTGCTATTTGATAACACGCTAGTCCAAGATTCTCTGCCCTTCTCCCACTTTTGATATTGGCAGTTTGTGGGAGAGGGTCAGACAGACTTTGTTCATCAAAAGTTGGAATTTCAGCGATACCAGACAATATTGGGATGTACAAGCCTCTGGCGACAAATCAACACAGCGAACTTGCAATCTATAGTACAATCATTGAACATTTAACTTACTCAATCATAGCGATGTTTTCCAAATAAGGTCTATATCCTGTGCTAGCTGCTGTTTTATTTGAAAACATGACAATATTCTCATTTCGCCATTTGTCTTTACATTTATGATACTTCAGCAGCTGACAAATTTTTGTAAAGAAAAACACGATGCAAACTCGTCACAAATGCAAAGTTGTGTGTGGCGAGATCTGACAGCATACTCTTATACACAAATGACGAAATGAAGAATCTTTTCATGCTTTCAGAAGGGCAGAGAATTTCAGACTAACAACGGGCATTTGGAACATGGGGGGTAGATTTAAAGCATCAGATTTTATCATAGACAGCAATGCATACTCCTGGTTGGTTTGTTGGTAGATTGGTATTTTACGTCGCTTTCAACAAATTTTCAATTATATCGCGACATGGAAGCAGGAGGTAACCAACCTCTTAAACATAGTGGCACAACCCTTGAATCGAACTCGGATCGTCTGCACCATATGCAAAGCACTTAACCACTACACCAAGCCTGCCCCCATACTCCTGGAGCAACTTGGGAAAAGAATGATGATAATAATTTATCATTCAAACAAGTAAATTTTTAATTAGTTCTACACATTTCCGATCATATTTTACGAGTAAAAACCTATAAAATTGATAGAGAACCTAAAGCTGCACTGTCATATTATAAACCCAGATTTACCCATAAGATCCTAACCAGACTTCTTAGGGACCTACATAGGCCAATATGCACAGCGACCTCATGTCGACTTTGAGAATATCAATGGCATTAGACGGGAAATTTTATTTTTAAACTCGCATTGTCCCATGGCCATGATTGTGGTAAAAGGTTAGTAAAGTCTATTTTTCAGCATTTGGAGAAATGGCAGTCGCTTAGCGCCAACACAGCTTAGAAATCTCTCTAGTCAGATATTTAAACATACTCTAGTTTAACTACGATAACGGTCACCTTTTTGGTTTCTTTCCCTTGATCGGGGGTAAGTCCAGTAGAGTTGTTTGATCGCTTTCTGAGGAGTCACCTAACAAATTCATCATTATATCTTGCCCTCCATTTAAGTTTCCATTATTTCGATGCTTTGATTTGTTCATTATTGCATAGATATATAACAAAATGTGGACGGAATTACGGATAAAAACAATAACAACTTGAAGAAGGAAGTTTCATGGAGACGTCATTATACATCACAATAAATCGAATATCGATCCCGATATTTTAACATGTTTTTTAAAAGGATAGATCTGATGCAGTTTTATGAGAAAAAGAGAAATAGACGTGCAGAGAGAGAGAGAGAGAGAGAGAGATACAATAAGCACAAATAGGACATCATAAATTTTCTAATTAAGGCGGTCAATTGAAATGACAATCTTCATGCAAAAGGTGCTGTTAATCGGTTTTCCCGCTCACCACAAAAACATTAAAATCGAAGAACACTCGTGTACATTCATATAAATTTATGAATAATCTTCCATATTAATGATAACAAACATTATTATAAATATATTTAAATAGTCGCCTTAGAACCATAGTGTTCTTCTGCAAAATTTTCAATTTCGAGGAGATCGAGTTTGAAGTTTGTAATACAATTGTTCGCTTCGACATATATATATATACACACACACATATATATAGTTTAGTTTTCAAACCGCGATGTTATTGGGTGCTTTGTCAGCAGACACAAGGATATTATTTATTTTGTATTGTAGATCAGTCATTTCACTGTTAATAGACTGGACGGACTGCTTAAGCGGTCAGTTCTTGAAATAAATGTGGATTTATTGTAAAATCATTAATTCTTATAAATCTTGTGCGTATTATTAGTAATGTTACTTTGTAAATTTACAAAAATGTTCTTAACAAATTCTTTTGACTTCAAAATATGAAGAGTTAGTATAAAATCTGCAAATAATTTGTAGAGAAAATAAACGTATACGTGTATTATCCAGTATATTATCTGTTAATGATTACCTCTCCCATGTTTAATATACAAAAACCAATACATATATATGTATACTGTTCATTTGCATTAGAATCACAGGGAAGATACAGAAATTTGGGTAAGTGGGCATAATAAGTTACTCGAGAGGCGAGGCGGCCTTTTAAAACCTAAAAAAAATCCTTTGGAAATTGACCTTTTCATATGGTGAGGGCGAATTTTATTACACGTTTCGAATGTTAACATTGCGAACGATGAAAAATATGTTTTGGGGTGAAAATGACTAGGGCACGATTTGAGCAGGGTTTGTTTACAAAAATCATCTTATCCGAAATTTACCAAAAGAATAATACAACGGTTATCCTAAACATAGTGACAACTTCAGTCAAAAGTAATTGGTCAATGTAAAACGATATAAACGTATACTGACCATGAGTGCCGTTTCAAGTCAGAATATAAACAAGGCTCGTGTCCTTGTTTACGTTTTGCATAGAAAACAGCATCCTTAAATGCTAACTGATGTTTTTGGGGGGGGGGTTTCATTGAGGGATAACTTTCATTGTGGTCACAATATAGTCGGATGAGAATATTCTACACAATTCTAAATCATTATAGGAAATTATTATATTGTCGCCTCCTCAGAGGCTACAAGGTCCCGATTTTCGTCCTCTCTGATTTAGTTGTTGCTCTTAAGGCCCCTGGACTTTAGCTGGCTTCATGATGGGCGGAGCACAACTTACTTATGCGGATGTCACTCGATATCTATTATTATTCATATTTATGATAAATGTGTGTTATTCTTTGTGTGACCGATCTATTGCAGTCTGTTGCTGGAAGTGGGAAGGTTGGACCCGTAAACCGGGTTCACCTCACCAGTTGAGCGGCGGATGTCACTCTATCTGACCGTCCTAAATCAGTACACGACCGTTGTGTAATAGATCATTTTTCTGATGTTTTTGTGTATTTGAATTTTCTTCAGTCTCCTGTCTGTATGATCGCGGTGTTTGTTATACCTCTCAGTCGGATCTCTTTACTTTCCTCTTTGTAAACAAACTTTCGATAAGAAATAATAAGAGCATCGGAGTTACGATAAGGTGCTGGAATGGCACCAATGCCTCACCGTGGTAGTGTACATGTAAACTGGTATATACTGAACCGATTCTAAACAAGAGAAAACAGAAGACATTTGACAAAGCTGTATGACACAAATCACCAAGGACCTGCGCACACACACACACACACACACACACACACACACACACACACACACACACACACACACACATGATAATAGTAGAATATACACGGATCAACATTACAGAAATATTCGATTGTGCTACGGTTACGATACCGACTTAGGACGGTCAATTGAAGTAACAAACGTCATTCAATTGGTGTGTTTAACCGGTTTACGGACACAACAATAACTGGCGCGAGTATCGCTCAACCGACTGAGCTACCCGAGCAATGATTGGCTATTAAATCACTATTTTGTGGAGCTCGGGTAGCTCAGTCGGTTAGAGGGTCTGAGGCATGACAGCTAGGTGATTCGGTACCATAGGTTGTGGGTTCGAGTCCCAGACGGGGAACGAATATAAGGTACTGTTACAAAGTTGCGTTCGTCTCTGGAGTCCGACACAGTTAACAAACTTACATTTTAATAAGAAATTCAAGAAATGCGAAACAGCCCTTGAGGTGAATCCGACACCTGAGGTTCCTCTGCTCATTAAAAAGAGCGCGATTCGGGTGAACATGAACACACTCCACAAACTTCTTTCACTACCCGATTTTCCTACCCTACCGACTACCGACTGAAAAGGCAGATTACTAGAGCAAGTGAAATTTCATATGTTTGTGACCTCTTGTTCATTTCAGTTTTCTTCACTTCAGTATGTCTTAATTTTGATGTTTGAAGTTTATTAAATACATATATACATGTATCTACAGTTGAATTTATTTCATGTCTTCCAATGATGCTGGACACATACGATCTTTGTGCAGGTTTTATAGGATCAAAGCCTCAGACCTTGGAAAAACACAATAGTGTGTAATTAAGTTTGTAGGTGTTAATGAATATCTCAAGGACGAGTACTTTAACTGATGTGGACTTATGGATTTATTAAGATATAATAACACATAGAGAAGTATCGATTATACGGCACCGTTTCGGTTAATGCCTTCCGTCCGATCCGTAGCGTGTACAGTATCTCCACTCATAGTACTATGGTAGTCCTGCGGCATCAGCTCACTGAGTAGGTCTATACAAAATTTTGCTTGCAGTTGGTCGTACCGTATACATGTAGTAACCCGGCAAAGATTTTTGTCATGTTATTCATGTCATTTTTATATCTTGTTATTCTGGATGGTTCTGATCCTTTGGATTTTTTTTTTAAAATACAGCTGGGTCAAATATCCTCAAATAAATCCGACTCTGCTGTATCCAGAGACATATATACACAAGTACACATGAAAGTATATATGTCTCTGGCTGTATCGCAGAATCTATCATCACCTCTTGACTATTTTTTTTTCACCTACATTACATCTAGTAGAGAGTACCAAAGCATACATAGACGAATCTACAAATTTTTAAAAGGATTGCCGGTTGCGACCTGCCATGAATTCATGTTTTTCGGAAAGGAAAGTGTGGGATTCTGATTGGGGGGGTGGGGTTGAAATCCTAAACCTATTCGATCATCCAACTTCTAACTGTTCAAAGTGCCGGGATGTGAGCTGTGGTGTGAAAGTGAGGACGGGCGATCTCGTTTCCGGATCAAATTACGTAAAATTTTGAATTATCATGTCGAAAATTGTCACAAAAATGGGTTTTACATCAAAATAGCTTGGCGCGCGTTTTGGCCTAGGCCTATCATAGTACTACGTACGTCGCACCATCGGTGCGACCCGCTGGACACCTCTGTTAGTAAGTCAGGGCCTGTGGGACTCCAACACATAAAGTTTCGGTCCAAATAAAATTAAAAAGCAAATCCAGTTAAATACTTTCCCAATCGCCAGCTTCTCACTCATTTACAATCACCAGCTTATTTCGTTAAACACGCGAAAGCATTCAAATTCCGTTTCCGAAAAAGACCGGCGTGCATCATTTTACCAGATCGGGCAGATGCAGAAGTAACTGTGTAAAGCAATGTACACATCTGTTTCCATTAACGTTTCATGAAAACTTCCATAATGTAATCAGAAGTAGATTTATAAATTGGTAAGTACACATAACATATGTATTTACATGTAAGTTAATTTATGTACTACAATTTCGTGTTACGTAAATCATTGCTGTACAGTACAGTACGGCTGAAATGAATAGCTCGAATTTACTCTATAAACACTAGACCGAAAGTAGAAAGGTTAGATAGAGAAATAGATTTATTCAGGTAAAAATCAATGTTTATGGTACAGAGTATATAACAATTGATGCCATTGAAGGTATTTAGATGTAAGAATTTCAGCCTGATCCTTCTATTATATGATTTGACGTAAAAATATTTGTACTAGGGGTGAAACAAAACACGAAACGGCACCTAAACACAGAAATCGGTTCTACTACTTACCGAAATTACCCGGATTTACCGTAATGACTCAGTATTTACCGAAATGACTCAATAAGTTAACGATATGACCCTTTTTTAATTCTTTTTTGAGTCGGCTTCGGTGAAGCCGCACTCATTACAATCACTTTCTTTTCAGGGGTTATAACTTTCACTACCGATAAAGAGCTTACTACGCCGCTGAAAAATAAAGTGACGAAAAATTACTGATGTTGTCTTAAAAATTCTTGATCAGCACAATGTACCTTTAGCTCAGTTAATTTAAGCTAAACATAAACTAGTTTCAATAACTTGAAAAAGGAGTTGCAATAATGTTTTCAAATTTCACGTAATAATATGTAGTTGTGACTACTTTACGATGTGTTTACCACCGACACCGTCGGATGTACTCGATTGTGTAATTCTCCGGACAAAGCATTTGTCTTGATCTTGTATCGCTTGTTTTTATCAAGATATTTCAATTAAAGTTTTCCCCAACATGTTCTGCAACTTAAATTTAGTTCTTTTTCACATATATGACAAATTTAAAGATCGTTCTTACCGCATTTCCTCTGATAATGAAAATGCAATATAAATATTTAGGTAAATGTTGTATGTTTCTAAATATAAATGATGTTAAAACATTATTAGAATTGTGAATAAGATGGTTATTTAATGTCCCACTTGAAGGAATGTCGTTCCTTGGCTCAGCTTCGACTCGTGACAACAATGCAGTAAAACTTGTTGCAATGAAGTTGTCGATTGCACGTTCATTTCGGATACAAGCAATTGCAAACTCTTTGCTGTAAGATAGTATGAAGAGAGCAAATTTTATTAGCATTTTGTACATAGGTATAATGACGATGTAGTTGCAACAAAGATCTAATTTTTTCCCCCCCTCCCCCATTTTCCTGAAATCCTGAATCCTTCACTAAAATGGTAAAATGATTACATACTTAAAATCAGCAAAGCCGACTCTCAGGACTTTTGAGTCCATTGATTTTTAACCTGATATGGATAGAAGGGTGTTAGTTACATGTAATAGATGACTTTTCATGCAAATACCACCGTGGAATAGATAATACCGATGGCAAGAATTTCCTCTGTTGCGTCCAATACGTAAAGAGCGATAACTCCAAGTTCTTTGGTTGGATGAACGGCCAACTACCTCTAAATACCTTTTTAAATATAAAATATGCATGTCAAATTTAGTTTAATATACAGTACAGTTCCGATGGAACTTTGAATGCCCACTGTCCACAGTGGGCAGTCCACCTGAAATTTCAGTGGGCATTAGGAGTGGACATTTTCCTGAGCTATCTAGCTGTCCATTTACCTGTATGTTAATTCTAACTGAGTCTTACAAGATTGTCCACTGTGTCCAGTAGATATTTTTAATGCTCACTCTAAAAATGCCCACTGTGACCAGTGGGCAAATTAAGTTCCACCTGGACTGTACTGTACATGCAATGGCAGATTTATCACTAAATCTGATTTGGCACCAGAAATGGCTGAGTCATAATGCAGATGTGCCCACTCCCCCTCCTTTTCGGAAAAACTTGGATCCGCTACTGGCATGTCTCGTGAAATTTAATTCATTGAAATTGCACATTTTAAAAATTCATATTAAGTTACCATCAAAGAACTTGGGGCTAGCGCTCTTTACGTATTGGACGCAACAGAGGAAATTCTAGCCATTATCTATTGCAAGGTGGTATTTGCATGAAAAGTCATCTATAACATGTAACTATCACCTTTCTATCCATATCAGGTGAAATATGAATGAAAAACCGTAAACGGGTCATTTCGGTAACTTATTGAGTCATTTCGGTAAATAATGAGTCATTTCGGTAATTTCGGTAAGTAGTAGAACCCCACAGAAATGGCAGGGTAAACACCGAAACAGCACTTAATACTCATTATAATGACAAATTTGCCCATTTCCATAATATATAGGCTAAACAACATTGGAAATGCTGATTTTTTAGAAAAAATTTTGACTTAGAAATAAAAAGTTTGATATTCCGAATTTCCTCAGTTTGATATCCAATATAATAGTTTCAATTTAATTCAATTCAATTCAAGTTTCAGTTTAAAAGCAATTAACATTTCAATGCATACATGAAAGGTGCAATTGCCGAGCAGTTACAAGTAACTGTGCATAACAAAGGATTATCATGCGAACTTTCGCCAATTATCTTGTAAACAAAAACTTGCCAAATTAATCAAAGTTACGCTATTATCCAAATCTTCAAAGTTTTGATATTACAAATTTATAAAATTTCATTTCTTTAATATTACTACTACTATAAATGCTACAAATTGTGATAATAAGAATAATGAATATATACCTATAAACCTCATCATGACATGAAGACGGCTATGCATTTTCACAACCTGAAATAGCATGGAAAAGAAAGTGCAATAACTATGTCAAAATGCATCAAATCATGATATAACTTGATCATTGTATGTATAATATATATATCTACAGTGTCCGCGAAATTCATCGGACCGTCGGACCGAACGGACAAAAGTGCGATCGGTCCGATTTGCGCGTTTTTTAGCCGGACCGGTTTGTCCGATGTTGCTTCCAATTAACAATGTATACCGCGGAAAGACGGAGTCTTGTAAGCACTTATACTATTTAATAACGACCTTTATATTTTGAGCGTTCCTGAGTGTACATGAATGTCTTTTCTAGCGAAATTAAAATATGTGGAGGGGGCAATCCCCGGAAAACCACTAAACAAAAGAAAATTGACATCGACGGACGCCGACAAAAAGGCGATGTTAAATACCCCATTGAAAATTCTTTTTTGGTCAGACAGAAATGATTTCGGTCCTATGAAATATGTCTTCCAATAGGACCGAATTTCCTGTGGAGTTCAACAAAGTTTCGCGGACACTGTATCTATAATAAAAAAGTTGTCTTTTTGTTTCTTTGATCAATATTGAGTGCCGTTTCGGTGTTTACCCTGCTGTTTCTGTGTTTAGGGTGCCGTTTCGGTGTTTCCATTCACCGTGTACTAGAAGGGTGCCAATCTCCAAAGCAGAGTTATGGTCCTTGCACTCCCTTTAATCTCTGCCAACTACTGAAAGTAGTCCCTAGTCAGAAGGCAGAAAATATAGACTGTTTTGCGTGTTTTGGGAAAAATATCGTATTCAAGTTATCTGGGCGAAAATTAGACAATGAGGGATTCATTCAGAAATTACAAGGCGCATTAGGTGCAAATAATAGTGTTATTGACAAACTATATTATATTAGTACGCTGATAAAATAAAATGCGGTATAAATTCAGGGTTGATTTCATGTAGAAGCTGAATTTAAACTCAATGTAACATGGTAAATGCTTTAAATTTAACTAATGAAGCCACTGAATACCAAGTCATACCGTCTAGAGGCAAAATTTGATTTTACAAGAATCTTGTAAAACCTGAGACGTTGGCAGAGGTGCGTGTGGATTGTAAGGGAATGACAACTCTGCTTTGGAGATTGGGTGTGTGCAGGACGTTTCGGTACACAAAAATATGTCGTTTCGGTACATTGTATAAAGACGTTTCGGTACATGATTTTGGTCGTTTCGGTACAGATACTTAAACATCAGTACATAAACAAATTAAAGTGAATATTATGACAATCTATCAAGAAGAAAGTAAAAAGATCAGCACTAGCAAACTGTTGTGGAAATGTACCATGCTGTACGCCCCATCGGTACCTCAGGGTATGCGATATGTGTCACCTTATTTTTAAAATAATAATGAAGACTATATACAATGTATATATATATATGTTTATTTATTTAATTTTTTTTTACTCGTATGCCTTATTTATCTTGCATACTTATGATCATACATACTTAAAAAATACCATAAAAGACCGTAAGCCGAACAGTAAACATAGATGTAAACTTTTTAACTTTTGTATGGACGTAAACTCCATTACTTGAAGTGCCAAAAGTTAAAACTCAGTTGTTAACATTGCGGAAAGTGAACTTTTTAGCGAGGATACAAAATATTACATGATGAAGTTTACATATACATATACGTTTGTGCCTTCGTCCTTCAGTAAAATTGACCCATGTGTCTATAAGAGTAAGCGTCACCTGTTTGGCTAGTCACGCTTGCTGCCTCATGTCACACACACACTAAAATATAGTGAATAAATCACAGAAACATACGTACCGAAATTCTTTTTTAGTGTACAGAAACATCCTTTTCATTGTACTGAAACGTCTTTACTTGTACTGAAACATCTTTCTTCTGTACCAAAACGTCCTTGTACCGAAACGGCTAGCATTCTACTAGGCTATGTATTACATAAGTGAAACATTATATTCTCGAAGTCGGAGTGACGTCACTGTCTCTACTGCTCTATGTAGATACCTAAGGAGTCAGGTCATGACACTTGGGGTAAAACTCGGGGTTTATTGTTAGCAATGATACAACTTTAAATTCTTCTGTATGAATTAGGAGGGGGTTTTATTATAAAATGCCATCAGAAAGGTGTAAAACATGTAAAACAAGTGACATCACTTACCTCATGAATATTATGATTTATATAGGCCTACCCACTTTGGCCTAGTTTTCAATTTATCGATAGAAAAACTTCGAAAAGGCAATTTTGAAGTTTCATTGTCCAAATTTTCAAACTAAACAACTGTTTGATCTTGTTTAAAAGATCCTCAAGCATCACAAAGTGTGCAAGTGATAATATATTACTGTATTGACTGAAACGCTATAACACGATATGAAAATCAAGGAAGAAAAATTCACTGGAATGCAGATAATGAAATGATTTTACATTTTAGGAGGTCGCTGGACTTGATAAATATTGAACTGTTGGTGTTAAAAATTGTATTCATAATATTGAATTTATTTATTTTTTTTGTACAGTTAGAGAGGCTTAAAAAAAATAAGAAACAAATCTAAATCATTAAAGAAATCCATAAATTACCAAAAAAAAATACACAAAGGAGGATAGGGTAAGTCACAGACAGATAGATGGAGTATATATATATTTTTTGGTAAAATGGTAGTTTGTTTTATGTAAGTAACAGTAGGATTAATTTTATATAGGACTACATGTTAATCTAAAGGTTGTAGATTGGGGCCAGTGGATGATATGTGAGTAATTGATACATGTTGGTGAAATTTTGCAGGTATATGAATAATGATTAACATATTTTAAGACAATTCTCGTAAATCTCATTGCATAAGTGATGAAAATGACAATGACTCAAAATGACTACCTTACACCCAAATCACCTATTGCTGGATTTAATAAGAATAAGAGACAATAAAATTGAACATTTCTTCCTCCTACATTACAGCCTACAGGCATGGCACAACCTCTCATTTCAGTACTGTAGACTGAAAAATCCTGTCTTGTAGCTTCCATTACAGTGATCACTGTTATACTGTCATACCAGAGGCTAAATCGGGTAACATTTCTTCCCTATCGTTGTGGCAAATGTGGACACTCTGAAATTTAACAAGATTTCTTATATAAATTGAGAAAAAATAAATGTTGTGTCTTTCTCATCAAGTATGGTAACTTATTACTATACCACTCTCTTTCACTAACCGTTCACTCTTTACATGTCAAGAAAACTTGTTTTCATCCCCCACATTTTTTCTCCCAGTTTTTCTGTCTCATCCAAAAGAAAGGACACAGGTGCACCCATGGAGTGAGTCGAAATTTGGGCCTCCCGGTCAAGAGCCAAACCTCATCCACTGGGCTACGCCAGCTATTTAGTGAGCCAGGACGAAAGTCCTGGAAGCTAAATTTTAGTGATAAACAATTGTTACCGATAATCGGTTGTCAATTGCCAGAAGTCTCTCGATTCCAATCATCGATTCCAATTCTTCATAATGGATTGTTGCTAAGAGGAAAAAAAGATCATTCAGAACGAACTAAACTCTGTGGATAGTGGCTATTTACATGTCGGTCATGAACCTAGAATGATATGGCTATTTAGACGATCATTGTGTTCCTTATATATATTACCTAAGTAGATGACGGGTATGTAACTGGTCGGCTTTACATTTGTTATGTCAAAATACAAGCTCTTCTATGTTCGCATGTATGTAGGACACAAATAAAGTTTCTGTATCAAAATTCCCCAGCATTCGTTCGGGCAAAAGGGGCTTCAACAGGGAATCTGTTAGGTACACCTTGGCACGACTATCATGTAAATAGCCAAATCATTTAGGTACATGACTGTCGTGTAAATAGCCATTGCATACTCCCTCAGCTATGCTATTTACACGACCGTCGTGTAAATAGAAATTCAGGTTTACGTACACAACCATCATGCAAATAGCATCTGCCTAAACTTTGTACGAATTGTTTTGAATGTTGTTCTGCACAAATTGTTTAATACTAACCAGAAGCTGACTAAAACCAACGATGAAACCAAATCAGCCAAATCGACATCAGATTTGCTATGTGATCTATTATTTGTCAAACTCTAAATTTCAAAGAATATGGATTTCCATAACCCTACTGTTGGCGTCTGTGTTTGAGTTGGCATCAATTTCGTAGACAAAAACTATAGTCTGGGCTATAACTTTTGAACCAAGAGGGTTAGAACCTTGAAACTTCACACATGGAGATATCATTTAGGACCATGACCTCTGACCTTCTGACGTTGACCTTGGAGTTTGACCCACTTTTCAAAAACCTTGGCCATAACTTTTCAACAAGAGGGGTAGGGCTTTGAAACTTTACACATGGAAACTGTGTTGAAGGTCTTTTCATTTTGGATCATGACCTTTGACCTTAAAAAATTGACCTTAAAGTTTGATTTCCTTTTCAAAAACTTCAACCTTGGCTGTAATTTTTGAACCAAAAGGGATAGGGCTTTGAAACTTCATTGAGATACATTGTGGAAGGCACTTTCATTTGGATTTATGACCTTTGACTTTGTGACGTTGACCTGAAAGTTTGACCTTCTTAATTCTTTTCAAAATCTTTAACCTTGGCTATAACTTCTGAACCAAGAGAAGTTGGGCTTCAAAATTTCTCTCATGAATATCTTGTGGAAGACCCTTTCATTTGGGATCATGATCTATGACTTTGATCTTGGATTTTGACCTACTTTTCAAAAACTAAAACTTAGCTATGACTTTTGAACCGAAAGGGATAGGGCTTTGAAACTTCACACATGGATACTTTGTGGAAAGCTGCTTCATTTGGGACCATGACTTTTGACCTTGTGACCTTAACCTTAAAGTTTGATCTTTTCAAATACTTTTACCTTAGCTATAACTTTAGAACCAAGAGGGGGTTGGCTTTGAAATTTCACACATGAATATCTTGTGGAAGACCCTTTCATTTGGGATCATGATCTTTGACTTTGACGTTGAAGTTTGACCTACTTTTTAAAAACTAAAATTTAGCTATGACTTTTGAACCAAAAGGGATAGGGCTTTGAAATTTCATATATGGATACCTTGTGGAAAGCTGCTTCATTTGGGACCATGACTTTTGACCTTGAGACCTTGACCTTAATGTTTGATCTTTTCAGATACTTTTACCTTAGCTATAACTTTTGAACCAAGAGGGGTTGGCTTTGAAATTTCACACATGAATATCTTGTAGAAGACCTTTTCATTTGGGATCATGATCTTTGATTTTGACAAGGAAGTTTGACCTACTTTTCAAAAACTAAAACTTAGCTGTATTTTTTGAACCGAAAGGGATAGGGCTTTGAAATTTCACAGATGGATACCTTGTAGAAGGCCCTTTTATTTGGGACCATAACCCCTGACCTTGCATCTTCACAGTGTCAAGCTTTGAGATTACACTGCACTTTACTACAACCCTTGACAAATATCACAATTCAAAAGTCGGGCTGGCGCTGTGTGACGTAATATATTTATTCATAACTACGGACCAGTGAGAGGCCTCCATTCAAATTACAGTCTGGTTAGATCAGAGACTTGTATACATATATGTCTCTAGTAAGATGCAAAACAAAAACCTACCGGATATTTATTTACATAATTTAAACTTTTTTAAATTTTCAAACTGTTTATTTTAGTTTGCAAGTCAAAGTTCACTTGCGCTAATTTGTTGAGCTTGTTATAGCATTGCTTATATACAAATTCAAAAAATCCATCATTATTGCATGGAATTACACATAATACCTTTCAAACTTCATTTCACACGTCAAATGTTTTTCTAAAAATTAAATGACGTGTGTTGAAACGCAAAGGCCCATCACATACATTACAAACACAGGATGCAGTCAAGTTTATTTACATATTTTCAACTTATCACAAGTTCAAATGTGTATCATGACCTATTTTTTTCTGAACGGACTATTATTGCTGTCGACGGCCGAATGAAATTTTGAATAGCAATATTTGTCAAAGGTTGTAGTGTAATCTCAAACCTTGATGTTGTGAAGATGTTGACCTTGCAGTTTGACCTACTTGTATAATACTTTAACCTTGGCTATAACTTTTGAACCAAGAGGGGTAGAAATTTGAATCGTTACACATGGATACATTGTAAAAGGCTGCTTCATTTGGGTCCTTGTGACCTTTTCCTTGGAGTTTGACATACTTTTCAAAAACTTAAACATGGGCTACAACATTTGATTTGGTTGGTGTTTTACTTCGCTTTCAACAATTTTTAAGTTATATCGGGGCATGGAAGCAGGAGGTTACCAACCTCACAAACATAGTGGCACAACCCGGGAATTGAACCCGGATCATCGGAGCCACAAGCCAAACACTTAACCACTACACCACACCTGCCCCTGTCTGCAACATTTGAACCAAGAGGGGTAGGGCTTTAAAACTTCACACATGGATTCCTTGTGACAAGAGATTTCATTTGGTACCATAACCTTTGATCTTGCTTATATTTTTTAAACAAATACAGCTACAGCTTTGATACACATGTACCTCACTTATAGATTCTTTGTGACAATAAATTTTATTTGGTAGCATGGTCTGACCTTGATCTTGATGTTTGATCTACTTTTCAAAAACTTTTACCGGGTCTTTTTCTTTTGAAATATCAAAGATAGGGATTTCACATGTAGATTCATTGTGACTAGAACTTTCATCTAATAAACTTTTGACCTTTACTTTGGACTTGATGTTGAATTAATAGAACATTGAAAATACATGCTTTTGCTCTGATAATGCCCCATTGGCAAGATATGTTCAAAATGTTGTCTTCTGACAACTCTTGTTTAACACAAAGCATGTATTCTAATACATCATAGTTTACAAATTTAATAAGTTGAAGGTATTAAAGTTCTCACTGTTTTATCGTATATACGGTAAATAAATTATATTTTTAGAAATGTTTTTGCTTTATAAATTCCAAAACTGTAAATTTAAGAGGCCAATTTTTTGTTGGGGGGTGGGGGAGGGAGTTAAACTTGGTGTTCATCATAAACATTTACTAAATTATTTTAATACAATTGAATTTGTGTGTCCAAAAAAAAAAAAGAATAATAATATATTGATGGGCCTGATGTTGTGAGTAGTCATAGAGAGATTTTCAGTTTTGACCATTTATGTATTGAGAGTTGCTGTATCTTTTCCATAAAATTTTTTGGGTTACCCCAGAAACATACATAACAAATAAGGAATATGTTTAGTTTTAACTCCTAAGAATTTCTTCAGTAGGGAAATATAAAGAAAAATTTCATGAAAATCATATACATGATAATTTTTGACAACTAATTTTATGTACATAGCTAACAACAATAATGTGCCCCTACCCAGACTCATTGCTATTTTGATTTTCTAGTTGTAACAGTAGGGTCTAATCAAACAGCTTTGAATGTCAGAATAGCAACAAGTTGGGGACAGGGTAGATTGTTAGAGGGAAGTCCTTGTTCTAGTGTACCATTTTTATGACATTTACATTCTGATTTTCAGTGATGGCAAGGCCATAGTTGGCACTGGAGGATGAACATTCCTGATGATGATTGTTGGTGTTTTATAATCAAGTTTTATAACTTGATTTAATGCTGTCTGCTTTGAGAAGTTCAGCATACCTACACAAATGCTACTTTCAGTATACTCCTGTTTGAATTTTTATCCTTACCTTTATATAGTAAGTATTTTATTTCTTTTTTATTAGGTACATTACAATAGATACTGTAAATATTTTATGGAAATTTGAATCAGCCAAGGATTGATTAATTGATTGATTGATTTTTGGTTAATGTCACACCATGAATATTTCACATATATGGTGATGGCATTTGTCTGATGCGGGGCATACAAATTTTGACCTTTGCAATGGACCCACCAGTGACCTGAAGCAGTGGGGGATCTTTAATGGGCCATGCATACCATGACATGCGGCCTCGGTTTTTACTGTCTCATCCGAAAGACAGGACACCGACATGACCAGAGTGGGACTCGAACCTTGGCCTCCCGATCAGGAGGCAAGCGCGATACCACTAGGCCATGCCGGTTTAGAATCAGCCAAGGAATATTTTTGTTAGTTTTAATTGATGGCTTTACAAAGTTCATTAATGAAGTGTAAATTTACTTTCTATGTAGAAGTAATAGTACTATTTATACAGACTACAGTGTGCATACTTCTTTAGATAATTTAGAACTAGAAATATTGGAAAGTAAAATTCTATTAAGATACTGATAATAAATGTATTACACTTCATGTATTACTAGATCTTTGATTGATTTTTTCTCTCTTCTACAGTTTAGAAAATGTCAAATCAGTTACCTCCAATCGGAGTATTTTGGGATATTGAAAATTGTGCTGTTCCTAGATACAGGTCAGCATTAGGTATAGTTCTGCTTATACGAAACCGTTTCTTCAATGATCACAGAGAAGTGGAATTTATGTGTGTGTGTGATACAAACAAAGAAAGTAAAGAAATAATAGAAGAGCTCAATAATGCACAGGTTTGTATGAAATAAATACTGAAGTAGATACATATATATGTACATGTATGACATCATCTTCACAATGTCAAGGCTTTTTGATTCAGTCCCTCACACAAACAAAAAAACCCAAAAAATAATACAGTTAGTATGGTGCGAGGGATGTTTATTTTTTGCCACTTTTTGGGGCCATTAATCAGTACCATCTCCTATCAAAAATAGTATCTTTTTTCTCAACTTTAGCCCATAAAATTCCCAATGTGATGAAGATGAAATTTTGTATACCGATAATTGTATAAAATTTACCGGTATATAGGTGGTTTAATTATTAATTATTATCCAAAGAAGCAAAACAATGTCAAGATCAACATTTTCTGCAATCAGGTTTCTTTTAACTATTTTTAATGTCAAGCACATAAATTAATTTACATTGACATAGTTGTAACTCGTAAGCGTATTACAAAACAATAATGAACTAAATGTTTCATAATTAACAGTAAATATTTTGCAAAGAAAAGAAACCAAACCAGTATAAAAAGTTAAAAAAATAGATAGACATTCTTTTCTGCAAAGTATTGTTAAAATCCAGAGTTGCAGACTAGAAGCATTGCATCCAGCCCAGGTCACCTGAGCCCTCCTCTGAACAGCAAAACGCCTTTTGCATTGGCAGGGAATCAAATGAGGGCCTCGCTGACAAATCCAATGCCTGGTCATGCTCATATTACATCACTGATGTATCAGTGTTGGGCTATGAAAATTTTGCTTTGGATAATGACTCAGAATCCAATATTAGAAAGCATTGGCAAACCCAAGCTACATAGCAAAGAGAAATTTCTCTTTGAGTTTTGAAAAGTTTTGAGTTTCTAGCAATTAAGATAAAAAGAAAATTGTATTCATTTCTGTATTGCTGTTTTTCTGTTCAAGCTGATAATATCTGTAGTTTTGAAATTTCCCAAAAGACTACAAAATGCCACTAAATTTCCCAATTGCACGGCCGAGGCCCCTATCCCAAAATATCTTTAAAAAACAGCCCTGGATGCATGGTCTATTGCTGCTATATACATGTATATACCTTGTTAACTGAACTAACCTACTCTCATAAAGAAAGTGAAAAAGTATATCATGACATTGAATGTGGTCAGCCTAAGATTTAAAATGAATCATAATAACCCAACAAAATCAAACAGTCCTCTTTCAATGGAAATCCTTTATGGGATTTATTAAAGGCACAATATTTATAGTGGCTTCTGGTGCCCAACTGTTACATGATTTCACTAAGCATTATCACACAGTGACACAATGATGTTATGTTTCTTGGCAGGTAAATGTAGTTCACATCAATGCAACAAGTAAAAATGCAGTGGATGATAAGTTACGACAGAGTATGCGACGCTTTGCTGACAATAATAGTTCTCCTGCTACTCTCATTCTTATTTCCAGTAAGTGAAATTTGTTTACTGTGTTAATATTTTTATGCATAAATTCTATGTATTTCATGAAGCATTTTCATTAAAACATGTAAAATTTTTCATATTTAATCAAATATATTGAAACTATCAGAAAGATGACGTATCGGTACATATGAAATGTCTATCATTTGCATTATTTATTTTTGTTCACCTTAGCTGGAATGTCTTGATCTAGTTTTACTTTATTGTTCATTTTTGCAATACAAAAAGCAGAAATGTTAATTTGAAAAGCAGCCTTGTGACATTTAAAATGTAGATATTCACCTATATTTTTATTGATGTCTGTACCGTAATGTGTATGTATCTCAATAAGATACATGTACTGTTACTTTATTAAGTCACTATTTCTATACATGTTTCTTTTCAGGTGACATTAACTTTGCCCCAGATCTCTCAGACCTGCGACACCGTAAAAAGTTCACTGTTATTCTTATACATAGCATACATGTAGCCGAGGCACTAAAAATCTGTGCCACTCATCACTATGTGTACGAGGAATTTGTAAAAGATATACCATTACGATCTGCCAATGGGGTAATTACTGATAAAACTTTACATTTCATGTGGAAATTTTTGTTATAACAATGCAGTTCTTCTAGTAGTACCAGTTTTAAAAAAAAACCAATAGACTGGTTTACAGGGATGAAAATTCATTGAAATTTTTAGGGACCAAGTGGACCCCCAAGTCAAATTTTTAGGCCCCACATTGAAAACAATTAGCCCACATCCAAAATGACATTTTTTTATTTCAGTTGTTATGCCAGTTTAGTGAATTAGCATATACCATAGTAGTTACAATTGCTCTCTTTCAATTTAATACTCAGTCTCTCTCAACCTTTCTTATAACACATGTTCTTCATCCTCAGTCATCTCACTCAGACTCTCATCATTTCATCCTCACATTCACTCTCCTCACTCACATCTGAATCACCACTCCACTCCTCTTCTTATTGTCCTCTTTGAAGTGTGAATTTCAACCATCGTATTTGCGTTCTGGGACCCCAGGTTTAGAGTAGTGGTTTTGAGACACCTTGGATGTGTCTCCACATTTCCTCCATCATTGGTCGATATGAACTCCTTGTGTGTTTACTCAACAAATAGTTGGTAGACAGGTGAGGAGTTCCGATTGATAATGACGTAGACTGGCAATGCCTATCTAGATCTTAAAATATCTTCATGCAGCAATAGCAGGTAAATCCAGTCTAATGATGACATTGACAACGAGGTCTAGAGAGTGCTTTTAGTTGACTGAAATATTAACAGCAGTAAGACTAAGAGTGTCTCATTGACATCGATCAAATAGGACGAGACTAAATGGGGAAAAATTACATGGTCGCCAAGTGGGAGATCAGAATTAGATTTTCCCACAGACAAAATTTGGTCACATTGACGAGTGGTTGAGCGCTTATTTTCATCCCTGGTTCATACCTTTGCTATATAGTAAATTATAGACCTTTTTTGTGGTAAATGTCACTTTGAGAAAAGTCACGATTTTAGCTCACCATAACAAAGGAAATGTTCAATTTTTAGCTCACTTCATGAAATGAGCTGGAGCTTATGCTATTGCTCTTTCTCCATCCGCATTATTGCTCTTTCTTCGTCCGCATTGGTGTCTGCCTCCACAATGTTCAGAAGTCTACAGGGTATATGTATTAAGGAGGAATCTAGTTTGACCCATATTTTCCAGTTAATTGAGCATGTTTGTAGATTCTTTTAAGGAATGACTGTCTTTTTTTCTAGGTTCATGGGGAATGAACTTGGTTGAAAAACAAACAAATCACGTGAATGGCGAAGCGGTTCTTGAATGATTTGTTTGTTTCTCACCCAAGTTCATTCCCGATGACAGTCATTCCTTATATTTACAATGCATTTTAAAAGGTTCTTTTTTGAAAACAAAATATCAAATTCCCCGTTATCAAACAGGCAAGGACCGAATTTTTCCTAAAGTGAAAAACTACTTTCACCATGCAATATAGTGCGTGTCTAGAATGCTAAAAAATACTCTATCTGTCCAGGTAATTTCTTTAATTGCTCAAAATTAACAGATGCATTAATTTCGTTATTACTTTTCTTATATTTAATTAAGTAAGCCCCGCCTCTTTTTATATTACTACGCATGTGATTTGCCATACGCCAGGTACTACTTCCATGACCCAAGTTCATGGGCTGAAGAACCGAGTCTGTTTAGCATGGTTCATCGAAGGAATTAGACTAGCATTGTAAATATATAGTAATTGTTCAGAAGTTACATTTCTTAAATTTGAGGTATAGGATGTTCAAACTTACACCAGGGCTGGTATGGTACATTTTGATGCAGGTTTTAGGTCCCTTGAAATTGGTAATACATGTATTATCGATGTTTTGGGCAAAAAATTGGGAAAATTCAAAATAGTCTCATGATTATTATGACAATTTCTTTATTTTTATCAATTGACCAATTCCAGTCTATAGATTGGAGATGTCTGTCAACATTTTGTATAAAGTTTCTGGTTTAAGCAAAAGCTCAGCAACTGAGAGGAGTGTAAACATGGTTCTTCACAGATAGGTCCCTTATCACCAAAGCTTTCAAATTATGCCACAACTTTTGACCTTGACCTTGGATTTTGACCTACTTTTAATAAATTTGTACTTTGGCTATATCTTTTGAATCATTAGGGATAGGGCTTTGATACTTCATATATAGGTTCTTTATGATTAGTGAGTTTCTGATGTTGACCTTGTTATACCTGTCACTAGACGGGACGTATTATGTTATGGCGTTGTCATTCCGAGGTAATATTGTCCGGACTTTTTTCTGCTGTATTTTAAGGTATGGGATTGAAACTTGGCGTATAACTTTATATCAACAAGGGTCAGTACCAGTTCGCATTTGGATATGATTGCTTTGGTTTTGCCAGAATTACAACCCTTGAACTTAGAAATTTTCAGGGATTTTAGTTTTCCGGACTTATTTCTGCAGTCTTTAAAGGTGTTGGATTAAAACTTGGTATATAACTTTATATCAGTTAGGGTCATTGCCAGTTCACATTTTGGCATGATTGCTTAACTTTTACCAGAGTTACGGCCCTTGAACTTAGAAATTTTCAAGGATTTTACAGTTTTCCAGATTTCTTAATGCAATGTTTCAAGGTATTGCATTGAAACTTGGCATATATATTTGTATCAATGAGGACCAGTACCAGTTCGCATTTTGGTATAATGGCTTTGAGATATGCCCCTTGTTATATGAATTATTTTCCTTTGTTTCGAGGTAGTTTAAATATCCGTAGTACTCAATTTTCCCATCCATGCAACGTCATATTTTATGGACTTTTTCCAGCAGTTTTTCTCAAGATTTTGGATTTAAATCTTTATATTCATTCAAATTGATCCCCTTCAAGCTAAGCGACAGGCATATTATGCCATGTTAGGTGTTGCTCTTGTTGTGAGATGAAGTTCATTTGGCTTAAATTCTGTCCCTTCCCCTATATACAATTCTTCCATTTAGAATAAATAAATGTATAACGATAAATATGTATACAACAAGCAGACCAAAGAATATTAATGTTTATAAAGAAAACTATACTTTAATTTGTTCTATATCAACTAACAGTAACAGACTTGAACATAGTAAAAAATTATATGCGTGTATTGTTCTGCATATAACAGGGAGAGGAAGATGGGTCAGTGTTGGAGGTGTATGGTTTTCCTACACATATGACATCAAAGAAGATTCATAATCGTCTTAAGAAGATTTCTGTCAACTGTGGTGGTCGAGTTATAAGAGTTCAAGATTCAGTGGCTCTTGTCAAGTTTGCCTGCCATGATGATGCTGCAAGGTATGTAGTCATCAAGTTTTGAAAGGGAAAAATCAGAAATTTGTTGTGTTTGTTAATTGTTTCAACCTCATTGAGATCAATGTTTAGTGGTACTGTGAGAAAACCACCAACATCAGACTGAAATACTGGTAGATTTTTCTGTTTGTTCTGTTTGGGATTTGAATCCAGGCATTAGTGAGATGAGTTTTTGTGTTGGGATTTTAGCTTATATGGTTGTTGCAGAGACATTGTGAATGATCATCTGTTGTTTAGAATGGTCATTCCATCATGACCATATCTTTTACAAAATGTGTAGAAATACCTAGTTATATGCTATGATCAAATTGAAAAATGTTATAAGATATGAGTGGTGGAGACTATCCGTACCTATTCATAAATATGTATAATGCTTGTATTGTGTTGGTAATATTTGCTTGTGTCTTAACATTTATTTCTGTCTCTTTGGACCAGATAATGAGAAATGGTCTGTTTACAGTACTGGAGAACTACTATTATTCATGCACAATACTGGATTATTGGTACTATAATAATTGTTTAGACAAAATACTGGTTTTCCAATATCTGTTATTTCGTTTTCCAAAAATTAAAACAATACTGGAGATCAGTATCTTCCAGTATTTTCCAGTATTGTTACTATGTTACACAGTCCTATCAAAACCATATCTTTATTCCGCTTCTCTAATTGTCCCATGGCTAATTGGCGGTGGCAGATCATTTTCACGTTTGTCCAAAATTTCTTGATGTTTTATACACTTGCTATGAAAAATAAACTTATCAACGGTGTTGGGGTCCAGGGATGCCCAAAGCTTTGTATTTGTGCCACCAGCAGTGGAAAAACGCATCAGACGACACAGAACTGAGAAGCTTCCTGGCCAACGACGCTAGTTTGGTATAATTATTGTGATTAACACTTCTCCGTTTGAAAGGATTAATTGAAGTGGGTTTCTCGGACAAGTACACACGAATGTCCTCGTCGACAGTCGACGGAGAGACGATTTCACAGTCGTCCTCGGAGTAACACCCAAGCAGATATGTCATGTCGTCCTGGCTGAAGCACCCGTTTGCTGGAGGGTCATGCATACATGTGTTTACACGTTTAGAATTTTTGTAAACGTTTACTACAAGAAAACGAACCGTCACCGATTATCTGTGTAATCATTTCACCCTTACCGTCGGATCATCAAAATATGTATTTCTCGTCGTGAAATTCAAAGTGCCATCAAAATAAATTTGCTATGAATAATACTGAAACAAACTATCAGCATAATTTATTACACATAATGCTAGTATCCACTGTTCAAGTTTCACTTTATCCATACCAAAAACTTACTCGTGATGAAGAAGCAGGTATTAAAATAATGACATGTGTATGCATCACTAAATGTAAGTCATATGAAAATACATTCACATGAAAATGTTGGTTATTTCTCATAGTTTTACAATAAAATTAATTTGAAATTCTCCCGGTAAATCGATATATTAAAATAAGGTGAATACTGGCAGGGACACATGCAATTAAGTAAGATGTATGAAGGTCCGTGATACCGATATGCATCATGTTGGGTGAAGTGATGATCTGACTGGAATTTGCACATGACATCTTCAACTTACTACTCTGCAAATACTAAATCACACATTCTTCTTGTGACCCAAAGCATTGATAATAAAACAAATAGAAGCGAGTGGACTGAGATATCATGGATGAATAATTCTTGCTATAGCCACACCTGCATGATTGTTGACGTATAAACTTGAAGTAGTGACGATGCTTGGCAGCATTGACTGTTACGTCAGACCTTTATCTTTTAAGTAACTGTAAAGACTCTGGTTGGATTTGAACCTAGAACTGTCAGATTTTCAGTCTTATATGTGAACCACTAAGCCATTCCCTCTCTTATATCACATAACTATGGCGTTTTATTCCAATGAAAGTAGTCTATATGTATATCTCTATAGAGACAGGTATACAGGTACCTGTTATACAGGTATAAATGGGCTAATAAATGATCATGGGTATTCAGTAAACCTTGTCAACATTTCTTAGTAAAACTCAACTCACATTAGGAAAACATAATACTAGATTTAGTTTTACTATAAGGGGGGTTTGATATCTGACAAATAGAGTTATTACGAATGGAACCTTTGACTGATGACTAAGTTGCCTTGAGTTAGAAAAAAGGTGCCAAATGCCAACGCCAAAATCTCTGGGTTATTTTCAATTTCAAGTTTTGGCGTCCCTATTAGCAAAGGTTGTGGAATAGAGAAAGCAGTTCATATAAATAAGTAAGGTATGTACTTAATGAGATATCTGATCGTGGGGAATCTATGTATGTAATGTCAAAGTTATGTCATTTATGTTAAAAAATGTATCCCTTGTGATTTGAAAGATAAAATTAATATTTGTAAAAACTAGGTGATATTTCTAGCTCAAGGCCCCTTGGTCATCAGTCATAATACAAATGTTCTGTTTGCAATAACTCTGTTTGTCAGATATCAAAATATTCTAATAGATGAAATAAGTATTTCAGTCTAATTTTTTATTATTGTAAGTTATAAATCTAGGTCGGAAACATGTAAGCTATGAAAAATATGGTCTTGAAAAGCAACACTTATAATATCTAGTCAAAATTTATCAGTTTTCTTCCTTGACTTTGGTATATGAAGCCAATGCTTCCACCAGTAATTATTTCATACATCAATTACATTGAAAATATGGCCGTGGCAATTTTTCTTCATTATATACAGTTTTATTTATTCATAAATAATTAATTATAAAGAGTGAGGCAATGCTTCTACACATCCAGAAACAAACACCTTATAACAACGTAAGAAATTTTGTTAAATGTTTCGTTTTTAAGATTTTATATGAAAAAATAACATAAGATCGAAAGACAGTCATTTTTCATTCGTTTCAATAAAACAAAAAAAAAAAATTAATCAGTAAACAGATTTCCAAAGCGATGTTCTGAGACATTTATTAGGAAAAGAATTCAGTTTTTTCTCTGAAATGTCGATTTTGTAAAATATTCCGTAAGTGTTTTAGAAAACTAACAACATCGAAACAAAATCACAGATACGTACATATTCATTGTGTACGTGAAGTTCCGTGAGATCATATAATTGTCTAGATATCTTTATTTTTAGGAAATAAACGCCAATACATACCTCTATCTTTCTTTTCGCCGCCTTGGAACAGACACCTCGCACATAACGCAATCAACACCCCGCATGCTATGCTGTACCCGGTGAAAACAACATCTGCAAGATAGATTGATTGATTATTGTTTTACGTCACTCGACGATTATTTCACGTATATGGTGACGGCATCTGCTTGATACATTGCACACAAATTTAGACTTTTGCAACAGACCCACCTGAAGCAGTGAGGGATATTTTACGTGCCACGCCTATCGTGACACGGGACCTCGGTTTTTACTGTCTCATCCGAGTGACAGAACACCGGTGTGCCCAGGGCGGGAGTCGAACCCGGGACCTCTCGATCACGAGCCGAGCACCTTATCCACTAGACCACACAGGCTTATATCTGCAAGAATGTCCATTATGTGAAAAAAAAATAATAATGCGTTTAACAGGTTTCTTTGGTGTTTAATTATAAGACAAATACAGTTAGAAATTTAAAATAAAAAAAAACATGTTCGGGAGTATAGAAAACGGCCATATATACGGGAAATGATACCTGTTAAATTATTTTCTCATTGAAGATAATAACTATGGTAAAACAGAAGTTTAGGAAAAAAAATCAGATTTTACTCAGAAATTGAAGATAAATCCCAAGGAGTATAATTCATAACAAGTCACCAGTCTGGATCATCTAAGTGTTTGTGAAATAGAAATAGTCTCAGTCGTTGCTTCGAAAGTAACGCTGAATGTTTACCTAGACCACTAAATTGACCTTAAAGATAAAGTGTAGTCAGTTGAGGTCAAATGTAATGGACAACCTGTTGTCTGCTTCGCTTGAATTAATTTTTTTTCAAGCTTGAACATATGTATGCACCAATTTCGTAAATTGACTAAAAAGGAATTGTGCCTAACTTCAGCCCCACTTGTTATATTATGGATAGAACTTTATTTGTTTTTTCTGCTTGTATAAATTATCTAGTCCATGAAAATACATTTTCGCTCTTTTTCGTATTTCATTTACTTCATAAATTCTTTTAAATTCCACATCTATATATTTATATATAAGATCATTGATGGGATAAGAACCATATCACACAGAAATTATATTCGCAATAATTGTACACGTATATATGAATAGTTCAGCAAGACCTCATTGGTTATTACTCGATTACCATAAATTTTAAACGTTTATTGGTTATTTGTTAATATTACTTCTTAACTGCTGAAATTACGAACTAAAATTTCTAATTAATATTACTTCTTAACTGCTGAAATTACGAACTAAAATTTCTAATAAAGATACTGTACATTTCATAACGGGATTTATAGTTAAGCGAAGTTGGTACTGTCCACGTTACGTTTATTCTTAAATTTCCAGAGTAAATATTAGAAAAATCTAATGTCTGGAGAAAGTCATAATTTGCTATGATTTATGACTACACTAATATATCTCTTTCCTCTTATATCATTTTATTCCGTTCCGTTGGAATACATACAGTAAAGTTTGGTACATTACAGGTTTATTACTGAAGTCAATATACTCATTCTTTGATATTGTAAGACCTTTAATTAAAATTAAAATACTATCCTTTTTTTAAGTAAGTAAATAAATGAATAGATAAAAGTAACTAAATGAATAACTGAATAAATAGATAAAAGGATAGAAAAAATCAATACTCACTACAGTACAGATTTGAGCTATTTTTATTTAATTTTTTTTGTTTTTAGAAAATTGTATGATCGGACGAGCCATTTTACAAGGTGGTCTTGATATAATGGAATAAACATTCAGAAAATTATGTTTTGTAAAAATGTAACTTCGGCGCAATGACAGACATCTGTCAAGCGGATGGTGTATGTTTCCATATCTTAAATGCAAAGATATTGTTAGAGTGTCTAGCATAGATTTGGAGCGTTTACCATCTATGGTCAAACAAGATGGATGAACAACATATTTGGAAGGAACCTTTACTTATATGGTTGTAAGTTGTCATGGTTACGCTAATTTAATGTAGTGAGCAGTTTAAATGCTTTTTTTATATTTGAAATTGTTCGTTGATTTGCTTTCCGTACAATCGCGATTTAACCGCGCATTTTTAATACTACTGCAGTAGATTAGGAATGACTGTTATACTGTAGTTTCTTTAAATTATGATAGTCATTTTTAAAAACGATATGAGACAATTTAACGAAATACTCATTGATGAATGAAATTAAATAAATAAGACATAATGAAAAATAAAAATCACGGATAAAAAGTTCGCGATGAAAATGAAATAAAATGTTTTTCTCTGAATTAAAATTGTTCATTTTGGTTGAGAGCTTAGACGGGGGGGGGGGGGGGGGGGGGGGGGGGGGTGTTATTAGGCGAGGACGGGATATTTTCCTGTATATTTTTGTAAAATTATAATTCCTTATCATCCGTTAACAAGAACCTATCGTTTCGATGAAATAAATAAATTCAACAATTTATTAGCTTTTTGTCATATTCCTTGTTTTATAAAGAAAAACTTTTAAATGGTAGAATTTATTTATTTTGTCGAAACGACAGGTTCCTGTGATCCGTCCTTCTTTTAGTTAAAACAGTATTTAAGAAAATGTATTGTTAATATATTTCGAAATATTATATTAGATATTGACGTTAAAATGAAAAAAAAAAACCATCTCTTGGTTCGGATGTTGACTGATTTCAGAAATAAGGAAGGGTATTGGATCTGTTTCCTGGTAATCCAGTGACACTGGGTAGAATAGAGACTAGGGTTCTTGAAATAATTGTACTAGTTTTCAGTGTTAATTGTCTCTCGATCTTTCAGGAATCCATGTACAGTCGAGTTTGTAAAGGCAACTTATAGGTTATTGATCACTGTTAAAATTATACACGTTTTAAGGCATCTTTGCTATAGCCAAGCTTATTATAGGGTGAAAGGGACGCTTCGTAAGCGAAGATGGTTTGATCGTTAAGCAAATATGGTTTTAAGGTTTTTGATCAGTTTCTCTATCATTGAGTGATGTATCTGTGGAGACTGATGTATCTGTGGAGACTATGTCACAGTTTATAAAATTGATAATTAATGTACATGTATATATATTTTAAGTTTTGGTACGACTTGATAAATAGCAGGAGAAAATGGTTGTGTAAGAAGATCCGACAATTATGTTTTCACGAAAGTTACTGACTAAAAGCAACTTGGATTGAATATCGTGTGCATGTTCAACAAAATTTTGAAATGCCGAACATTTTGCTTAGACCAAATTGTGTATATGAAACTCGATTTTAAAATTAGTTATGATCACTTTCGATTAATTTTAAAAATGCACAATTTAATTGCAAAGATTTATTTCAGATCTTATGATAAAAAAGAGAACAACTGAAACCACGTTTGAAGATGAATTTTGAAAGCAAGATGATTCTAGTTTATTCAAAGAATATTTTAATGATAATTATTCAAGTGTTTAGTTTGCATAATTGTATTCAAAATTATTGTTTAGTTTACATAACTGTATTAAAATTATTATATAAATGCATGATATTTTTGCAAAACTATGATATCTATATGAAAATAGTCTTTTATATTGTGATATCTACCATCCTATTTGAAAAATTCGAGGATACTACAAACAACTTTTGAAAGAAAAAAGAGGAGTTACTGCTCAGTTATGTGGCAGAAGTCACCATGGAGCTATACAATACTATAAACAAAATACTATAAACGACATAAACGACTCTGTACAAAAACTGATCACATACCTGTCTGATTTGATTTATTTTACTTGCCCAGACCTAAAATTCATCACATGCAAATGAAATTCACGTAAAAAAGGGCTTCACTACAAGCTAATATAATAGTAAGCTTTTGTTCAAATCTCTGACAGCTTCCATCACTTCGCTCTTTTTTTCCCTTGATATTCGAACATATGTACACTATTTACGACCCACCCCTTTGCATGCATTGCCGAATATTACTTGGTTATTGCCATGCCAGATCAATACTATTACATACAAATACAGTGATCATGATGTCATGGGAATGTCACCTAACATCCAAGTCTTTTTTATTTGAGCTTTATATATTCAAATTTGAATGTGTTTGAGGTGCCGTGTAGAATTGTGTCTTCTGTGCGATATTTTTTTTTTCTGGTGTAAAATATCTCAAGTTTTGGTGTATGCGAGTTAACGGTCTTTTGAATCCCCACGTGGTAGTTTCGCGGTTTCAATATCGTACAAGAAAGACAACTCTTAAGATATTTTCGAACACGTTTATTCGTGCACTGTCGTGTAAAGTTCAAGGTCTTTTCATTTCTTGAGTTGTTCTCACTCTCAAAGCAAGTGAGACTTTTGTGATGAGCACATGTTTTGTATAATCAGAAAACTTTCTCCATGTTTACAGAGCTCAAAAAAGAATGGAAGGAGAAGATGTTTACGGTAATAAGATCAAAGTAACATTCCCACAAGCTGGAGATAAAGAGGCCGGGAAATCTAAAGGTATTCCACAAATTCTTATTTGAAAATACAAACACTTAAAGTTTTTATGAATGAATTATTAATTATGGAAACTGTTTATTCGTATCACCTGTAAATTACGGTTTTTCACAATAGCTATACCGGGTCAAAGAGAGTGTTCGAATGATAATAACATAGTAGTGTAGTAGACACAGTATTTCAAGGATTGAGCAGAATGAAAACAAGTACTGAAAAAGGAGAATTTACAGAATTTTGATTTCAGATGTAAAAGGGCATTCAATATTAATTGACAGAAGAAAGTTATATTGAAACTTAATATAACTTTTTAGTTCATAGCTGCACAAATGTTTCAACTCCAAAATGCTAAGTTAAGAGGGCAAATTCTGTTATAAACAGTATTCCATATATTAAAAAAATGTTCCCTTTTGAAATTTGATTAAAATTTCAAACTATTTATCTTTTAAAGATTCTAAAAAAGTAAAAGAACACAAACACTCTATACTGCAAATTTTTCCGCCTCGCGGCCTTTATCAAGCAATGCAAGAGATGACAAATATAAAGCTATGTAAAATCCATGTTTATGTTTAAAAAATATTGAAATCTAGACTTTATACTTGTCATTTCTGGTATTGCTTGATAAGGGCTGTGAGGCCGAAAATTTGCGGTATAGAGTCTTTGTATTCTTTTATTTTTTTTAAAGTCTATGATTAAGTTTTTGCGCTTGAGTGTTTGTCTCTTAAACAGGTTGGTGGCAACCTCTCATTTGAGAGATAATCACTCAAATGAGTAACTATCACTGTTTTCAGTAATCAATTTCAAGGAATGAACAGCTGTAAACAAGTACTAAAAATTAAAGTTTCAAAAGTTTTACTTAAATTTAAAAAGGGCACATCTTTATAATAAACTGAACATAAAATACAAAAGAAGTTGACATTTTCAACTTGCCATTTTGGAGTTTATAGCTGCAACATTTGTGCAGCTATAAACTCCAAAACAGTAGGTTAAAAATGTCAATTTGTTTTGTAAACTATATTCAGTATGTTGTAAACATGTGCCCTTTTGAATTTCAAATCATAATTCCAAAATTTCATTTTTTATTACTTGTTTACTTCTGTTCATTCCTTGAAATTGATTACTGAAAATGATGATAGTTACTCATTTGAGTTATTATCTCTCAAATGAGAGGTTGCCTGTTAAATGTGGTTTTCACCAACTTGATGTATTTACTGATAGATATTGACTGGATATTTATTGAAAAAAGAATGTCATGTAGATGTCCGTGAATAGAGGTACCCGGTAAATTTAATTTCACTGTCATGGTGTGCAATTGTTACTTAAAATTTGCTACTGCCCTTGAAAAGCAGTACTTTGTTAACTTGTTTCCTTCTGGAGGGATGCAAAGAATACAATTTAACTTGGTGCAGAGGTAAAACCATGATAATTTTTTTTCCATGAAAGTAAAAAAAAAATTGTGTAACAAATTGTAAGGATTCAACAAATTGAACTGTTGGGGACTACCTCTTATTTGACTTAAATAATCACTGATACCCAAAAAAGTCGCTGATACCCAAAAAGAGTCGCTGTTTCAGTGTCAGATTACGTCTTTCAAGTTTTTGGTGTACATTAAAAAAGTTCTGGAATTTTAATTAAAATTCAAAAAGGCACCTCTTTATGATTAGGGTTTAGGAAGTAGTTGATCATCATATCCTTTTGGCTGAAGAAAGGTTGCAGTTACATGTATAAACTCCAGAATGATATGTTAAAGGGGTCGATAGTTTTTCAAATATTTATAATCTGAAAACAAAATTCAAAATTTTTAATGTTACTCCGTTTCATTCCAGCTTATTTCTTTAAATTGATCATTTAGAGAGTGTTTGATAAGCAATTGTCTGATTGTATTGGAAGTGAGAATTGACCCCATTATGTTTATGGCTCGTTTTGCTTAAAACTTTACCATTTTCGAATACTATTAATTGACCCATACACTTTTTAGTTAAGCTATCATTTCTGGACTCACACTGCTGATCACATTTGTCACTGTATATAATATTCCATTTTTATTATGACAGAATTTTTCCCAAAAGCATTAGAGTTCAAAAAAGGCTGCAAAAATTTGCCACACATTGTGTTCAGTGTGGTCTGTAATTTTTAAATATGCATCTTAAGGTATAAATTAAGTCTTGACAGTTCAAGTTTCTGAAGAAATGCAGTGCAATTGTTGGTTTAAACAGTATTTATTTAGAAAATCGCATGAATTATTTAACATAACACATATATATAGGATTGAGCAACAAGTCTTGGACTTACATAAGGCTCTCTCCTGAAATCCAACATGAAATTACTAGTATATATAATTGGCCAACATTACATATAATACAAATACATAAATGTAAATTCATGAGTATAAATTTCATGCTTATGGAAAGTTGACACGTTTCGTGTGATCATGTCTGCAAGGTTTACTTAAGAGAATCTATTACTATTGATAATGAAATTTTGTACTTGAGCAAATATCTCTCCATTTACATCGTCATCATACAGGGGGCAACCTGATAACAAGATATTTATGTTTATTTGAACTGATAACTGATGTTCCGGGAGACCACAAACACAGTTGTCATCATCACGTAGATGATTTTTATACAGATCAGCATTCAGACAGCTGCAACCCAATCTAAGACGAGCATGCAATATTTGACCTTTACATTCTCCTAAATAAAAATTTTCTTTTTATCTTTGTCTAAAAATCTCTTGAATTCTGAAATTGACGGTATGTCTCTTGTGCTTTCTGATAGCGCATTCCAATCTTTTACAGTTTTACAAATAAAAGAATTTTGGTACGGAATCGACCTACATACTGGTGGTTGAAGATTTGACCTTGACCTCTGATTTCTTTGGCTGACCTGATGAACACTTTGTGGAATCAATCTATGCTTAAAGCGTCTTTGCTCAAGACTTTCCCATCCAGTCTCCTTCAGTAATTTTGCTTTGGAACAAGATCTTGTTGTGCCAGTGACAATATATGCAGCTTCATATTGAATATGTTCAATTTCCCGTTTTTCTGTAACAGTACAATTGTCCCAAACTACATCTGCATACTCTAAAAAAGGCTGAATAAATGAAAAATATATAATTTCGAGAGTTTTCCTGTCTAGTTTAAATTTTAATAATCGAAAGATGTTGATCCGTTTCCAGGCTTTAGTAGCCATATCCGATATGTGATCATGCCATGAACATGTTTTGTTAATAATCAACCCCAAATGTTTATGACTAGTTACTTCCTGTATTGACACATTATTCATTATTCCTGGAGGGTGCATGTTTGGGTTAGTCTTTCGCGAAATAATTATTGTTCTGTTTTACTAGGATTAAATTTTACCAACCAGTCTTGTGACCACTGGTGTATTTTTCCTAGGTCAGTGTTCATAAGGTCAGCCGCCATTGCAGGATTTTCAACAGTTAGGTAAAGGGATGTGTCATCTGCAAACAGTTGTATATTTGAATTAATATCCTTTACTATGTCATTAATATATATAAGAAACAAAAGAGGCCCAAGTATTGATCATTGAGGAACTCCAGCCTTTATTTCTTTATAATCAGAGACACATCCCTCCAATGCAACCCTCTGAAGCTTTTCATTTAAATAGCTTTGAAACCAAGCTAAGAGTGGACAGTGCAATTGTTACATTTAGTTACAAATTGTTTCCTTGATTATAAGAATTGTATTTTGGATATTTTGAAGAGGTAGCTTTCAATAGATGTAATTTGTGATACATGTAAAAGTACGTTGGTTGTTGGGTTGATTGGTATTTTATGTCCCTTTCAACAACATTTCAGTTATATCGTGACATGGAAGCAGGAGGTTACCTGCCTCTTAAACATAGTGGCGCAATCTGGGAATCGAATCCGGATCTTCGGCGCTACAAGCGTAAAAGTACGTCAATGAAATGTTGTTAAATAGGATGCTTTTCTACTATATAATTGTCTGTTTTAATTCTTCATTGTTTTAGGCACCCCGGGTTTTGAAAACTCAAAAAAGATACTACCAGTTCGACCTAAGTCCCAACCATTTTCTACCTCATCAAACAATAAAGCCCATCATCGAGCCAAATCAGAAGAGAAACGATTACGAAATGGAGGTAGCAACTCTCCACCTGAAATCAAGCTCGACAGATCAGAGGAGCGAAATAGAAGCAAAAACAATGGTGAAGAAAGCGGTCTGCATAATAATATACAGAATGTGGTAGATAAATTCTCTCGAGAAAATAAAAGCTCTCGTCAGATGCTTATGTTACAGCAACAGATCTATCAAGAAGACCAGGAGAAACCAGCCTGGACAGACTATCAAATAAACAAGTATAATCCCTATCACCAGAACAGTTATTACAGTTATGGCGGTGGTTACTATACTTCCTTTTACAGCAATCAGAATTCAGATCATAGTAACCATGGATACAATAGCTTTTATGGGTATGGTTCCACACACAATCAAAGTTTTAACACATATACTGCCTATAGAAGTCTGTATGAAGGAAATAACAATTACAGGAATAAAAAGTACCTCCAGAATGGGTACAGTCATCATTCATACCCCTCCTCTCAACAACAGTTTAATGGGAGGTATAGTCCCTATTATTCTGGGCCATATAATATACCACCACCTGGGTATTCTTCTGAAGGAGAGAAGAACAATATGCCATACTCTCAGAACACCTTCTGCCCTATAAATTCCCCATCTCCTTGTCCAAGCTCTGGCAGTAGCTCGTCTTGCGAACACCTGGAACCTGGGGACTGGGATACAGTCTCTGGACCTGTGGAACTGTTGGTCTCTAATCTGGATTACAACATCAGTGCTAAGGAGTGGAGGAAGATCCTCTTCACAACATTCCATCCACATGTCAGAGTAAGTGATAGGATTGGAGAATCAAACTCTTTTAGGTGTAATATATGTATATAAAACTTAGGGAAAATAAGTTTTGGTGAAAAGACTACTGATCGATGTTTATCTATAGCAGCTATAAGCCTCAACTTTATATGCAGATTACAAAAGCAGATTATGTTTAATGAGTTGTGTATTAAATGTAACATATGTTTGTTACTCATTCATTTTCTGCATATCATCATAAGTGCTGTAATGACTATATATGAATATGGTCAGTACTTAAACATGATCAAATTATGGACTTTATCTAGGCCTGAAGTATCTCAGTTGGGAAGGTGCTTGACTCAAGACAGAGTGGTCCTGAGTTCAAAATCTGTCAATGGCTTGTGTTGGTCCTGTCTTCCAGATGAGACAGTGAAAACCGAGATCCTATGTCATGGTAGATGTGGTGGGTAATAGATCCTTCGCTGCTCTGGTTGGATCTGTTGCCTAGGTGTAATTTCTGTGCATAAAGCAGATGCCATCACCATATAAAAGAAAAAATCTTGTGTGAGATAAAACGAACAAACTTCCCGTTACTTGGTGAACATGCTTAGATAATGACCAGGGGCCAGTTGTTCCAAACATTAACCGCTGGTTAATCTAACCAGTGGTTAAAGTTTGAGAGATAAGTTATCTAATTTATAAGATTTCTGTATAAAAATCTAACTTTCTAAACAATAGTGGTCACATATGCTGCAAGTCAGTACACAGACTATGACTTTAAGTCTTCTGATTTCAAAGATATAGTCAGATGAAATTTAATCACTGGTTAGCTTAACCAGTGGTTAAAGTTTCGAACAACTGGTCCCAGGAGATTAAATGTCAACTTATGCCAAGAGGAGATTATTGGATATTTAATTTAATTTCATCATTATTTGTATAATATATTATTATAATATGTGTTATATTTATTTCTGGTATATCCAAATAATGATACATCTTGAACTGAAACCCCCATTAGGTTACATTTTACATTTGACCTTTGAAGGTTTTGAATGTTCATGTGAAGACACAACCAGATAACACTAGTTTGGGCATGGTCAAGGTACCTAGTGTGGAGGAGGCTAGATTTGCAATCTCACAGTTTCACAGAAAGAAAATAGGCTATAAACGTATCCATGTGACATTGAAGACAGAAGAGTCACAAAGACCAGCTTCAAGCACAAAGTAAATTTTGTAGTACAGGGCTTTGAAACAGATTCGAAATAGGAGATTAATTTTTAGATTTAAGGAAGTACCCTGTATCAGTGGTAGGCTAAGTACAAAGTGATAGTCCTTCTACTTAAAGATTGGAGGCATACCCTTTATGATTTTAACCATGAAAAAGTATAAGGCACAGGTTATTTTGAAAGCCATGGTAGTAATATCGTATGTATAGACTGCTTCAGTGGTAAAAGTGATTCACTTATTTCTGCTCTTCTGTTTTGTTATCATTATTATGTACTTTTATGAGAGTTGAGATTTTTAATCAATTTAATTAGAAATTTTCAATCAAAATAATGTAGAATCTTGCAAATCCTTTGTGGTCTTGAATGAAATATTTCTAAAACTTTTTCTCCATAAGAATGAACTGTAGTATGTTTTTGTTGCAAAAATTACTTCAGTTAGATAAAGAAAAATTCATGAATTTGTACTTGAGGGAAGAAGGTGAATGTGTTCAAAAGAATGTAAATAGATGACTTAAGAATTTTCTGCTTTATGTTAAAGTAATGCAAATTTGAGTGTTGCATTCAAATGGTGTTGCATTCAAGTGATGAGAAAAAGTTTAAAGGAAGCCAGTGTTTTAGGAATAGTTAAGAAAGGGTTTAAGAATGGATATAATGCATTATGAAAACATGCATTCATTTCATATACTTAATTTGTTTTTTTCAGAGCTGAGGCAGTTGCACTTTTATCAGAAGCTAAAGAGAATGTTTTGCCTTTGTTTAAGTTTATTGAACTTTTTGACAAGAGGTATATGTATATGATTTTAAACAATATTCATACTTTTAATATTTACAATTTAAGATTATTAAAAGTTTATAAATAGGCTAAAAATTAAAGGAAAGAAGTAATTTAATTTGATATATGCAAAATTGTTTAATTTATCAGAATATAAATTTATATGACTAAGTGGAAAAAAGTTTGTGTCATATTTATTCCTGAACCTCACCAGATGTCCTGTCTGTGTTAAGACCTGACTTTCAGTAACCTGAAGTTGATACTTATCTTTTGACATGTTTAATATGCTATTTTTGGTGATAGTGCTGAGTAACAGATAAAAAGTTTGAAATATACAGTGATGCTCCGTTTATCCGGACACGTTTGTTCCTGGTCGAGAGTGATGCTCCGTTTATCCGGACACGTTTGTTCCTGGTCGATTTGTCCAGATAAACGGATTTTCCGAATTACTGGATCATAGTACCATTACATAAGATGTTAAAGAATCTTAATTCTTCATAAAAGAAGGATGTATATAGTACACGATAAAACACAAGTAATAATCCTTATATGCGTTTAATTTGTATATGAAGAAATATATATATATCTATTACGTATTTAATGTATTAACATCTTTAGTAAATTGTACATTAATCGCAGCCAAATTTCTAAAATATGCATGATTTTTAGCTCACCTGAGCCAAAGGCTCAAGTGAGCTATTGTGATCAATCACCGTCCGTCGTCCGTCGTCCGTCGTCCGTCCGTCGTCTGTCGTCCGTAGTCCGTCGTCCGTCGTCCGTCGTTAACTTTTCACATTTTCGACTTCTTCTCCAGAACCACTGAACAGAATTTGATGAAACTTGATAAGCATGTAGTACTCATGGTCCCCTACAAGTGTTGTTGTTTTTCGTCCGGATTCATCGACAGGTGGCGCCACCACAGGCAAAAGTAGGTCAAAGAGGGTACCCTCCTTTGACAAACTTCTTCTTCAGACCGGGGGCATACAGAGACGAACCGAATGCATAGGAATGATCTAGAGGGATGTGTGAAGAAGTGTTGTTATTTTTGGTTCCGTTCCGAAATCAAATTTTTGACGTTTTTTTGTACTTGGTAGTTTTAATGCAGAAAAGAGGTATTTTTTTCTTTTAGTAAACATTGATGCATTAATTTGGTTTAATTTGATCATTTTGATGGTAAGAAATACTACTGCAAAGAAAATTTTTCAATATTTTATGTTTTGGATTTTTTATGAATTTTTTAAGACTTTCAAGAAAAAGGGGGGTGGGATAATTGGTGTAAACATTTCACAGTTTGAACTTTTTCTTCGGAACCACTTGCTGGAATTCAATGAAACTTGGCATGCATCAAATACTCAAGGTCCCCGACAAATGTGGTCATCTTTGTCAGGATCCATGAACAGGTGGCACCACCACAGACAAAAGTAGGTCACAGAGGGTACCCTCCCTTTGACAAACTTCTTATTCAGATCGGGTGCATACAGCGACAAACCGACTGCATAGGAATGATTTAGAGGCATATGGGAAGAAGTGTTGATATTTTTGGTTCCATTCCGAAATCAAATTTTTGACGTTTTTTTCATTTTATTTTGGACTTTGTTATTTTAATGCATTAAAGAGTTATTATTTTCTTTTAGTAAACATTGATGCATTCATTTGGTTTCATTTAATCATTTCTATGGTAAGGAATGCTGGTGCGAAGGAATTTTTTCAATATCTCGATTTTTGAATTTTTTATGAATTTTTTAAGACTTCCAAGAAAAGGGGGGGGGGGGGACAATTTTTCATATCTTCAACTTGATCTACAGAACAACTTGAAGGATTGTGATAAAACTGGGTAGGATGCAAGTACTCATAGTCCTTTTCAAAGGTTTTGTTTTTTGTGCGGATCATCCAAATTGGTTAACAGATAATGCCACCATGTCTAAAAGTAGGTCTCACAATGGTACATATACCACTTGGTAATTGAAATATGGAGAGTAGCGGTTCAAATCCAGCTGTGGTCAAAAAATTTTTTTTTTTTTTTTTACACATCTAAATAAGTTTTTAGATGTTTCTCAACACTCAACATATGAAATTAGGAATTTTACGTTTAAGACTTCCAAAAAAAAAGGGGGGGGGAGGGGTGTTTTGGCCATTTTTCACATTTTCAACTTTTTCTACAAAACTGTTCGAAGGATTTTAATAAATCTTGGTAGAAATAAGTCACTTATGATCCTCTTCAAATTCTGTTGTTTTCGTCCAGACCTCTTTACAGGTGGCGCCACCATAGTCAAGAGTAGGTCACAAAAGAGTTCCCTCGTTTAACAATATTCTTTTTCATACGGGCTGTATACAGAGACAAACAGAATGCATAGAAATGATCTAGAGGGATGAGTGAAGATGTATTGTCATTTTGGTTACCTTCCAAAATCAAATTTTAGAATTTTTTTCGACATTTCTTTGGACTTGGTGATTCAATGCAGAAAAAAGTGTCATATTTCCTAGTTAATTGATAATGATGATTTCTTATGGACTATTGTGATCATAATTATGGTAAGGATTGTTACTTTGAAAGAATTTTGTCAATATCTCAATTTTTGGATTTTCTATGAATTTTTTAAGACTTCCAAATGAGGGTGTATAGGAACAATTCAATCACATTTTTCACTTCTGCTGTTTATACCACATGAAAGATTTTAATGAAACATGGAATACATGAAGTACTAAAAGTCCTCTATCAATTTGGTAAATTTCATCCAAATTGGTTAACAGATAATGCCACCATGTCTAAAAAGCAGTTCTCACAATAGTACATATACCACTTGGTAATTGAAATATGGAGAGTAGCGGTTCAAATCCAGCTGTGGTCAAAATTTTTTTTTCATTTCTTTACACATCTAAATAAGTTTTTAGATGTTTCTCAACACTCAACATATGAAATTAGGCAATTTTAAGTTAGATCTGGACAATATTTGAAACAATTGTTGTTCATGACCCAGACTTGAAATCAGTCAACAAAAGGCCCCACCTAAAGAAAATGACTAACTTGTTGCCCTGAATGACTTCTTGCAGAGACAAAGGAAATGCTTAATATCAAAATCACCTGAATGGATGTGCAAAAAAGTGTTGTTTTTTATTCTAGCCTGAAATAAAATTTGACATATTTTCCACATCTGTGTTGACTTAGTCACATTAATGCAAAAATAAATGAATTCTTCCTTCATGCATGACTGATAATCTAGGTACTCAGGTGAGCGATATAGGCCCACTTGGGCCTCTTGTTCAACTTACTGTCCTCTATTTAATTTTGACAGCCGCCTATCATGCTTGACTAATTAATTTCCCTTCCATTGCGATCAGAGTGTTTATCTAACGTCCTGCTGTGTCATACAAATTTAGAATTGAAAAGCATTTATGTCCGGATAAATTTATACAGTGTTCATGTTTTAAATATAAAAATTTTTTATAAATATAAAACAGAAAAATAACTAAAAGTTAAAACTTCTCTACAAAATAATGTAATGAGCACTAAGTAAGGATATGTAATCAATTATCGATCGCAGATAGAAAAGTGACGATACTTAAGTTTGGTTACAATCTAAAGCCCCAATAATTAATTAACAATGTATGCTGCGAAATCGGTAATTTACTTTTATTTACTATCATTCAACTAACAGTAATATTCATTTCTGATGTGAGCGTGTACTGACATTAAAAAGCAATCATCAGTGACCGCTAACATGACGTTTGACTACACCACAAGCGGTCAATTCTTAATTGGGTAGGTAATTAACATACCATAGGTAGGTGACCAGGTAAACGCGTCGTTTAACTGTTAAACAAACAATCGGCGCAGAGAGCAGATAAGCAGATTCCGGATTATCGGAGCAAATTTCATGTACTTTCAGAATTCCGTACCCATATTTCCTCGTCAGGATTTGGAACACAGATTTCCGGATTATCGGATCAAAATATCATTTGGGAAATACGTTCCCGCACTTTCTTGTCCGGAAAGTGGATTTTCCTGATAAACGGAGCCCGGATTAACAGAGCATCACTGTATATAGCTTATGCTGCCTTTATATGTGTGAAATATTTTGAAACACAGAAACCAATTGTGAATATTTGATTACTGATGTGTAAGAATTCATATTTTATCTCCTCTTAGATTTAAGGGGCAGGCTTGGTGTAGTGGTTAAGTGCTTGGCTTGTGTCACCGACGATCCGGGTTCGATTCCCGGGTTGCACCACTATATTTAAGAGGTTGGTTACCTCCTGCTTCCATGTTGCGATATAACTGAAAAATTGTTGAAAGCGATGTGAAACACCAACCAACCAATCTTAGATTTAATGCAGTATTTACACTATATCTTTATAGATACCACAGGTCTATCAGTGTCTCTGAGTTGTATAAGATGAGGGATACCATTGACATCAGAGAGCAAGGAGGAGCTGGGAGGATGGTGTATCTGGCCATAGGTTCTCAGTCTGCCTCCACATCCCCAGAGTTTCAGGAAGGAGAGGGTTATGAGACATTGGAACAGCCAGCATGTCAACGACATTGTCCAGATGGTAGTCCTGCTTATGCTGAAGCCGTCAATAGTTGTATGCTGCCCAGTGTTAAAATCAGACTCAAAACTTTCGCTACACAAGTTCACACTCTCCTTCAAACCCATGATGGAAATATGCCACTCATGAGGTACACTTCTGGGTTATGTAGTGGTCAAGCATTTTGTGTCGCATGTGAAGGGTTGTGAATTTTAGGGAACACATTTTCCATTGTCTGTATAGCATACCTCTATTTATGTAGACCAAGTACAGAGCAGGCAACACTTATTTTATGTAACACTTTTTTGAATGCTGTTTCATGTTTTTTAGTTGCTTCAACTGTATTAAGGTGAAATATTTGGATCCTGTAAATGTTACCAGAATCATTGCACATGGGAAGGTATCTGAAGTTACTAAATACTATAATAAATAATATTTTAAGAATTTTGTAGCTAAAACTTTCGTAACATTTGAAAGAATTCGGGTTCCGACATGGATCTACTGTATTATAATTACTGCTATTCTATTTCTGTGTAGCTTCCCAGCATGCTACAGCAGTGAATGTGGACCTGTACCCATTGCTATGGATGGTGGTGTACCCCTTGAACATCTCATTAGCTGTGTTCCAGGTATACAAATACAGGTGTCTCCATCTGGTGTCAAAAAGATTCAGTGGGCTGAAAACCGCCCACCAACACCAACAGGTAAGATTTATATATGACTATTGTAACATGTAAAACTGTTGTTGTTATCAAATTTCAACCCAAAATGGAAACTTCTGTTGTTTTCTGACATGTCAAGTTCAAATGCTCTTGGACAAGAACAACGAAAATCTTATTTTTACGGATTCCATCAGGCCATGAAAACAGTCCTGTTTCCTGCCTCTTGATTGACCCAGTTTTTACGATTTTTAAGATTTTAAGATTTACCTGAAAGAAACAAAAGTGAATGATATGAATGATTGCAGTAACTATTGTGCATACTTATCAGTTTGTCATAAAAACCCAAAGGGGTATTTCAGAGGCTATTTATAATTTTTATTTATAATTTATATTTATATTTATAATTTATAATACACATATATACTACATGTATATGATATTATGTTAGATTTACTTGTCTGTTAATTTGAAAAAAATGGGTTACATGTATCTAATACAACAGAAATAAATAAAATACAGATTCAGTACCTATTAATTTCAAATTTTTCGTCTCGTAAAAGTTATTCATTCTAATTTCCTTAATTCATTTTAGACATAACAAATATCATCGAAACTCCTCAGCCTTGCACTTGCATAAAGAAAGGGTGAGATAGTTCCGAATGATCGAAAACAAATGTCACATGATATAGACAGTAGCAGATGTTGATATATGTATGCATATGCATGAAATGTCAGGCATTTTGTTTATATACATATTTATTTGTACTTTGTACACAAAAGCCCTTAGCATACGTATGTTAACATGCATTTTTGAGTTATTGAGATCTTCATTATAGTTAAAGTATAATTACTGTCAAAGACAGAAGGTATATTTTTTGTTTGAGAACACATGTATCAATGTCATACTCATACTGCCATCATAACTAATGGGGGTCTTTCCAATAATGAAAGTTTTATACACAGAGCAAGGTATTTAATTAGTATCCAATGGATATAAGTATATTGATTTTCCGGTCATTGAATGGGATTTCAGTTACCAGCAGCTGTATTCAAGTAATACAAAGATGATGTTGGATTTTAATTGAATTATAGAGAGAAAAAAACTTTAGCGGGTGTAAATGAAATTTTAGATTCCTAAAAGTTTTGCCATGATAACTACTGTGAATGCTTGACATATGTGTTTGCTCAGTATTGAAAAATCTAATAGTATAGTGCCCTTGATTTAATATGAGTTTGAATTTTAGATGATCCTAAATGCAGTAGTGGTCCTCGGGATTTTAAAATGGCTGTCATGTTGACTGAAGTGTCAAATGAAATGTTTTATGCCTCAGTTTTCAAAGATTCCAGGCATCAAATGACCTCACAGTTAAGATGGCAGTTCAAGTATGACATCAATACATGTGCATGAAAGATTAATCCTTGTGTCAACTATTACAGAGTTAGTTTATTCATGAACTTCATGTTAGAAATTGTTATAGAGAATAGATTTCCACAGCATATGAAAAGAAAAAGCAGATCTTAGTACTGGTACCTGTAATATTGCAGTAAGAACTGGCAAAACAAATGATATCATTGGCTTATTATGTATGTATTTGAAAATCAAAATGTGATATTTAGAAATGAAATGATTAATATTAAAATGTGAAGTTGGTGCGTGTTTCCCAGATTCCACCCGACTATGTACCAGTCCTTTACTAAGCCAGCAGTTGAATCAGTTCAGCAGGGAAATGATTGACCTCCTAAAACAGCAGCCTCAAGGTCGCATGCCATTCAGTAAATTCATACCCACATATCATCACTTCTTCGGAAGGCAGTGTCGAGTGGCAGATTATGGTTATAATAGACTGAAGGACTTGTTTGAAGCTGTACCTCATGTTGTACAGGTATCTATTGCATGGTTTGGAAAAGAAAATTTGAAAAATTAGAAATAAGATTAAATATAATCCTTCTTTAATGTACATGCAACACAAATACCAAATGCTTCTACCATGTGTTCACATCATTGAAACTTATGTAAACAGAACAATTACATGAGGTGTAATTACAACAGTTGTAGTAAAGTTGTGGAAAGGTATGTGTCATGGTAGGACACTTTTAGGGTAATGAAGGATTTACTCTCTGGCTATTACCCACATTAAGCTCTGCAAGAGGAATTATTTCCTGTTTTAGGGATGTCATAAAGAATTGAACTTATATGTAAATACATTTATTACAATCATGGGAATTTGAACTTCCATAAATGATAAATAATTATATCATTTATTACAATCATGGGAATTTAAACTTCCATAAGTGATAAATATTTATATCATTTTGACCCTTGTTTTCTGCTGTCTTACAATTAGGTGCTTGGTACTGGAGACAGGAAGATTCTGACATTAAGTAATCGAGCTCAGATTCGACGCTTTACAACCGATCTAACCAAAATCCTGAAAGCTCAAACAGGCAAAGAGATGTTGATTTCAATGATTCCAGCTGCGTTTAGTAAGGATTTAATCAAATTAAACAGTTCTTAATCCCATTATTTTGTGTTAGGTTTCATAATTGTACTTCAACTTCATCTTCAAAAAATGACTATCACGTTGTTTGCATCTATCAGCAGGGATGGAAATTGGCAAGAATTTCCCAGGAGCCAAACGGGCTCGTAGGTTTGAAATTCTGGTAGCCCGTTCTAAAACTTAGGGGCCTGTTATATTTATGTAAATGTTTAAGCAAAGTTAATTTTTTTTTAAATCTTTATTCCTTTAATTGATTACATTAACTCGTCATTCCCCCTCTCCTTTTTGTTTTCTGTACCCATCGAGGGCAGCAAACAAGGGCCTGGGGGCCGCCATGCTGCTTTTCGTAACATAACGCTTTTTCATTCACGCAATGAAAACTCAGGAGACAGCCCGCAATACTTGCCTATAAGGGGGTATACAAATTGAGATTAGGAAATAGATGTGGTCGGACAGATGTTTAACTGACGGAAGAAACTACGTTAAGCATTTACTTGATTAAGACGAGCATCGCCAATCTAGACAATTCGCCAAACGGGCGACTTCGGATATAAAACAATTCGCCTGATCGTAAATTCGGTCGCCTCGGGCGAACGGACCACCGCTAATTTCCATCCCTGATCAGTATGAATTCTATAAGAAAGAAGGAATAGATTTGAACAGTGAAATTAATTTCAGATTTAATTTTGTGTTGCTTGTGAAGCAGTGCAGCATGCGTGTAATATGTGTCACACCTTTAAACAATGGATAGCTGGTGTTACTTTAAATAATGTGTTTTATTTCATTCATTTAAAGCACTCTGAAGATTTCATCCTATTATACAAATATAGCCTCCTGCGGGCTTTGTTGTCGGAATTGTGACATGATTATAAATATTCTTAATTTAGATAGGCCACGTGTAATATTTTATTTCATTTATTCCAAGCACTCTGAAGATTTCATCCTATTACACAAATATAGCCTCCAGTGGAATTTATTGTCTGAATGGTTGCATAGGTATAAAAAGTCTTAATTTAGATTTGCCACATTGGAATTAACAAAATTGTTTTATGTAATTTTTATTGTTTTTATGTCATTTTTAGCTCACCTGAGCGTAGCTCAAGTGAGCTATTCTCATAGTGCAGCGTCCGTCGTCGGGCGTCCGTCGTCCGTCCGTCGTTAACTTTTCTACATTTTCGACTTCTCCTCCAGAACTGCAGCACAGAATTTCACCAAACTTCATAGGAAGTAAGTACTCAAGGTCCTCTACCAAGTTTGTGTTTTTTTTTGCCGATCCGTAATCCAAGATGGCCGCCATTGGCTCTGATTGGTTGACACATTTTCGACTTCTTCTCCAGAACTGCTGCACAGAATTTCACCAAACTTCATAGGAAGTAAGTACTCAAAGTCCTCGTCCAAGTTTGTGTTTTTAATGCCGATCCGTGATCCAAGATGGCCGCCATTGGCTCTGATTGGTTGACACATTTTCGACTTCTCCTCCAGAAAAGCTGCACAGAATTTCACCAAACTTCATAGGAAGTTGGTACTCAAGGTCCTCTACCAAGTTTGTGTTTTTTATGCCAGTCCGTGATCCAAGATGGCTGCCATTGGCTCTGATTGGTTGAAACATTTTCAACTTCTTCTCCAGATTGGCTGCACAGAATTTCATCAAACCTCATAGGAAGTAAGTACTCAAGGTCCTCTACCAAGTTTGTGTTCGGGATCCAGATTCCCTCAGGGGTGGATCCAGGGCGGGACCAAAAGTGCCCAGAAGGGTACCCCTCTTCAAACATCTTCTTCTCCAGAACCAGTACATAAATGGGGAAACTAATTGCATTTCAACAATCTATAAAGATGGGTTATTGAAAATTGTGTTCGGCGTTAAGATCCGTCAAATAGAAATTTATGCTTTTTTGACGTGTTTCTGGACTTAGTCATTTCAATGAAGAAAAGTGTCATGTTTTTCAATTAATTGATATTGATGATTGCTTAATGACTATTTTGATCACAATTGTGGTAAGGAATATTATTGTGAAAGAATTTTGTCGTTATCTCAATTTTTGGATTTTTTATGAATTTTTTAAGACTTCCAGAAAAAAAGGGGGGGGGGGGGGGTTGGCCATTTTTCACATTTTCAACTTTTTCTATAAAACCACATGAAAGATTTTAATGAAACATGGAATACATGAAGTACTAAAAGTCCTCTATCAATTTGATAAATTTCATCCAAATTGGTTAACAGATAATGCCACCATGTCTAAAAAGTAGGTCTCACAATGGTACATATACCACTTGGTATTTGAAATATGGAGAGTAGCGGTTCAAATCCAGCTGTGGTCAAAACATTTTTTTTTTTTTTTAACACATCTAAATAAGTTTTTAGATGTTTCTCAACACTCAACATATGAAATTAGGAATTTTATGTTTAAGACTTCCAAAAAAAAAAAGGGGGGGGGGAGGCCATTTTTCACATTTTCAACTTTTTCTACAAAACTGTTTGAAGGATTTTAATAAATCTTGGTAGAAATAAGTCACTTATGATCCTCTTCAAATTCTGTTGTTTTTGTCCAGACCTGTTTACAGGTGGCGCCACCATAGTCAAAAGTAGGTCACAAAAGAGTTCCCTCCTTTAACAATATTCTTTTTCATATGGGTTGTATACAGAGACAAACAGAATGCATAGAAATGATCTAGAGGGATGAGTGAAGACGTATTGTCATTTTGGTTCCCTTCCAAAATCAAATTTTAGAATTTTTTTTGGACATTTCTTTGGACTTGGTGATTCAATGCAGAAAAAAAGTGTCATATTTCCTAGTTAATTGATAATGATGATTTCTTATGGACTATTGTGATCATAATTATGGTAAGGATTGTTACTTTGAAAGAATTTTGTCAATATCTCAATTTTTGGATTTTCTATGAATTTTTTAAGACTTCCAAATGAGGGTGTATAGGAACAATTCAATCACATTTTTCACTTCTGCTTTTATACCGCATGAAAGATTTTAATGAAACATGGAATACATGAAGTACTAAAGGTCCTCTATCAATTTGGTAAATTTCATCCAAATTGGTTAACAGATAATGTCACCATGTCTAAAAAGCAGTTCTCACAATGGTACATATACCACTTGGTAATTGAAATATGGAGAGTAGCGGTTCAAATCCAGCTGTGGTCAAAAATTTTTTTTTCATTTCTTTACACATCTAAATAAGTTTTTAGATGTTTCTCAACACTCAACATATGAAATTAGGCAATTTTAAGTTAGATCTGGACAATATTTGAAACAATTGTTGTTCATGACCCAGACTTGAAATCAGTCAACAAAAGGCCCCACCTAAAGAAAATGACTAACTTGTTGCCCTGAATGACATCTTGCAGAGACAAAGGAAATGCTTAATATCAAAATCACCTGAGTGGAAGTGCAAAAAAGTGTTGTTTTTTATTCTAGCCTGAAATAAAATTTGACATATTTTCCACATCTGTGTTGACTTAGTCACATTAATGCAAAAATAAATGAATTCTTCCTTCATGCATGACTGATCATCTAGGTACGCAGGTGAGCGATATAGGCCCACTTGGGCCTCTTGTTACTCATTATATACTTTATTTGCTTCAAAGGTCAACTTTTCAACAAAAGATGGGATGTAACAGAGTATGGTATGAGCTACTTGGATGATCTTTTATCCGAAGTGCCTACTTCCTCCATTGTGGTAAGAATTTTTACACATCATTAAACATCTCTGATGCATAAGATAATAAGTGTAATCCTATTAATGTCTACTGTAGCCATGTGGTGTACAAGTATGCATCATAATACTGTATATACTCACATATAAGTCGGTTTTTTTTGGGAGTAAAAAATCGTGGTCGGAAAGCACAACCGACTTATATGCGAGATACTGATGGAGAGAAAAAATCTGACCTTGGACTGAAGCCAAACTTTCCTGTTTATTATCAGATAATGAAGACATTAGACATGATAGATAACGTAGGTGAAATTCCTGGTCAATACTGCTTTAAAATACGATTTTATGACAATAAAATGTATATTTTGTGACCAACAGATTCTGTACTTAAAGTCGCTACAGTATGTCTACAGGTTAAGTTAGCCGTGACGTGATAGCCATTGATTAAATAACAGTTCAGCGTATACATGAAACTAGAAGTATGTTAATGATACAGGTAGGTTTGTCGGTGTGGTAAAAGAGTCTTTGTCAGGTATCATTCACCGATTCATAGTAGGGTTCACTGCGTCAATGAATTAATTACTTAATAGTTAAATAAACAAGTAATGAAGCCACGATCGTTTTCACAGCCACAAAAAACAGCCGTTTTTATGGCTACCAAATTATTTGAAAAGTAGTCACTTAAGCTATGAAGTAACACCAGGTAGATCGTGTTATCTTAAATAAATACATCTTTTATATGTCAAGTTTTAAATGCCCCACTATTGAATATGTCAGTTAAATTCCCATAGTGTGATTACGCATGGTCATCATAGCGGAAAAATTCTCCCAAGCCTTTGTATACATTTCTATGAATGAATGTCGGTTAACATGTACAGGCTTTGTTCACTCAAAAATTACAACCGACTTATATGCGGATCAACGGCAAATCCCAGAATTTGAGCTACAAAACATCGTCCCTGTCCCCCCCCCCCCCCCCCCCCCCCCCCCCCCCCCCCCCCCCCCCCCCCCCCCCCCCCCCCCCCGACTTATACGCGGGTTGACTTGTATGGGAGTATATACGGTAATAAGGTTGCAGAACCCCGGATCATGTTGGGTATATCACCATCGTAGAGTTAAATGGTAATAATATGTTATTATATTTCTATAAAGAAAATAATTCTAATGAATAAATATGTTAAAGACTCAAGTCTTATTGAATGTTCAAATAAATGTTTTCAATGTAATTATAGGTGGTTCAGGATGAAAATGATATGAAAGTAGCCATTCCTAAGAAAGGTATGTGACCAAGTGATGATAATTCTTTTATTTGAAGAACAGAATTATATAAAAATGTAATAGTGGTTTCTTTATCAGACAGGTGTTATCATTATGTAAATGTGACTTTAATATGTATGTATGACTGTATTAGTACAAAATGTCAACTCGACACAATTTAATGATACACATTTATAAAATTAGGATTTCAAGCCAGAATGTAATGAAAAACAATATATATATTTACAAAACCACATTCATACATACATTATTAAACATTACATACAACATGGTCTGTTTTGTTCGAAAGTTCATGTAACATCTAATGTTTTTGAAGCAAATTCGGATCTTGATGACATTTTCAGATCAGAGTATTGGAGAATTGGAAAGAACGAAGCAGTTTGCCCTCGAGGTGGTGGACCTACTCAAACATAATCCTCAGTGTAGAATGCCATTTAATAAGTTTATTCCTGCCTACCACCACCATTTTGGGAGACAGTGTCGGGTATCTGATTATGGTTTTACCAAGCTGGTAGACCTGTTTGAGGCAATTCCTCAAGTCGTAGATGTAAGTTTAAAAATCATTGACATCTCAGTGTCAAGGCTTTCTGACCTGTGCACACAAACCCCACTATTTAAAAAGTGCTTTTGTCAAGGGTTTATATGATGGACAAAGTCTTGATGTTGTGATGAATTCTTAAAAGAAGAAAGTAGCTATTCAGACTCAGAGTTTCTGTTTAAAGCTTATTTATTTATTAATATTATGCAGTCATTTCAGATTATTTCTATGGTACGGTAATATTTAGTTTGAGTTGTGAGCATGTTTGGCCAGTATTTGAGATTGTGATCATTTGAATCAAGTATACAAGTTGTGAAGTTCTTTAGATATGATTGCTCAAAGCATGTTAACAACTATAGCTCTTACCATGTTTAAACTCCTCAGTAAGTTGTCAAACCAAAACTGAACTATGGCAACCCTAATATTATACAGATATGTACAGTTTCACAATAGGTATTGAGAATGCTATAGATATGAAGAGATTACTTTTTTGCCATTGTAGATTGAGGAGGAAAGTGAGGAGAGGCTGATCCACCTGACAGAGCCAGAGTTGAGGAAGGTATTGGCAGAACAGATTGTCACATTGCTGAAGTCTCAGTCAAATCAATGCATACCTTTACATCACCTGATGTCTGCCTTTACCTGCCATTTCGGCTTCACTATACCACTCTATGACTTTAATGTTGATTCTGAGGAAGAACTTCTGGCTAAACTGAAGCATGTTGTCAAGGTAAGGGATTAAAATATATAATTAAAAGGTAATTGTAGTTTCATTTTCCTGTCAAGTATACCATCCTGCCAGAATGATCTGGGAGCAAATGGCATTTTATCTGTTTGTTATGCATTATGGTATTGTTGTTTATAGGCAATACACCAATTTCATGCTCCAGTATGAAAGGGGCAGGTTTGGTGTAGTGGTTAAGCGCTTGGCTTGTGGCGCCGACGATCCGGGTTGGATTCCCAGGTTGCGCCACTATGTTCAAGAGGTTGGTAACCTCCTGCTTCCATGTCGCGATATAACTGAAATATTGTTGAAAGCAACGTAAAACACCAATCAACCAACCAACAACTCCAATATGAAACTATTATATAGCAGATTTTCATTTGTAATGCCTATGACATCATAATCAAATGTCCAACCCAGAATAATATCATTACAGTCAAATTTTGTACTAAAGAGCTTGGTATTAGAGATAATTGGATCAGTGTATTGTTGCCATTAGAGCATTAGAGTTTCACAAACAGATTTTGTGTAAAGAAAAAGACTGCCTATATCTTTTCTAGTTAACCTTTCATACTTTTGGAGATGCAACAAATCATAGACATACCGGTAATAAAACTCTTTACAGCTATCTTCGTTTTTCCATTCTTGTTTGGAAAGAGTCATATGGTAGAGTGCCTAAAGTGGGCCATGTTGCAGCATTAAAACAATCATTGGACTAAGGATTTAATCTCTCAGACACGTGTGATTTTAGAATGTCTGTCAAGTCATCTTTGAAGTCATATACTTTGAGCACTGCAGTTTCATCTTGTAAATACAAGCCATTATTGTTTAAGTGACAAAGCTGTTTATTGCAAAAAAAAAAAAAAGAAGAAGAAATAACTACTATAATAAAGCATGATTATGAGGAATATATTTTTATTATTCTAAATATAAAGTCACAAAATTTCATTAAACTCTTTTTTTGGATTCAGGTGGAAATGGTTAACCGATGTAAATATGTGATGCTGGAGGACAGAAGTGAGACACCTCAGCTTGCTCATCAAGTTCTACAACTCTTGATGGACGAGAGTGGGGGTAGTCTACCTCTCATGGAATTATGTACTAGATATAAATCTATCTACAGTGTAGACTGTGACATTAAAACCATCAAAGATGAACTTCTGGATTACTTGCAGGTATGAGGAAAGTGGCTTGACATGTACTAAATAAGTCATTGCCATTTCAGTGCATTTACATGTTCTTGTATTTCAGTTATATAAGCTAGATCTCTATTATTAAGAGATTGAGAATTTTATTTTTTGTCACGTGCCTTTGACCTTTGAAAGTTTGATTTTTAAAAAATATATCACACAAAGTGTAAATCATTTGTACCGTTAATACAAGTACTTTATATTGTAAAGGCTGGCATGGATGACTGATTACGCTCAGTTGCTCAGTTGATTATACTTTCCCCTCTAATACACATAGGTTCAATCCTCACATTGTGAAAGTGTGAAAGCCAGTTTTCTATCAAAGATAATTAGATTATTTGAGGATTGTTACTTCATGATATGGAGCTGTAGTGGCTGAGTAGAGAAAAGGCAGTGCTTATGTCTAGGATCATTCCATATTTGACAGCAGTGGGAAGGTCTGTCAATATACCTCTTAGAAATTCTTGGTCATCTGCATTATTCCTCTGCAGGTAGCAGCCATACTAACAAATGCTTACATTTGTCAAATAATCCTGTGTGGCATTTGACCATGATTTCTGTACAAATTTTGATTTTCAGAAAGTATCAAATATTCATTCTCTATTTATCTAAGTAAACCTTAATAATGGACAGGTGACAGGAGATGATGAATCAGCAGTTATCAGTCTAACAGCACTCCAGCGTTTCGCAAGAGACACAAGGATTCTTCTACACATGCATGGTCAGATTCTCCTAACAGACTTTGAGAAGATGTATAAAGAACAGTTTGGTGTGGAGATCAAGCCAGCATTGTATGGATGTCCCACAGTTACTGCCCTTCTTGAATCTATACCTCATGTGGTGTCATTTGGTGGGAAGGGTTTACAGAGAAAGGTGTATTCGTCTTCAGATATCACAGGTCTCTGCACTCTTATATTAAAGAATAAAAACATTTTTTGGCTTATAAAAGGTTTTTAATTATATTCCACACATTCTTCAACAAGTTACTTGTAAATCGAGTTACTTTTATGCATGTATACATGTCAAAATAGGTCAATGTTGACACACTGTACTTACTATAGCCTTCCACCTCTATTGTGTTTTGTTTAACATTGTGGTTATGGCAAGTGAAAAGGCTTGCTAGTGTTTCTGATGAAGGTTGTTTGTTTTATCTTTCAATATTCATTAATCTTCCACGCAATGAAAAAGAAAAACATTGATTTTTGTCCCCCAATTTTAGCGAAAGCGAGGGAACAATAAATCTCATTTGTCTGTCTGTCCGTCTGTCAAAAACTTTAACCTTGGTCATAACTTTTTAACCGTAAGACATGGGGCCTTCATATTTGACGTGTGTGTCCCTAATTGCAATACCTTTCCGTTGGTACAAGAGTTTTTTATCTTGACCTTGACCACCGCTTTTGACCTTTTTCAGTGTAACTTTGGCATGTGTGTCTGTAGACATGTCCAACCATGATAATATATCACAGACCACTGCACCCTTACCGATAGAACCCCGAAAGCGGGGGATCACAATTCTCGGAATTTGCTTGTTCCATCTGTGTTATTCTAGAGGATTGATAGTTGTTCTTTGTTAAAATCATTTTTTTCCCAACTCTCTGAAAGTTCTTAAGTTTAAGAATAGATGTATTGTCAAAAAGAAAATACCAAATGAGGATAAGTTAATTCAAAATTACAAATTGTGTATATGTTCTAGTAACATTATCATGTGTTACTCTTTAGTACATGTAATTTGTTTCTGATGATTTTTAATTCGTGTTGTAATTTCGCATCCCTACTGCGATCATTATTTTGCAACATCATTTGACACACTAATTCTTGAAGAGCAGGGACTTTTCATTTTATTGCTTCACTGCAAGTAATTTTTGTCCCCAACTTTTTGCGAAAGTGTGGCGATATTAAATCTCATTCGTCTGTCTGTCTGCCAGTCCATTTGTCACAAAACTTTAACCTTGGTCATAATTTTTTAAACGTAAGACAAAGGGCCTTCATACAGTATTTTGCATGTTTGTCCCTAATTGCATTACTTTTCCATGACCATGACCTTTAACCTACTTCAATGTAACTTTTTTAACCGCAAGACTTAGGGCCTTCATATCTGGCAAGTGTGTCTGTAGACATGCACAACCTTGACTGTATGTCACAGATCACTGCACTCTTACTGACTTACTAATAGAACCTCCAAAGCAGGGGAACACAATTCTCTGAATTGGCTTGTTCAGTTTGCACCACTTGTTACTTTGCAAAATTAGTCCATTCAAAATATTTATCAAATGATAAGCAGCCTCAAATTCTTGTTTCTTACAACACTGTACTTCATCTAGTTCTCCCATCATAATGCCCAATATTATTCGATAACGTATATATGAAGCAGTGCGGTCTTAAGTAATACTAAATAACATTCAACCTCAATTAAATTAAAATTATGTACTGTTCCTGTGACTTGTTTACACAAGACAGATTTAACATGAGTTGGTATATATTTTAGGGTCACCCCCTTCCCGTTCTTCCATCGTATACAGTCCGACTGTGTTCGAGTCTGATGCTACATCCAGTGATTCTGGGGTCACTGACACACATCCAGAAGGTAAGCAATACTAAAACAAAGACTTCACAGTGTTTGTGAAGCTTATCAGACCAATAAAAATGTCTGGTAAAATTGGAACAGTCTAGTAAAACTTTCACTATTATTTCATTGAAATGTGAAACTTCACTATACAAATGTCATGTAAAACTTAAGTAGGTTAAGCACACGCCATCTTAGGAAAACATTTTAGTATCTTGCCTTTACTTCTTAATTTCAGTTTCTATCTTATTCTTTATTGAAAAACAAATCACAGCAAAAAATAGGTTCTACTGTAGTTTTGTTCTTACCACCACAATTTAAATACCTATATTTATTATGTTTTTAGCTCTACTGGTCTTGACCAGTCGAGCTCATGCGATGGTCCTTCGTCCGTTGTCCGGCCATCCGGACATCCGTCCGTAAACAATTTATTTGTTCCCTCTTCTTCTCTGAAGGTACCGGTATATGTCCCAGAGACTTAATTATGGTTTCATCTTGTTCGATTGGTGGTCTAGTTGTGCATGTGCAATTTTGGTCCAGTTCGGACCCCCTGAGGTCCCACAAAGGGGCGTGGTTCCAAAATCTTGTTCCATCTTCTTCTCTAAAGGTATTTGCCTCAGAGACTTAATTATTGTCTCATCTTGTAAAGTAGATGGTCTAGTTATGCATGTGCCATTTTGGTCCGGTCCGGACCACTTGGGGTCCTAACAAAGAGGCGTGGTCCCAAAATTTTGTTCCCTCTTCTTCTCTTAAGGTATATGTTTCAGAGAGCTAATTAGGGTCTGATCTTGCTGGGTAGGCGGTCTAGTTGTGCATGTGCAATTTTGGTCCAGTTCGGACCCCTTGGGGTCCCACAAAGGGTGTGGTCCCAAAATTGTGTTATGTCTTTTACTATAAAGGTATATGTTCCCGGGACCCAATAACATTCTCATCTTGTTTGGTATGTGGTTTAGTGGTACATGTGCAATTTTGGTCCAGTTCGGACCCCCTGGGTCCCACAAAAGGGGTGTGGTCCCAAGATGTTGTTCCCTCTTCTCTAACAATATATGTCCCACAGACTAAATTATAGTCTAATCCTGTTTGGTAGGATGTCTAGTTGTACATATGCAATTTTGGTCCAGTCTGGACCACTTTGGACCCCCACAAAGGGGTGTGGTCCCAAGATTCTGTGCCTTCTTTTTCCCTGAGGGTATAAATCCCAGAGACCTCTTTGTGGTTTCTTCTTGTTTGGGTGGTCTAGTTGTGCATGTGCAATTTTTGGTCTAGTCTGGACCCCTGGGGCCCCTCAAAGGGCGTGAGTTACCCATACAGAAATGACCCCAATTGTTATTCTCACTACAGTGTACTGTAATTTGAAAGGGGGGTTATAGATTTGTAGACATATGTGCAACACCTCAACATTTGTATTTCATGTATGTATTTTTATCTTTCAACTATCTTCAATTTCCTCTCTTAATTATTTCCTGTATGGTTGACTTAAGATCGCAGTGTTTGTATGCTAGTCAGAATTGATTTTTGGCGAGTTGTCTTCTAATGTTTATATAACAGCGGCCATTTTGAATAAATTATTGAGAAAAGATCATAGTCCTAGAAAAGAAATAAGCACGAGATAAGATTGGAACAGTGTGAATAAAACCACCAAAGATAAATTGTGTATATTTGTAAATAAAATAAACACATTAGCCTACAGTGCGTTTATTATACTATGTCAAGTAATCTCCAGAATTTCCTCTGACTCATGAACTTTATGATGGCCCTATATATATATATATATATATATATATATAGCACCATGTGATAAAAATTTTTACGACACTTTTACAACCAGATATTGGCAAAAAAGAAAACAGACAAAAGACATTATTAAACATATAACAGTGCCGTAAACTCCTCTTGAAAATGAAATAGTATGAAGTCATTTCTCTAAAGCATTGACGGGCAATGAAAAAATAAATGGGATAATGATTTATATAGAAATGTATATATGGCTATCAAAAAAAATTAAGCTAGTTGGAAGAAAAACTAGTGTTTGCATACTTTATTTCTACACTTGAACCGACATTGGAAAATATCGAAAAGGGGGGGGGTGTTGGGGGGGGGGGGGGGTGTTACAAAAATACTTCATCCCATCCCCTGTTTTGAAAAAAGAGGGGATGGGGCACATGCCCCTTTTGCTACCAGAAGAAAAACTAGCATTTTACTGCTTTGTTTCCACACTTTAACTGATATTCTAACTACTTGATGATAAAAAATCTTAAAGATTAAAGGGGGCGGAACATAACCCCCCCCCCCCCCCCTTGATTTGAAAGAGGGGCACATTCCCCCGCTGCTGCCCCACCCTTTGAAAAGATAATAAGAGGAAACCAGTAGAGCTTCAGTCTCGACAGAGACTTCTGGTTTCATATACCCATCATAAACGGACATATTATGGTATGGCGTTGTGGATCAGTTTGTCTGGGGGTCTATGTGCACCTTGTAAACAAGATACAGATCATATTGTTTAGGCTAGGACTTTCAAACTTTTTACATTTCCTTCTTAGGATATAGGGATGCAACCTAATGATTTTCAATATTAAGGTCAAATTTCATGGTCATTTTTAGAGCAAAAATAGCAAATTTTTTAGAAAGCACCTTGTAAACAAGACACAGACCGAACTGTTTATGCTAGAAATTTTAAACTTTGTACACTTATTTTTTTGTGACAGGGGGGAAAAGTTTAATGTCTTTCTAGGTCATATTTGCAAGATAATGGTCACACTGCATATGATGGGTAAATATTTGTCTGGACCATAACTTTTGATGCATGCATGAATTTGAAGATTATTTCATAGAATTGTTGCCCATAACCCAAGGGTGTGTCATGGCTTTGAACCAAGGTCATATCTGCAAGGTCAAGGTCACAATACATATGATGGGTAAATCTTTGTCCAGGCCATAACTTTTTACCCCTTGTATAGATTTGAATATTTTACAGAATTCTTGTCCAAGACCCAAGGGTGTGTCATAACCTTGAACTAAGGTCATATCTCCAAGGTCAAGTTCACAATATTAATGTCAGTTAAATTCTTGCGACTGGCATATTATGCAGCATTAGGCGTTGGTCTTGTTTATACTACTTAATATGGTAATAAGCAGTTGAAATCCAATTATGATAGTGGCAATCTAAAGTTTGTATTGCCTGTGAATCTCCTTTATATACATAAATATTAATATTTTTTTGGTTTTTGGTAAATTATATTACAATTTCAACTTTAACTTGTACCTTTTGATCATTTCAGTAGAGGATATTATGGGACATAAATTTGAGACCAAGAAGTCCTCTAGTCTTTTGGAAGGTCCAGTACCTTCCAGTATCCCTTCTCCAGATTTACATCCTGTACCAAAATCCCAGTCGGATCTCATCAAGTTTGAACCTGTAACAGGTGGGTAAAGAAATCGGCTGGCCACAAAACATTTTGTAATTTTCACAATTTTCAAAGTCAACCTTATCACATTCTTGTATAATGATGAATCCAGTTATTTAATAAAATTTTCATACAGATTTAGCTGAGAAGCTGATGTCCCTCAGTGAAGAGGAAAAGAAGGGACAAAAGACACCCCTTTGCAGAACTCCAACATCAGATTTACTACAGCTAGCTGCACAATGTTTATTATCCAGACCTCCATCTACTGACCTTTCAAATAGAGAAGAGTCCCAAAGCTTAAAGGCTACTGAACTTCAGGAACTACTTAGTGGTCAGACAGGGTGGTGGCAAGTGGACAATCATCCTAGTCAAGAAGATAACTCTTCCAGCAGCAAGGAAGAGGAAGCGGAAATATCTAAAGAAGATGCAAAATCTGCAGAGGAAGATGCAGATAGTACTCTTTCCGAGGAAGGAGAAAATAAGTGCCAGCTTTCCTCATCCAAGGAACTTTTCAAGAAAATTGTTGAATTAAAAATTCCTTCTACCACTTCAAGGAAGATGCTTAACAGATCTGTTGACAGCATCGGTTACGATATGTTTCGACAGGAATATCCTCTCGAGACCAGCTCTGTGAAATCTGATTCAAGTACACTGAGCGACAGGTCTCAAGAATCACCCAAAAGATCGCCTAGGAAACGGCGCATTGCTGCCAAATTTTCTGTCCCTATTGAATTAGGGAGCCAATAGCACCTTCTTGTTTTATACTTATAGTTTATACACATGGTGTACTATAAACTCTTATTTGCAAGCAAATTGCATCTCTTTTGTTCGGTTTATTTGTTCTCCATGACATGGAGTTGTATTCTTTCTTAGGCATGTAAAATTTGTTTGAAGAGATAGATATTGGAGAGACATATTTATTTATAGGACCTACATGTACATGTAAAATGTTATGAGGGAATGTTTCCATGTTGACATGACATTTATTGTAGTTATAATGACTTTTCCATTGTTTACGTTGATTTTGAGAGGTGCATGTTATAATGAATAATGATATTTTCTGCCATTTTAGTTACAGAGTTAAAATCTTATTCAATATCTGTATGAGCCAAGCAAAATTTGGACTTAATTTTGGTAACCTATCCTTTAGATCATATTGAAAATTTAACTCAGTATTCCTTTTTTGAAAAAGTCAAATCTAAAGAAAACAAGTTGTGTTTAAATTTATGATGATGTTATCTTTTCTTGGAATTGATTGCATTCAGTTCAGAAGCATTGCATGCATTTAATTATGACCTTTTCAGGTTATGTATGAACATGTGTGGCCACTGAATTGTATTTTGCATTAATTTTGAAGTATTTGTAAATAAAACCTGTAAATAAAATGGCAGATGTCATCATGTATTGGTTTCTAACCATGCTGACACAGGTATGTCTGTAGCTTGGTTACCAAGGTGATTTAGTGATAAATATATGTTAGATATATTAATAATGAAGAAGAACGATTAATGAAGTTGTATTTTCTTGTATCGGTGATTTCCAAAGTGGAGTTTGCATGATCTTTAATTGTAATAGAAATATTTAGAAGAAAATTATTTCTTCGTTTAAGAGACCAAATTATTTTGTTTACATTTTTTGGTGTTAAACTGTTAAATAATGTATTTAGGTAAAATTTCATATATCAGAGTTTTAGTATTGTGGGTATATGTTGTTCACTTGACATTGTTTCAGTACCCAGATTTTCCAGGAAAGCATAACACATCTGGTTGACAAATTACTATACTAATAATTGTCAAGGGCATAAAGTAGCTAATATTAATGTTAGATAGGTATTGATGTCTTCATTGTACATGGATACATGACTAAAAGTAATAAGGTGATAGAATTGAAGCATTTATAGTCTAGACAACAAATATACTGTAGAACTCCTTCCTATCATTTGATGACAAGAAAACTATGCTAGATCGAAGTAAGATTTATGTTGATTACTACATAAAAGCTATAAAGACACTGTTTGCTTTAATTTTACTGGGGAGAATCAAACTTTCAATGAAAATGGTGAGATTCTCTGAAAAGAACATATTTTGTTATATGTAATTTGTTTATGTAGAATGAGTGGAACTGAAGAGAATAATTAGAATGAAAATGAGAGATTAAGAATTTACAAGGTATATCTTTACTTGCTTGTACAGTATTGGATCTATGTTTACTATTAGGAATTTGTGGATAATAGTCATTGCAATTGTGAATATTAATTTCAATTCATGTTTACATCTTTATCACATGTACTATTTAAGTTATTATACCAGTTATAATGCTATATTAGTGTAATAATACACATACTGAGTTGCTTACTTTGTAGGTGCACTATGGGTACTAGATATAATACCCAGCATTATTTTCTGTGGAAATTGTTTTGTCTATCTAGATATATTTTATAGTGGATGAAGATGCCTTTTAGCAAAGCTTGAGCACACTTCTGTCTGAATAAATCCACAGTAAATATTTGTCTGCTTATTTGTTTGTTATATAATGCCACATCATCTTGTTTATGGTAGCAACCAGGATTAGTGGTAAAGAACCGTAAGAAAACCAACAACTTTCAGCAGGCACATTGGCATAGCTTTCAAACGACTCTAATTTGAAATGAAATAGAGACTTGATGAAACATATTCTGAATCATTCACAATACACAAGATTGTGATTACTGATTGACTGCTTTGATGAGTGCTTTTATACACACCATTTTTTATTGTTCAGTAGGGCAGAAAATCTGCCCAAGTTTAGAACAGTAGAATTGGTAAGTGACTAAAATTCAAATTATGAACAGAATCAGTATATGTGATCTTTCATATTAAATTATCCTTGTACATTTTATAATTATTCAAACTGTATTGAGTCTTTTAAAGTTATTTCCCATTTGAGACGTATCTTACGTAAAACAGTTACGACATCATCACTTTCCTATGAAAACGACATCTATCGATTGGATATAATTAATATACAGTCAAGTCGTATGCATTTATGCTGTTTGAGAGGTACATGTACGAGTCTTTCCTCTGTTGTATCCTGTTCTTTATGGCAAATATAATTACTTGTATTGTAAACTATTTACCTATAGGTAACTATGTATATATATATATATATATATCAGTATGTCATTGCACATAAACCTGTAATGGGATATACTTCCCCGAGTTTTACATCGGTTTCCATAGAATTTGATGACATCACAATTGTTTTATGTCAGCTACCGTCCCAAATTTGAAATATCTCTGTGTAACCAAATAGAATAGAAAACGACACCCTTACGCCAAGATCCGTGCCAACGAACAAGATTTATATAAGTTGTTAACTTGTTTCTTAATCATTGTAAAATAAATAAAGTTTAATTTAAAAAAAAAAAAAAAAGAAGTGGAGGTACAAAATCTATCAGAGAATCTTGAAGCAAAATTCATACACCATATATTTACTGCAGCAGCACTTTATTTGAGACAAAGACCTACAACTATTATGACACTTTGCTTGCTTACATAGCATTGGTTTCACAACTTAAAATATCATTTCTCTCTTTGTCTCTAAATTTTCAACCATTGTTTTTCCTTTCCCAATTCAAAGACCTACACATATCGTGACATACACAGATCATGATATGCACACAGACTTACACATATCGTGACATACACATATTATGATATGCACATAGACCTACACATATCGTGACATACACATATTATGATATGCACATAGACCTACACATATCGTGACATACACATATCATGATATGCACATAGACTTACACATATCGTGACATACACATAGACCTACACATATCGTGACATACACATACCATGATATACACATATCGTGACACTTTGCCTGCTTTATAGCACTGGTAAATTTTCACAGCTTGAAATATTTCTTTCTCTGTGTAAAAGGTCAATTTATCCATTTGAAAAGGATGTGGTGTATGAGGATCCATTCTGTTTATTCAATTAAAGTGAAAGTAGTCTTTGCCTTCTTGTAAATGAAACGATTGTATCAATTCCTCAAGTACCCCACCACTCATATCCTGAAAGGTAAAGTGATCCACAAATAATACACAATGGGATATATCTGACAATATTGGTTTTGTCGCAGGTAATACTTGCCTAATATCAGCGAGTGTCTTCAAGTAAATTACCTTGCTGAAAACAATCGCTGAATACTGTATTTAAAGATGGATTTCAAATGAAGCTACTAACCATGGCTAGTTGCTCCAACTTTTAACCACTGGTTAATCAATATGAAATGAATTTTATGTTCTTTATATTGACAAGTCATGCATGTATACATAATCAGTATATTTATGCTACATACAAGTAGAGGTGAAGTAACATGCTTGACTCCTTTCAATTTTAATCAACGACTGGCTTTACCAGTGGTTGAAGTTTTTAGCAACTGGTTCTGCAATAAATTTCTTGTTTTGACAGAGAAATAGATATATATATACCGGTGTATATATATATATATATATATATATATATATATATATATATATATTTATTTATCTTTTCTGGCCTGTCAGTTGGATTCAATTTATCCAAGATCTTATTTTTCAAAAAATAGGACACTGCTAACGGGTGCATGATACGCCCGCATCATGTTTTAATGTGGTCTAAAAGCCACATCCTTTCATATGACACCATCAAAAGTTTTTTCCCCCTTTAGTTAAGAAGGAGAAGCCCGGACACCTTTTCTGACCCCACCCATTTTCTCCCACCCCAGGGGCCTGAGACCAACTTTTAAACCCACATGCACAACTACAAGCCACACCCTTTCATATGACACCATCAAAAGTTTTGTTCCCCCTTTAGTTAAGGAGGAGAAGCTTGGACAAGCTTTTCAGACCCCACCCATTTTCTCCCACTCCAGGGGCCTGACCCCAACTTGGAAACCCACATGCACAACTACAAGCCACACCCTTTCATATGACACCATCAAAAGTTTTGTTCCCCCTTCAGTTAAGGAGGAGAAGCCTGGACAAGCTTTTCAGACCCCACCCATTTTTCCCCACTCCAGGGGTCTGACCCCAACTTGGAAACCCACATGCACAACTACAAGCCACATCCTTTCATATGACACCATCAAAAGTTTTGTTCCCCCTTTAGTTAAGGAGGAGAAGCTCGGACAAGCTTTTCCGACCCTGCCCATTTTCCCCCACCCCAGGGGCCTGACCCCAATTTTGAAACCCACAAGCACAACTACAAGCCACACCCTTTTATATGACACCATCAAAAGTTTTGTTCCCCCTTCAGTTAAGGGGGAATAGCTCGGACAAGGATGGATGGACGGACGGACGGACGGACAGACGACAGCGTTATAGCATAATACGTCCACATTTTAAAATGCGGGCGTATAAAAAGATTACTTTGTTGTGCATTACAGAAGGAAAAACGAAACATGGACAAACATATATTTCCATTTATCAAACTTCACGATAAATCTTGCAATTTCCAGCGAGAGTTATTTTTCTTGAATCATGAAGTCGATTCTAATCCTATCTTACCAGCTTCACGCAAATGATGAAGGGTCCGTCAGCATCCTTGTATGACACTATTGGGATCCTGGGCTTTGGCTTCTCCTACAACAGAAAATAATACTTTAAAGTGCACTCGATATGAATTACTTCACACTTTTATTTATTTATTTATTTTTGGTGGGGGAGGTATACTATATTCATAATGGAGCGACCATGTCGGTGAGTTCAGTTGATAAAGTGCGGAAGGTTCGAATCTTGCTTGACCTTTTTTTCGTTGTAATGCCAATGATTGTGACATAATAAAATATTGAGTACATATCGACGGTATAAGTAAACTATCACTGACGATCATTGGCAAATTTGTTCGGAAGCAAGGATACACAGATAGTACCGCCTCAAAATTTGTGCTAATTCCTTAAATTGGTTTAAAGTCATTCATACTACTGTATTTAAAAAAAACCCATCATTCTCAAGAACTACTACCCACAATGACTTTGTATTTTGTAAATACTGTAACCAAGAAATTGAAAATCGGAAGTAGTTAGCGTAATATAGGTGGTTACGAAAAGGCAAATAATCATTTGTACAAGTAATTTACAAATAATGCCATGAAATGTCAGATTTTTTCAGACCAATTGCTTCTTATGAGATCATTTTATCTCGGATGAGCTTTGTGTCCTTTGGACGTCAGGTTTTAAAATTATCACAAATGATTCGCAAGAAGTCTTTATTTTCCTGAAAGTTTCCCAACTTTTCAATTGTACTTTATTATTTAAAACATAAATAAAGCAACAGAATTTGAAGTATATCTCTATGCCCACAATGTTCTCGCGTATTAACAAATGTCGGGGCCGTCAAGTTTTGATGTATAAATCCTCGCATAATATCATCTCATTGTTGTTAAGATGAGTCGGATTCAAAGATGTTTTGTAGATAGCTACATCTGCCATGACAATGGGCCCAGACGATTTTATCATGTCTTGCCGTCATACGATCGTCCCTAATGAGGGAGAAATATGAGGCTAAGAGGATTAGGTTACTATCAATACCCTGTCCAATAATGGTCACTCGGGCCTGAAATCGCCATTGGTCAGCAGCACGCCGGCCCCATACTTGGTTAAAAACATCAATCTGACACCCGAGGCGACAGTGTCTATTGTCGTAAAAATAAGCACCATAAAAACCATATAAGCAGCTTATTGTTCATTTTTCTTAACAGTTTATCAATTTAAAAAAAGTGTGGGATGACATCCGTTCTTTAACAGCTGGACTGGGATGAAGTGATATCAAAATCATGTCTAAGAATTCTTTGCCATCAAAAACGGAGTTGAATTTATGAGTATTTAAATATTTTAAAACCGCGACAAGAATGAGTTAGGATCAATTTTCCTAATTTTATCGCAACTGTAGATTGATGTAAACCGGAATAATAGAACACGTCTGTATATATACGTGGGTCACCTTGATGAAAACTTGAGAAAAAAAATCCGTTGAGTCTAGAAAAAAATTGCTTCCAATAAAATATTTAGATCGGAAGTTTTGTATACTATTATATATGGTTGTTACTTCTCGAGACACCCGTTCATCATTAGTTAAAACCGAGAATAATTCATAGCTGCTGTATCCACCTATTAAAATTGCCGTGAAATATTCAGTGGCATCAAAAACTTACAAATTTCTGCCTAACACTTGACAGATATTAATATCGACATAAATTTCTGATAAGAAGACATAACATTTGATAAGTCGTCATAATCATCTGACAAATTGGTGGCGGAAATTCCACCGTAGAAAGTACATTTACACTTCGTTCCAGCTCTCTCTGTCGTGCATTCGATAGGACTTTTGGTTTTAATCAAACCCGCCATAGTTCGATTACGAGTGAATTTGAGAACCACTCGATCACGCCATGACTATGACCTTACATGCACCAACCACTTGATCACGCCATAACTATAACCTTACATGCACAAACCACTCGATCACGCCATAACTATGACCTTACATGCACCAACCACTCGATAACGCCATAACTATGACCTTACAGACACTACCCACTCGATCACGCCACGACTATGACGTTAAATGCACCGATCACTCGATCACGTCATAACTATGACCTTACAGACACCGACCACTCGATCATGCAGTGACTATGACCTAACATGTACCAACCACTCGATCACGCTGTGACTATGACCTTACATACAGCATTAGCACTTGATCACGCAATGACTATGACCTTACATGAATTAACCACTTGATCACGCCATGACTATGTTCTTACATTCGCCAACCAGTTGATCACGCCATGACTATGACCTTACAGTTGATCCCGCCATGACTATGATCTTACATTCGCCAACCAGTTGATCACGCCATGACTATGACCTTACATTCGCCAACCAGTTAATCACGCCATGACTATGACCTTACATTCGCCAACCACTTGATCACGCCATGACTATGACCTTACATTCGCTAACCACTTGATCACGCCATGACTATGACCTTACATGCAGCACCAGCCCAAAATTCCTTCGAATGAACTACATCAGTACACATCCTCACACCTTACCTTTGATTCATAATGTTCATAATATCCTCTTTGTATCTTCTTGATGTCTACATCACAGAACGCTTTTACCTGAGAAACAGACATTGGTTACTTTTATATGTTAATCATTGAATGTAACGTACATTACGAAAATAACTCAACTGTCATTTGACTATAACACTCACAACATTCAATGATCCCTGTCCCTGAAAATCAAAGGTGACACTAGGTACACAAGCAGAGCGTCTCCTGTTACAGGTGATGCCAGGTACAAAGGAAAATAGTCTCCTGTTTCAGGTGAGGCCAGGTACACGAGAGGAGCGTCTCCTGTTACAGGTGATACCAGATAGACAGAAGGAGCGTCTCCTGTTACATGTGATACCAGGTATACAGTGGGAGCGTCTCCTGTTACATGTGATACCAGGTATACAGGGGAAGCGTCTCCTGTTACATGTGATACCAGGTATACAGGAGGAGCGTCTCCCATTACATGTGATACCAGGTATACAGGAGGAGCGTCTCCTGTTACATGATACCAGGTATACAGGAGGAGCGTCTCCTGTTACATGTGATACCAGGTATACAGGGGAAGCGTCTCCTGTTACATGTGATACCAGGTATACAGGAGGAGCGTCTCCTGTTACATGTGATACCAGGTATACAGGGGGAGCGTCTCCTGTTACATGTGATACCAGGTATACAGTGGGAGCGTCTCCTGTTACATGTGATACCAGGTATACAGGGGAAGCGTCCGCTGTTACATGTGATACCAGGTATACAGGAGGAGCGTCTCCTGTTACATGTGATACCAGGTACAAAGGAGGAGCGTCTCCTGTTACATGTGATACCAGGTATACAGGGGAAGCGTCTCCTGTTACATGTGATACCAGGTATACAGGAGGAGCGTCTCCTGTTACAGGTGATACCAGGTATACAGTGGGAGCGTCTCCTGTTACATGTGATACCAGGTATACAGGGGAAGCGTCTCCTGTTACAGGTGATACCAGGTATACAGGAGGAGCGTCTCCTGTTACACGTGATACCAGGTACAAAGGAGGAGCGTCTCCTGTTACATGTGATACCAGGTATACAGGAGAAGCGTCTCCTGTTACATGTGATACCAGGTATACAGGAGGAGCGTCTCCTGTTACAGGTGATACCAGGTATACAGTGGGAGCGTCTCCTGTTACATGTGATACCAGGTATACAGGGGAAGCGTCTCCTGTTACAGGTGATACCAGGTATACAGGAGGAGCGTCTCCTGTTACACGTGATACCAGGTACAAAGGAGGAGCGTCTCCTGTTACATGATACCAGGTATACAGGAGAAGCGTCTCCTGTTACAGGTGATACCAGGTATACAGGAGGAGCGTCTCTTGTTAAAGGTGAGACCAGGTACACAGGGGGAGCGTCCGTCTCCTGTTAAAGGCGAGACCAGGTACACAGGGGTAGCGTCCGTCTCCTGTTAAAGGCGAGACCAGGTACATGGGGGGGGGACGTCTCTTGTTAAAGGTGAGGCCAGGTACACAGGGGAACGTATCCTGTTAAAGGTGAGACCAGGTACAAAGGAGGAGCGTCTCCTGTTAAAGGTGAGACCAGGTACACAGGGAAGCGTCTCCTGTTAAAGGTGAGGCCAGGTACACAGGGGGAGCGTCTCCTGTTAAAGGTGAGACCAGGCACATAGGGGGAGCGTCTCCTGTTTAAAGTGAGGCCAGGTACATGGGAGAAGCGTCTCCTGTTTCGCTAGACGCATCTGCTATAAATGCCCTAAATGAATTAACAACACTAGACGTTTCAACACTCAGTCTGTGCACATAAGACGAATATGGAATATCACTGTATAGAAAAGCCGCTGTCACAAAATAATCAAATATATATGGGTATAATACTACTCAAGACGAGCCCTCAGCGGGAACTTTGTACGAGCTTTATACGAGTACAAACTGCACAAACTGAACATGCAAAATATGTATACAAGGCGATGAGTGGGTTCATTATTATTAATGTATGATTAAAATTAGACATCATACATATGCTACATAATTACATGTTGACAAATCGCACTTAATAGTAAATATATCTGGACTACTACTGCTAGAATCTAGTCATACGGTTGGTTATTTGTGACCAAGCGGAAACTTCTGTACGATATATATACATGTATTCCCTGAAACATCTACTGTCACTGGACCACAAAGCATGAAGTCATTATGCTCCATATCATACCTAGTCCATGTGGACCATAGTGCATGACGTAACACGATTTTCTTATCTGTTCTCATTTGTGTAAAGTTTCATCAAATTCGATTAAAAAAAAAGATGAATCAGGGAGAAAACAATTTTAAGAGATTTAAAATGGTCACCACAGATGAATTCTTCCGCATGCAGTATAAAGTTTTCTTCATCTAAATCAATCTTCCAGTCAATGATTATTATTTGATATTTAATGTCCAGTTAGTTTAACTTTATTTTTATGGCACCTGGTTATACCTTAAACTCTGTTATAGTGATATATTCACGGGGACGTTTACAACCTGTATTTACATTATTAAGAGAACTATTCACACGTTTTCAAAGCAGAGTTAAAAAAATATATACTATTTCCATATATTTTTATTTCTATATGTAGAAAGGAATGCAAATATCCTCAAAGAAAACGACTTTCCAAAATTTTGTGTGAAAATTAAAGATAATGTATGTAATTGAACAATTTCTCTGTAACGTTTTATAGTAGTGTGTATCAGAGTAAATTTAAGGTGCTAAAATACTTTGAGTCGCACAATATGGCTAAATTCTTATTTCATTACCGACAAAATTAAATCGACATTAAACGATAACAATGGATGAAAGTTTGACAACAGATGTATTTGTGTTCAGCACTTCAAGTAAAGGTTGTAGGTCACTCAGACTTCAGTTAGGGGCGCATTCATTCGACAAATCGGCAGGTAAATTAGTTTTCTTCTTAATAGGGGACCACCGACCAAACAATGCCCCCTAAATATAGGCTATATTTACGGGATCGCAAGTCAAAAACATACCCATACAGTCAACCAATGTACTACATCTAATCATTTATTTTGCAAAGTCGAGATTAGATTCTTCAAATAATAGCAATGTCAAATACGTCCCTGTGCACAAAGCCCATATTGTTCCCGTTCTATGTGGATTTGTTTTCACTCCAAAACCAATCTTAATTCAATCTCAATTTTTGAATGTGTTAAATCCGTGTAAAAAATTGACACTGTCATTAACCGTCGAAAGATACAATCTAAGGCAGTCAAGATCGAGTGTTACTTATACGATAAGATTAGGACGGCTTACAAGCGTTCGTCTGACCCCAAGCTGGAGTGAGTTGTCTCCCTCATACACGATATATCGGGGTAGATGTGTCCGGGCATGTAAGGATCTGGTGAGGGTAACACCCTCTGCCGACTTCATGGACGACAGGCTGGAGTCTTTACCGCTAGTAAACTCCATCATAGAGTCTGACACATACACGTTTATGGGCATTCAATATGACACACTGATACCAAGAGTCGTCCGAGTGTCCCTCCTGTCTTATTATCATTATCAATATGGCACACTGATACCAAGAGTCGTCCGAGTGTCTCTCCTGTCTTATTATCATTATCAATATGGCACACTGATACCAAGAGTCGTCCGAGTGTCCCTCCTGTCTTATTATCATTATCAATATGGCACACTGATACCAAGAGTCGTCCGAGTGTCCCTCCTGTCTTATTATCATTATCAATATGGCACACTGATACCAAGAGTCGTCCGAGTGTCCCTCCTGTCTTATTATCATTATCAATATGGCACACTGATACCAAGAGTCGTCCGAGTGTCCCTCCTGTCTTATTATCATTATCAATATGGCACACTGATACCAAGAGTCGTCCGAGTGTCCCTCCTGTCTTATTATCATTATCAATATGGCACACTGATACCAAGAGTCGTCCGAGTGTCCCTCCTGTCTTATTATCATTATCAATATGGCACACTGATACCAAGAGTCGTCCGAGTGTCCCTCCTGTCTTATTATCAAACTATTTTCAAGTCAATCTTATTTATATCTTTATTTATCGGAAGCAGACTGAAAAAAAAACAATCATTGATCAATCACGTTAAACTCACTTACAAAATGACATACAAAATCCATTGTGTGCTAAGAAACATCGAGTTTGATTGATTTTTGTTTAACGTCAAACCACGAATATTTCACGTATATGGTGACAGCATCTGCCTGACCTTTGCAACGGACCCACCCGAAGCAGTGAAGGATCTTTTAACGTGTCATGCATAACACGACACGGGGCCTCGGGTTTTACTGCCTCGTCCGAAAGACAGAACACCGGCATAACCAGAGCGGGACTCGAACCCCAGCCTCCCGATCAGGAGTGCGACGCGATACCATTAGGCCACAACGGCTTAAGAAACATTGAGGAGATACTTACTAATACATCAAGTTTTAAATTAATACAGCGAATGCTTTTTAATGAATTAAGATTTTAAAATAGATACTTAAATTCAAATGTATAACACTGCAAGTTGCAGAATCAAGTACGGGACCTCCTATTGCTTCATTCGTATAAACTGACGAGAGAATAGTTCCACAAGTCTTCCGTAAGAATCGAACTAAGAACCTTCCTTCCTAGAATATAGCTTGTCAGTGATCGAACTACGCCGACTTTCAGTACTCTAGTAGAGGTGTAATACTTTCAAAAACATATGAAATTTTTTACAAGAACAAATGTTTAAAATTTGCTCTATTTGGCTGGCTGTCATTCTTTCCATCTTTTTTCTTTTCTTACTGTGTCCTTTTTCACCATCACCACACCCCACCCCCCTAAATTTTGTGATACATTTAAGAATCATCTGTATAAGATGCACACAATCGTAAATCCGCTTTTTAAGCTTCAAAAATAAGATAAACGCCTTCCAACAGTTTACTTTTATATTAATGTGTTACTGCAGTTGACAAGAAAATTACACAACCTTGTGACGAATTTATATACAAGTTAGCTAATTACGTCTATCAAACCGCCATAAAGAAAAATTGACGACATCTTGAAATCAAACTGTGACACAAGAGTGCTAACAAGGCTTAGGTGAAAAGCTTATGTAAAACACATGAAAAGGACAGATTGTAGAAGGAGCGAAGTGTCACCGTTGAAGGAGGGGTCGAGTACTGGACGGCTGACGTTTATTAGCCACGTTATTTTATGTAAACAGAGTTTCCCCTGCATCTGTCGACCAACCATGTTGCCTACACCCAGGGGATAATTACATCTCCAACGTGCAGTTATACGGTGATAATCACAATAACGTTTTCAATTTCAGACCTCGAATTAAAAAGTTAATAGGTCTGTTTTACGCTGATCACAGCACTGCATTGCCGTGATAGACGAGATAGCTCAAGGGTCGCCTCCCTGTCCTGGCTAAGGTTAAAGGTGTCCGACGTGTTTTGTGTAAAAACAACTGACCTGTTATTGACCAGTGCACGGACGGAACTTCAGTTAAATGGGGTGTAGTCTAATTGGTCATCGATAACTGATACGGGTTTGGTATGGTGAAATAAATTGTTATTAGACAGTAAATTATGGCAGTAAATCAGAAGAGGGAGGGGTAACCAGGTGAACTGTAAATATCAAAGTCCATTCAAACTAAACTCATTGTATTTATCAAATCATTTGATTATGTTTGATTTCTGGTGTGGAAAAATGGGAAGAGAAAGTCAGAAGACTGCAGTGTTTGCACAATAAGGAGTAAATAGTTAATTATGAGTATTAAATATATGGTCAGTCATAAATTTTAATAGAAAAATAGAACACTGTCATTTATTAAAATCTGTATTTTCTATGTACAGGTTTGTAATATCTGATCAAATCTGCTTTAACTACCGTAAAGCAAAGTTAAATACTGAGAGTAAACAGAATGAGCTGGACATATCTACAGACGAACTCGTCCAGAACAATATAATGCACCATTCATTCCAATTAACGTAGGGGATAAAACAAAATATTTCCTTTGTAAATCGTAAGGCTCATTCAAGTGAAATTCTGTTTAGCGTTACTGAAAAGACATGTATTAAGTTTTAATCTCGAGGTGTATATACAAATGAAAACATGAAAAATGATCGAAGAAGATCTGCTTCGTATTTTTCATCTAAATCCTTCTTTAGAATAGATATATCTCTTCTTAAAATATTCTATTGCTGCTCTTGATTAATCTTTTTCTCACCTCTAATCTGACCGAAATCATTATTTTACTATTCATGTGTTCCAACACCTTATTTTTTATTTGGTACATAAATAGCCAAATCCCATATATCTTTTTGCTCATTTGATATTTTAGAACATATCAGCATATAATTCATATAAAGTTTTTCTGTGACATAGAATATGAAATCATCTGGCCATGGCATTATGACAATTTTACTTAGTTTGCATTCAATAGCTGAGCATTCTCAAGAAGTCAAAACGCCTCGGTCAACCAAAGGTTAGAACGGTCTTCTTGGATTATATGTGTACAAGCTGAAAACGCTCAGCCATGTCTTTTAGAGTACTTTACCAGAAAACTTAAAGGATATGGCGCGCAAATCTCTTGCGTAGAAATCAAAATCAGCCAAACAAATACCTGAGCAGTCATCTTGGAGATTGTATTTAGTAAAAACGAACATTCAGGTAGAAGTCAGTACATTTTGTCGTTTGTGGTGGGGTGGAAGAAGTTGAAAACATCATTGTCTTTTGGTTCCGTAAACACTATATATATATATATATATATATATATATATATATATATATATATATATATATATATATATGTATATATATATATATATATATATATATATATATATATATATATATATATATATATATATATAAGGATTTCAAATATTCAAATACTATGATATCTGTTTTTGTACGAGTCTCATCTACAAAACGCTCCAAAAGGATAGACATCAATAACATTAACCACAGAAGTATCATTCAACCTGTGTGATATTTTTGGCTAATCTTTCCATCCTAAAATGTAAATTATATTATTCATATTTTTCTCTTTTTCCAGTGAGCTATATTGAAGCAATAGATGAATAACTTCAAATTTCAAACTAGATACATATGTGTGACGATGAATTAAGGAAATGACAGATTCTCTTATTTTTTTTTAAACCACAGATATAAATCAAACACATGTATTAGTGTTGGTTACAGCTAGAAATCTACCATAAATGATCAGCTTTCTCGTGAAGAATGTAGGAGAGATGAAGATAATAATTCTTCTGGAGGGAGCGTTTTTCACACTGACAGTTATGTACCCTGATAGCTTTTGAACAAGCTTCATATCTCGCGACCAATCTCTCGTTAATACGAATATGACGGATTCATAGGGAAAATGAAAATAATGTCAGTGCCTTTACAAAATTACAAATATTTATAGTGAGTTTTATGTTCTCTACAATTTCAGTTTCATTCCTTTGACGGCTGTTAAGAGTTCAATGAAACGTATTACTTTCAAAACTATTTAGATAATGCAGGTGTTCAAAAGGACCTACGATACCAATTTTTGTAAAAAAATGAATTTTACACCTTCAGGTTTTCATTGCCCTGTATTTAACACGTGTTAATAAGATGTCCATTTCAAAGAAGGAAATTTACAGCCCTTTTACAGTGGATTTATTTACGAAAAAAAGCTTTTTATTATGAATTGTTGTTGAAGCGAGGACAATGACAACACGGTCGGCTTGTGCCATTGTTTGCAATGGACACTGTCACAGAATACCCCACAATGTAGGCTAGCTTGAAATTCATTACTTTTCTTGACAATTTACATTAAACCTTGTTTGTATACGCATTCCTATTTCAGCTCAGGCTTTTCATACCTCCCATGCGATTGAATTATTCATTTATGACGGAAACCAATTTTTAAATCGGCAACACCCCCGGACAATAAGTCTGATGTTCTTCTCCGAGACATAAATCCCCTTGTAAAATATTCCAATCCTTTCTCCTGGGCACTCTGTTGATAACTCAATACAATGTGTATTTCCAAATTGGTTACAATTTTCAAAAGATTTGATTCGAGGCTATATTCGCGATCTTTAATCGAAGTTAGCGTACGGGTTCTAATTGAATGGGTATTTTCAAACCTGGCTACTATTTATTTACTTTGTTTATAGGCAATTTGCGCGATAAAATTATAAGGGACATAAAAAGTTCATCAAAAGGTTTCTTCCAAGGATACATTGGTCTGTAGTTTGCTTTGTATCGTCTTTTTATAAAAGAAATCATTTGAGAAATATTTATTTTGTAGCTTTTTCTCCGTGTTTCTTTGTGCAAGAATAATGTCTTTCTGCAAACTGAAATCATAATGGTGTTTTACTTTGAAAAGCTTAATATGGATTTAGCGAGACAAGTCTTATCTATAATCTAGAAGTTTGTGGAAGAACGCAGTATCAAAGATTTTACACAATTTGTCCAATATCTCTATTGACAAAGCAGTACTCATTTGAAATCTAACTACTTATAATTAAGTAATTTCAAAATACATAATGAATTAAATACCCCACTTAAGAAGTTAAATATAACGCCGTTGTCCGTAAAATTAATAAATTCTTTCATTATTCTCTTCTCAAGGCACATGGCGTGTGTAAGCGACTAGTCATACAAGATCATCAATATAGAGCTCACACAAGAGATTTTCAATCTCGATTTAAATATGCAATCATAAACAAAATCTTAGAAAATCTATGCATTTTCTATAAGATTTCAATATATACCATAGTGTAAGAATGCTCCAGTTTCATTTAGCTGCGCTAGTTTCATATTGAAGCATTTGCCGAGTATTCAAAGAGGGAAAAAAGGATGTGGGGTTCCGACTGCCGACTGTGTTGAACTACTGAGTTCGAACTCAGCCCCTCTACTTTATGAAGTTTAATACCAATTCCCGGTCCAGGCAATTGGGAAATTCTACGTTGTTGAGATTGTTTTCTGTTTGGGATGGGGTGGGGTTGGGGGTTACTTCGGTTTTCTCCGTCACTGAACATAACTAAAAGTTGTGCAGTACAGTCATTATATATCTGCGTATTTTCTCCACAACACCTAAACTGCAATGTATAGTGCAGCCCTTTATATTCGAATACTTATCAGTTTCCCTAAGTAAATGACAGCAAGACACTACCTGACAATACAGTGGTAGTACAGTTTATGTACTTCGGAAATGTTATAAAACAACTGACAAATTAAAATAATTCTCCTATAAATAACGAATACATTGATGGATTGATTTTTGTTTTACGTCAAACCACGAATATTTCACGTATATGGTGACAGCATCTGTCTGATGCGGGGCATACAAATTTTTACCTTTGCAACGGACCCACCCGAAGCAGTGAGGGATCTTTAACGTGCCATGCTTACCACGACACGGGGCCTCGGTTTTTACTGTCTCATCCGAAAGACATGACACCGTCATGACCAGAGCGGGACTCGAACTCCGGCCTCCCGATCTGGAGTCCGACGCGATACCACTAGGCCACGCTGGCTTAAAATAACGAATATAAGGAATAATTCAACAATAGAGGGAATGTCAGAGAATGGAAAATGTTTCAAATGGTTTAATTGATTGAATGATTGATTTTTGTTAAACGTCACACCAAGAATATTTCACGTATATAGTGAAGGCATCTGCCTGATTCGGGGCACACAAATTTTGACCTTTGAAACGGACCCACCCGATGCATAGAGGGACCTTTAACGTGCCTTGCATACCACGACACGGGGCCTCGGTTTTTACTGTCTCATCCGAAAGACAGGACACCGGCATGACCAGAGCGGGACTCGAACCCCGGCCTTCCGATCAGAAGACGAGCGCGATACCACTAGGCCACGCCGACTTTGTTTCAAATAGACTTACATGTAAATCATAAAGATGTACTTTATGCTATTTTTGTCCTGTCTTCTTATACTGATCCAGTGTACTTATCTAATACAAGTATATAATCATAAAACGTATAGGTGTATAATTTCAGTGAAGGAATAAGGAAAGAGGAGAGGGCCTTCCCACTTTCCCTTCATCCCGACCATTACCCTCAATCTTTCAAAATCTCTTGTTTTTAACGATTATTATCTTAATTCGACGAAATACACATCTTTACCAAGACAATAAAGCGTTAGATCCGCCACAGAAAGTATCACAATAATTTGGCTTCAGTGAAAATACACAAAATGTTATTTTCTCGACAAACCATTACTCCTTAGCACCACCCCACATGCTTCCTGAAGATTGATTTCATTTTTTGTAGACAACAAAAGAACAGCAACATTATATATCATTAATTATTCACTCTACTCTGCCAAAGTTTGCACATGACTTGTAATAAGTACATAAGACTTGAATCTCTGTCAACAAAAATATGAACGATAACAACACAAATTCTGGGCAGGATGACAGTCTCTGCCAAAATATAGGGTGTTACAAAATAGCACGTCCTTAGGAAGCAATTTTCATCTGGATCAAACATTTTCGAAAGAAGAGAGGCATCAAATACTCAGCAACTATTGTGTTTGCTAACTTTTAAATTCTACTAATTTTTAAGTGAATAGTCAGTAGTCATGTGCTCACTTAAAAATTAGTGGAATTTGAAAGTTAGTAAACGACACTATTAAAACCAACCGCTAAAATTCTTTTTTTTTATTTTTCCAAAGAAGGAAAATTTTATGATATCCCCTCTTTTCGTACGTGTGACTTTCTACCAGATTATAGCGTTATTGTCTGCTGCTACAAAATTCTTTTTATTTTCTACTCCAACATAATTTCAGCATATCAGTGGATGAACACATTACAATATGGTTCAGATAGCATTCACTTAGTATTATCAACGCCGTACCGATCCGTTTATCTCCCTTCCATTAAAGTCGAACGCAAAACTTCACTTGTCCATCGAATGGTCATTTTTGTCCATTAGTAGTCGGTCGTAAAATATCAAACAATACAGCTTATGAGACTGCATAAATCAGCCAGTGCCGCCGAGTAGGGCGGTCCACATGATCAAGGGTGCAGTATGACTAGCACGGTCAATATACAGAGGCCATTTACTGGTCAATCAAAATCTCAAATTTACCCTGAAAAATTAAATTTTACTTTTATCTCGCTCATAAGGTATGCGCCGAGAGGATATCTGTCAGTTAAGAGTAATTAAGTAGTAAAATATGTCAGATCAAGAGGAGTTTGATAAAAGTGTTCACTAATTGAAACTCCGGGGAGATATGCTCGAACATAATCATGGGAGGAAGTAATCGAAGACAGCAAACGAGTTTTTAACATGGTAAATAATCAACTCGTATCGGAACATCGGCATTCACTGATTTATTAGACAATAAAATTCTAATTTTGGCCGATTTTTGTTCTTTTACAATTGAAGATAAGTGGAAAGTACTTCTGTAATTCTGACGTGGTTAAGAATAATGCAGGTTTGAAAGGTCTACTTCACTTTCATTGTTATATTCGTGCATGAAGTCTTATTATTGTTTTATGATAATGTACATAGCATGTTGATTTTGCTCTCAACTCATTTTCTCCTTAAAATTCAATTGGCAGAAATAAAATAGTTAGTGTTTGCTCATAACATAAGATCAATAATGACAGTGTCTAAAATATCTAATTAGTTTCATATTTCTATTTATTAAATGAAATCAAACACAAAGAACGCTTCATAAATTTAGTAGATACTACTTGTACATGAATATAAAGATAGAAACGTGAATAAAAGATAGAAGAGTGTCATTGAACACTAAATAAGAGACCTCCTCCTCAGAAACAAATACACTACTAACTATATTTTCATTTGTTGTACTTTTATCTTGTTTTGTCGTATTTAATTTTTACCTATATTCAGACAATAAAATTTTGTCATGCTGTCAAATTACTATAAAACTAAATACATTGTATAAAATTTTGTATTTCTTATAACCAGTAGGAAAAGTAATTTATTAATCGAAACATTTTCAAGTTGTCAATGTTAACTAGTGTGAAACTCCCAAGAAAGCAGAGAAACAAAACCATTTTTGCATACATATGCTGTGTACAAATTTACACTACAGACCATACCGAGAAAAATATTAGAGTTGCTAGCTCTAAACTCTGAAGACAAACATTTTACATTTTGTGAGCAAATACAATTGTGGAAAACATCCCCAGTATCAGAGTTTTTCGCTTGCAAACAGGGTGTAACTAACCACAGGTGAAACTGAAACAAACAATATTGCGGTCATTGAAAAGGTTATCACTGCATTCTCGTATTACACGCGGAAATGTAAGAAAACGAAAGCTAGAGTCACCACGTTATCTCGCACTCTTAAGATCTATGCATGAAAGACATTTCTTGAGATAATAATGAATAAGGAAATGGAATTAACAACAGCTTTAATTGCACAAAGAAAGAAATATTAGTAAGGTACAGGCGCCAGGAAAGAATTTAAGTTATGGGGAAAGGGGGCTGATTCAACCAAAGGTATCTATCGAGACTATAGCTCTATTGGTCTTTACCTCTTATAATTAAAATCAGTATCTCAATAATCAGAAGTATTTATTTCTAATTATTAACACACAGTCTAATGTAACTACACAACTGTTTGACTTATAAATATGATGTAATTCAGGGACATTTTCTGCTCCTTGATAAGAGCATATGGAAAGCTGTCTATATGCATACAAAATACATCAGATAAAAACAAGAGGCCCAAGTGGGCCTATATCGCTCACCTGTGTACCTAGATGATCAGTCATGCAGGAAGGAAGAATTCATTTATTTTTGCATTACTGTGACTAAGTCAACACAAATGTTGAAAATATGTCAAATTTTATTTCAGACCAGAATAAAAAACAACACTTTTTTGCTCATACATTCAGGTGATTTTGATATTAAGCATTTGCTTTGTCTCTGCAAGATGTGAGTCAGGGCAACAAGTTGATCATTTTCTTTAGGTGGGGCCTTTTGTTGACTGATTTCAAGTCTGGGTCATGAACAAAAATTGTTTCAAATATTGTCCAGATCCAACTTTAAATGGCCTAACTTCATATGTTGAGTGTTGAGAAACATCTAAAAACTTATTTAGATGTGTCAAGAAATCAAAAAAAAATTTGACCACAGCTGGATTTGAACCGCTACTCTCCATATTTCAATTACCAAGTGGTATATGTACCATTGTGAGACCCTAGTTTTTAGACATGGTGGCATTATCTGCTGACCAATTTGGATGAAATTTAAAAAACTGATAGAGGTCATATAGTACTTCACCACATTTCTTTGAAATCTTTCATGTGGTATAAGAGCAGAAGTTAAAAATGTGAAGAACTGTCCCTATACACCCACATTTGGAAGTCTTAAAAAATTGACAGAAAATCCAAAAATTTAGATATTGACAAAATTCTTTCACAGTTACATTTCTTACCATAATTATAATCATAACAGTCCATAAAAAATCATCATTGTCAATAAACTAGGAAATATGACTTTTATGCATTCAAATCACCAAGTCCAAACAAATGTCGAAAAAAAATTCTAAAATTTGAATTTGGAAGGGAACCAAAATGACAATATGTCTTCACTCATTCCTCTAGATCATTTCTATGCATTCTGCATGTCTCTGTATACAGCCAGTATGAAGAAGAATATTGTCAAAGGAGGATACTCTTTTGTGACATACTTTTGACTATGGTGGCACCACCTGTTAAGAGGTCTGGACGAAAACAACAGAATTTAAAGGGGATCATAAGTGATTTATATCTATCAAGATTTATTCAAACCCTTCCAACAGTTTTGCAGAAAAAGTTGAAAATGTGAAAAATGGCAATAACCCCCCCCCCCCTCGCTTTTTCTTTGGAAGTCTTAAAAAATTCATAAAAAATCCAAAAATTGAGATATTGACAAAATTCTTTCACAATGATATTCCTTCCTATAGTTATGATCAAAATAGTCATTAAGAAATTATCAATATCAATTAACTGAAAAACATGACACTTTTCTGCACTGAAATTACTAAGTCCAGAAACACGCCAAAAAAGCGTAAATTTCTATTTGACGGATCTTAAGCCTGAACATAGTTTTTGATAACCCATCTTTATAGATTGTTGAATGCAATTAGTTTCCCCATTTATGCACTGGTTTTGGAGGAGAAGATTTTTGAAGAGGGATATTGTTTTGGGCACTTTCTGCCCCATCCTGGATCCCCCCTGAGAGAATCTGGATCCTGAACCCAATTTTAGTAGGGGACCTTGAGTACATTATATATACAAACTTTGATCCAAATCTGCAATGCAGTTCCAGAGAAGAAGTCGAGAATGTGAAAAAGTTAACGACGGACGACGATGGACGGCACACTATGACTATAGCTCACTTGAGCCTTCTGTTAAAAACACACTTACTTTCTTTTGATTTTGAGCAGTTAAAGATTTGTAGAATTTCTTTCCTTGTTTTCCAGCATTCCATATGGTAAAAGTCTGCCACACGTTTATTACATTCTTTTGAATTTGTTCCATTCTTACTTTCCATATTGTGCTTCTATAATAGAAATTAATGAATTGATAGGACATTTAGATAGTTATTTTGCCAAGCTGTAGTGAATTAAGATTTGATAGGCAACTCTATTACCGGTATATTATAACATAAAAAGAGGACATTTTTAAAATGATCAATGTTTTCAAAGATCAGAACACAATAGTATAACACAAAAAAGAATAACATTTGACCTTCAGCTTGATTTTTTAAAGAAAATAAATTGTTTGAAAAGGAAAATGATATACTTGAACAGATTTATAATCAACACTACTAAACAAATAAACAGAATGAGAATTTAAACAATGGAGAGAGTAATTCTCTATTATAGAGGTTGAAAAAAGCCACTTACTGGATACCTAAATAAGAAATATCTGAACAAAACTGGTAAATGTGCTCTTTCATAGACAGCAGTGACTTCTAACATACACATACATTGTACTACACTCCCCTTTTTGTGCAGGAATGACAATGACATGGTTTACTTACTCTATCACAGAGACTGTGGTCATCTCTAGGTGATACCTATATATCAGAAGATTACGATACACATGACCCCCAAGGTCAAGGTGACAAAAAAGAATAACAATGACATGGTTTACTTACTCTATCACAGAGACTGTGGTTGCCTTTTGGTGATACCTATATATCAGAGGATCATGTTCTACATGATACATATGAACCCCAAGGTCAAGGTGATGAAAAAAAGAATAACAATGACATAGTTTACTTACTCCAGCACAGAGAATGTGGTCGCCTGTTGGTGATACCTATACATCAGAAGGTCTCGATCTACCCGATATACATGACCTCCAAGGTCAAGGTGACGAAAAAAGAATATCAAATCCTCTGGTACACCCTATAAACAAATTTGTAGTAATAAAATGCCATTACAAAAAATTCATGAAAAATTAACAAACACATTTGAATTTATAATCATTTTAATTTCTTGCAAAATCAATGTTGAAATAGAATTGTTACCTTTCCACTTTCATCAAACCCTCCTACTTTGTCAAATACACCTCTGGAACAGAACCAAGTAGGCATGAGGACTGTTGGCCCATGTGAAGTGTAGATTTGACTGTATAACTGGTGACTTGATAGATTATTAGCCCATCGTGTGTAGCGCTCTGTTGAGCCTTCAGGATGACGATGAAATTTGCTACCTATGATCTATATGATATGTACAATAAAAACAAATACATGTATTATTGTTTTATCTAACTACACAAAAATTTAACTCCATGTATTATTTACTGAGTAGATAAAAATGCTATTTTTTAAAGCATAATAACAAAGTCTGGTCTGAGAATTAACTACAATGAGAAAAGCTAAGGATGAAAATAAACCATACTGGAGAAGAGCTTTGGCTGAGAACTAACCATATTATGATAAGCTAAAACTAAGAACTAAAAATTTTAAGGCAAGAACTAATAGTATTGAGATGAGCTAAGATTGAGATCTTTCCATACTGATATTAACTAAAACTGAGAACTAACAGTACATGAATGTGATAAGACTGAGACATAATATAAGGATGAGATAAGACTGAGAATTAACTGTATTTGGATGAGATATGACTGAGTACTGTGTTTTATTGGGATGAGATAAGACTGAGAACTAACAGTGTTTGGATGAGACATGACTGAGTACTGTGTTTTATTGGGCTGAGATAAGACTGAGAACTAACTGTATTTGGATGAGATATGACTGAATACTGTGTTTTATTGTGATGAGTTAAGACTGAGAACTAACTGTATTTGGATGAGATATGACTGAGTACTGTGTTTTATTGGATGAGATAAGACTGAGAACTAACAGTATTTGGATGAGATATGACAGAGTACTGTGTTTTATTGGGATGAGATAAGACTGAGAACTAGCTGTATTAGGATGAGATATAACTGAGTACTGTGTTTTACTGGGATGAGATAAGACTGAGAACTAACAGTATTTGGATGAGATAAGACTGAGAATTAACTGTATGGGATGAGATAAGACTGAGAATTAACTGTATTGAGATGAGATAAACCTGAGAACTAACTATACTGGGATGTGATAACACTGAGATCTAACTGTATTGGATGAGATAAGACTGAAAACCTACTGTATTTGGATATACTAAGGCTGAGAACTTACTGTATTGTAAATATGTGCTATCAGAAAGAGTTCAGACTGAGAGCTTACAATATTGGAATTAGCTTAAACTGATAACTGATCTTCTGTGGCTCTGATAAGGCTGAGATCTACATCAGTGGGAAAAAATAAGACTGAGAACTAAGAGTATAAGAATGAGCTTCAGCCGAGAACTTACCAATACATGTATCAGACAAATTAAGGCTGAGAACTAACAGTATGAAAATGTATGAGAATGAATTTGGGCCGAGAATTAAACCTACTTGGATTAGATATGGCTAAGAATTATGTTGTGAGATATGAGAAATAATTGTAACTGGGATGAGCTGAAGCCGAGAACTTATTATGTTAAGGTGAACTTTGAGTGACAACTAACTGTATTAGGATGAGCTACTGCTGCTTGAAATTGTTGACTGATCCGATCTGGTGACATCACATCATCCTGTAAATTTGATGGAAAGTAATTAGATTGATACACAATTTACATATTACAAGTTTATAAGATAAAATAATTCTTCAGAGATTTAGAGTTTTGGTCAATTTCATATTCAAAGCACTGACAAGTTTAGAGAGATTAATGGTGTAAAGGGGTGGTCACAAAGGGGTTGAATAGTTTTTCTTGCTTGTATTATATTCTACTATATTTTTTTGTAATTATCCACAAAAATTAAATACACAATTCTTATGTCTTCATATGTTTAAGAAGTAAATAGAGTTTCTAGATTTTTGTACTTCATATAATGTAAAAACATATTTTATATCCTCAGTCTATCATTTTCAGAGTTTCCATTTCTTCATGTTTTAACAATCTATGAAAATAGAAATTACATTTATATAATTAAAAAAAATTTGAACAATAAACAAAAATAAAAAGACATGTGAAGAGTTTTGTATAGGACCACTAGTATTTCAAGTAAAATAGCATTACAATGTAATTCATAACGTTACAAATTAAAAGAAACAAACCACTGAGAACAGAATTGATCTACTTTCCTACATGTATATACTAAAGACTTACTCCATCCAGGAAACAGAGGTATGATCCATGACTTTGATGTACTGCTTGATTTTTGGCATAACCAACTGAAAATAAATCAAATTAAAGTAAACACAAAATCAGCTGAAATTTGATGCCAAACTTCTCTAAAGCAAATTAAATTTGTTTCCATTTTCCCTCATAGAAATTATATCTAATTCACTACATTATCTTCACAACATTAAACCTATAATTTTCAAATAAAGAGAATTTTCATTTATATTACATTTAAATCAGATAAAGTTGAAATAAGTGTTTAAAATCTGAAACAAAGAATCAAACACATGTCAGCATAACAACTTGTGATATTTATAGGAATTAATCCATGCCCTAAAATGTCATCACATTTTCACAGTTAAAGTCACTGAATTCATATGTTCCTCTTGCTCTACTATGTTATTTCTTATCTCTTGTTTCCTGGGGTACCAGTCAGGTACTCCAATATGGGGTATTATTAAGTAAACACAAATGTCATTATGATTTATCTCTACAATAATACTAAAAGATGGGGCTGTCACCAACCTGGCTTCGTGGGTTTTCTCCGGGTACTCCGGTTTCCTCCCACACAAACGACACCCTTACGCCAAGATCCGTGCCAACGAGCAAGATTTATATAAGTTGTTAACTTGTTTCTTAATCGTTGTAAAATAAATAAAGTTTAAATTTAAAAGATTTAACAATTTGTGATTTACCTCCCCTTGGAGAATCTGATACATGTCCTCCTATGATGCAGTTAACTCCTAGTTCTTCTAATGGTTTCTGCCATTTTTCCAATATTTCTAAGGATGTATCCTATTTAGAAAATTTATTAACACATGTAGTACAAATACCCATTTGATTAAAACTACAGTAGATCAGACTTTGTTCAATAAAATAATATATCAGTCATATAACAGTAACCAAATATTAAAAGTTGGATTCTGGATGATAAACAAAGTTTGTTGACAGAATCTGTATGAAGCAATGATAAATAACAAACAAGAAATATAAAGTAAATTAACTGCTTTTTTATTGAGTAGCTGCAATAAATGAACAGTGGCAACAAAACTTTAGAAACTGATATAGAGTCTGAGCTGAATTTGTATGTAAATGATGACACACAAGCAGCAAGACCAATAGGTCCTATAAGACCATAACAATGGGTCCTATAAGACTGTATGAATTCAAACACATTATACGGTGAAATTGTGATGATGAAATCTGTGAAGTGCAGGCATCTTCATAATGCCAGGACTACAGGGTCAAGGGAAGGTACAATAGCTTCTGAATGGTAAAATTCAACAATTGTTCAAAATCAATTATAAATGTTCGATGGTAATAAGAGATGATTCAACATTTTCTTTCTTGAAGCATGCCTCGTAATGAGGTGGGTGATCAACAAAATCCCAAATCACTATAAACTGCCCTTCATTGATTCGTGACTTACATTATAATGTTCAAGTTGATGAAACCCTAGATTTTAACAGGAATTGTCAGAAGACAATATAGCTCACACAAATAGGTTAAAATACTGTAAAGTAGCTTTTATTCTTGAGCACTTTATTTTCATGTAAATTCTCGAGTCTGACTCTAAAGCAAAACTAACGTTGCTGCCGATAATAAACACCTTTTGTCTTTACAACAAGATGTACTGAAGAAAAGATGTGGTTAAAGTTTGAATCAATGAAATTTGACTCAGTTTCAAGGTTAAGGTCACAAAGCAAAAAAATAAATAGTGGTATCAACCAAAAGCTCCAGTCTCAATGAATAAAGGTGATTATTGAAAGTAAAATCTTCTACTATTCAAAAGATATGGCAAAGGTTAAATTTTTTGAAAATTAACTCTACGGTCAAGGTCACGAAGTAAGAAAATATGGTATCAATCAAAAGCTCTGGCCACAAGGAATACAGATACTAAATATGAAAGTGATATTTCTTACTGGTCAAAAGATGTGGCCAAAGTTAAAGTTTTTGATAACTGACACTAAGATAAAGATCAAGAACAGAAGGTCAATAATGGGAGATCTTTTTATGAAGAATATGCATAGGAAATATAAAAACACCTCTTATGAAGTAGAAGTGCCACAGATTTTTTTGAAAAAAAAAACCCACTTTAAGCTGTCTGTTTACATCATCCTTCTGCCATAGGTATTTTCAGATTATTATTATCATAAAAAATAAACTTGTTTGTCTGTCTTAATGGGTGTTTGATGGATGTTTTATTTTAAGGCTGTTTTTTTTTTTGAGGGGAAGATTCTATATGAAACAATCTGATTAAAACCATATCTTTATTCCACTTCTCTATTTGTCCCATTGTGGATAAAGATCTGGCGAAACTCTGTAAGGGCTCATGTTCTGGTGAACTCTGATTATAAGCCAATCAGTGGATCGGCTACAAATTCCTAGGAATGAAATTAACCTCCCCAGCGTTCATGTTTCGCTCCCATAAGTGTGATCTACAAGGTCGTTTTTGAATAGTGTTTGGTACATTTTGCATCACTTGCACGAGCCTAGCCGAGTCAATGATTGGCTATAGGAAATAACGGTATTGTCAACTGAAATGTCATTAGAGTTCACCAGAACATGACCCCTTATGGGGTTTTGCCAGATCTTTATCTGCAATAGGACAAAGAGAGAAGCAGAATAAAGATATGGCTGTAATCAGATTGTATATGAAACATCTATCAGTCTGTAAATTATGATAGTACAGAACATTTGTAGAGATATCTCAACTCTACCAGAACCAGATTAACCATCCACACAATAATACTTCTCCTTGGTGTGAGATATCTAGATTAACCATCCACACAATAATACTTCTCCTTGGTGTGAGATATTTAGATTAACCGTCCACACAATAATACTTCTCCTTGGTGTGAGATATTTAGATTAACCATTCACAAAATAATACTTCTCCTTGGTGTGAGATAAACCATCCACACAATAATACTTCTCCTTGGTGTGAGATATCTAGATTAACCATCCACACAATAATACTTCTCCTTGGTGTGAGATATCTAGATTAAACGTCCACACAATAATACTTCTTCTTGGTGTGAGATATTTAGATTAACCATCCACACAATAATACTTCTCCTTGGTGTGAGATAAACCATCCACACAATAATACTTCTCCTTGGAGTGAGATATCTAGATTAACCATCCACACAATAATACTTCTCCTTGGTGTGAGATATCTAGATTAACCATCCACACAATAATATTTCTCCTTGGTGTGAGATAAACCATCCACACAATAATACTTCTCCTTGGTGTGAGATATCTAGATTAACCATCCACACAATAATACTTCTCCTTGGTGTGAGATAAACCATCCACACAATAATACTTCTCCTTGGTGTGTGATATCTAGATTAACCATCCACACAATAATATTTCTCCTTGGTGTGAGATAAACCATACACACAATAATATTTCTCCTTGGTGTGAGATAAACCGTCCACACAATAATACTTCTCCTTGGTGTGAGATATCTAGATTAACCATCCACACAATAATACTTCTCCTTGGTGTGAGATAAACCATCCACACAATAATACTTCTCCTTGGTGTGAGATATCTAGATTAAACATCCACACAATAATACTTCTCCTTGGTGTGAGATATCTAGATTTTTTCTGTCAGCAATATAACTTTGTCTTTGATATTTCTAATGTAAACTTTACATATGCATACATTCTATCAATTTTCTGATGTCACTTCTGGTCAAAGTAATTTATATCTTTGCAAAATATCTCCATTGTTTTTTTTTTCATTTTGATATAGGAAACACATGTAACTTTCACTGCCTCTTTCATTACTTAAGAAAAGATGCATTCATTCTCTATGTTTGCATATTAATGGGTATCAATAAACATATAACACATCTAAGGGTGAAACAATATACCGTTTTTCAATATACTGCGATACAATGGCCTAAGTTTGGTTCATGCTACAGGGAGGCTTGGAAACGCTATGCAAATGATTCTTTTTGGTATGAATTTGTACAAAATAGGGGTTTTTTTTTGTAATTTACATCATGTTCACATTTAGTCATTGTTTTTATTCACAAATATGGTGACTAACTCCTAAAATATGTTCAATTTTTAACATATGTGACATGAAAGCACTGTTATATGAATGTGTCATATAAGACTGGTAATATCTCCAACATGGCCACACATACGAAGAGGTATGATCTATTGATCTAAACATTGTCTCTGGGTGAAATCGTAATATCAAAACACTTGCCCTCTGTCGTCTAAAACAGGAAATGCAAATTCTTCATCATCAGATCAGTTATGTCTCCACGAGGCATTCAAGAACAAACTCCCGGTAAGATCTCCACGGGCACTTTCGAAATCTATTGCGCAGTTTCAGCTCTCGATATGAGTCCTTACTCTGTCGTTAAATCAACTGAATTCCATGACATGATTAAGACATTTGAAACTAAATATGAACTCCCTTCTTAGGCCTACTCTGCACAAACTGTAATTCTTGATTTGTACAAAGAAACTGTTACCAAAATCTTGAATAACATTGATTTAGCACAGCATGTGTCTAACTTCAGATGGATCTACATCTCGGGTGACACAAAGGAACTGCAAAATTGTTATTAAAATGGTGGTATTTGTGATTTGTTTTATTTAAATTTTTTCTTCCTTACAAAAATGTGTATCGCGATATGTATCATATTGTGGACTCCATATCACGATACGTATCATATCGTGAAGTATTAACTGTATTATTTCGCCCCTAAATACATCAAAAAGTAATCAACATTTACTCACAGTAGAGCCATCGTTATAAATGGAAACTTCCCAAGTTCCAATATAATCCTGCTCATATACTGACTGCAAACATTCTTCAAGCCATTTCTCTGCATTGAAGACTGGTATGATCACACTCTGCAACATAAAATGAATGTGTGAATTAAAATTTTATCAACATATCCTGGGTGAACTCGGGTTTTAGAAACATGAAAGCCTGTTTAGCATACAGCTCCTTTGCTTTAAATTGCTCTCATGATAGTCATTACCAAACAGACTATTCTCTGTCATGTGGATAATATTGCTTAACAGCATGATCCTCATGTGGATAAGCTAGGAATGTACGGATTTATGGTCATTTCATCCCATTACCCATCCTACCCCAGTCGATCCGGCCCAAGTTGATCTGGCCCCAAACCTGTCCGGCCCTGGTATTGATCCAGCCCCAAGTCAATTCACCCCTAAGTTTTTTTTTATCATATTACTATGCATTGTCGCCTCCCAGTGATTTTTTTACCAATATTACTGCCGAATAACAGCAGTTTTCTTTTACCAAAAAAACCCCACCTTTTCCCCCTAAAACTGACTTATATTTTCCCAAGAAATAACATAGAGTAATCAAAGATTAAAAAAGCTCACCTAATAGCATATTTGCCAATAAAACATAATATAATCCCTATAGAAGAACCAAGAATTTTGGTAGCTATCCAAATAAAAAAAAATTAAAATTTTTTCACATGTTGCTTTCTTCTCAACAAGTGCACTGAAGTGTAAACTACAGGTCATGACCTAGATCTGAAAACCAGCTTGCATCTTTGCATTCATAATTACATCAATAGTGCAAGTTTGAACTTCCTAACTGTCCAAATGAAAAAATAAAGCATTTTAACATTTTGCTCAATTTTTCCTAACAAGTGCGCTGGAGCGGAAAATATAAGTCATGACCTAGATCTGAAACCAGCATCCATCTTTGCATTCTTAGATACATCATTTGTGCAAGTTTGGACTTCCTAGCTCTCCAAATGAAAAAAATGAAACATTTTAACATTTTGCTCAATTTTTCTTAACAAGTGCATTGGAGCTGAAAACATAGGTCATGACCTAAATCGGAAACCAGCATCCATTTTTGCATATATAGATACATCATTTGTGCAAGTTTGGACTTTTTAACTGTCCAAATAAAAAAATAAAAATTTTTAACATTTTACTCAATTTTCCTAACTTGTGCACTGGAGCCAAAATATAAGTCATTACCTAAATCTGGAACCAGCATCCATTTTGGCATATATAGATACATCATTTGTGAAAGTTTGGACTTCTTTACTGTCCGAATAAAATAATAAAACTTTTTAACATTTTACTCAAATTTTCCGAACATGTGCACTGGCAAGGCCGTCTCTGTGTATTTTGGGACTGGGGCCAGGGCCTCTGCAATTGGGAAAAATAGCGTCGTTTTGGACCAAATTGGGAAAAAATTCAATAAAATGAGAAAAGCAGTATTATCAATGGCATTTGTTTATTTCAAGTACATCTAGTTTTATTAATTGATATGCCTGTCCTTCATTTGTTTGAATTTATTTATGGCTGCATCCAGTTGACATTGAGGCTGCTATTTTGATTGTTGGACCTGATCACTATCAGTCCTTTGATTTCCGTGTTCTCATGTTGCTTTATGCGATTTTATAAGACACAGCGTTCTCATTAAACATAAAACCATTATTCGCTTTTTGTAATATGCTACATAAATTAAATTATACATTAATTAATTTCGACTGCCATGTCCGTGTTCAAATGTGCATCGAAAAGACTTGTCACGAATACGACCATTCGAAATAACCTCGCACCTGCCGAGTAAAGGATCCACAAAACGCTTCAATACTACTCTTCAAAACAATGCATTTACAAGTGCTATATGTACATTGATTGTGTTTACATTTTGTGTCGGACGCGCTGACGTTACGGTTTAAAATATAGCGTGATTGAACAAGTTTCGGTCAATAAACCAGGTGGGAAAAAAAGATACTATTTGGCGTTGGGAATGGGGCCGAATATCGGCCCCAAATAAGCCCTAGCGACAGCCCTGACTGGAGTGGAAATATAGGTCATAACCTAAATCTGAAACAAGCATGCACATCTACACATGAAGATACATCATCCATATAAGTTTACACTTCCTAGCTAGGATAGTTCTCGAGTTATTGCCCGGACAGACGCCCACGCCAGCAACGGGGTGATAGCATAAGCTCCCTCTCACTTTGTGAGGTGAGCTAAAAATGTTTCCTTCATGTTTCCTTCAATCACCGATTTAGATAATGCAATAACCGTTGATATTTGCTTGAGTATCAGCAATGAAAAAAGTTAAAGTTAAGTTTAAGTTTAATTTGTAATTGGATTCTGAAGAACTCGTTGCAAATGGTATGCAGCTTAATTTATCCTATTGGTTGAAAAAAAATGATGAAAAGGACATTAGAATATTTTAAATAAGGAGAGAATTTTTAAGCATCTACCATTGCAGTAAGCTCTTCCAACAGCTGAATGGTATAAGGCAGAGGATGAATACTGTGGAATAAGTGTATTAAACACACTGATTACAACTTTAACTAAGTGACCTTATCTGATCATATTACCAACATCAAAAGGGTACTAGTATAATAGTCCTATTTGGAGTAATTGACCTTTAATTAGAGAAACCTGAGGGCTTGGGATCAGATGACAAGAAGAAGATTAGATAAATTATGTTTGTGAAAATGGTAAACAATGTAAGGTGAGGCTGGATTACATCCAAAGTCTGAGGAGAATTGGGAAAATAGTAAAAGATATCTTTCATTACTTGATATTTTAAAATAGGGCTGGATGGACTGGGGCTGGATCGGCCAGTGGGGCCGAAACGGACTGGGCCAAATCAATTTGGGACCGGATCAGACTGAGGCCGGATTGACCTATTACCATAAACACAGCTTCATGCACAACCGTCATGCCAATTACCTCAGCCATATAATTACATACTATAAGGATGGCCTTGAATGCCTTAGTCATCAAAGTTCACATTTTCAGATTCTACATCATTCTATTTCACTCATGTGAGGTTTATCCCATCTAATTCTACTATTCTCAAAGTCGGCATGATGTCAAGGTCTCCATTGGTCCATGTAGATATCCAAGGAGTCTGGCCATGTCACTTGGGGTAAAACTAGGGGTTTATTGTTAGCATTAATACAACTTTATGCTCTTCCTTATCAATTCTAAAGGGTTTTTCATATAAAAAACGATCAGAAATGTGTAAAATATGTATTCAAAATTTACTTGATTGTATGACAAAATATTTTAATTATTCCTTTTTACAAAAATTCCTACCGAAATGTGCATTGCTTTTTATAGATAAGTCTGATGCTTTACCCAAAATGTTCTGAATGCTCATTACAAAATTCCCCGATATCGAACTTACAGAATATGTGTACGTGCAATGGCACTGCACCTTCAACTTCTTTCATAGTCCTATAATGGCTATATACTCAAAACATTAGGAATTGATTTCTTAATACAGTTGAAAATTTGTCAACTTTACAATACACTGAGGTAAATCTGAATCTAAACGTTAGAAAATACATCAACAGGAAATACTTTGATACAATTCTGCCGAGATTCTGTCTGTTTGATTGAATTTGATGTCATATATTTCTACTTTCACTTTATGTTTAAGCTAAAAATATAACATTAATAAATGTACTTCAGGGAAATAGAAATTAATAAATATTTGTTTAACGAATTCCACAGTGAATACTAATTATCAACTGTTATGACAGTCATCTGTGAACTTACAATCATAGCGTGAACTGTGTACATATAATAAATTCCGAAAACGCAGACATTTTCCTAAAATAAATCTGCGATATCGATCCCGATATTTAGTATCGTTGACACCCGTTAGTCCGACGGTTTGATACTCCGATTGCCGGTCAAAGAAATTATTAGAAGTGACTGTATTTTGGTGTAAAATGTCGCCTATCTTTGTCATCATATATTTATTTTCTGTTATGACAACATTATTGCACTGAAAATAGATATATGAATTTACGCATGTGTTCTCACCAAAGCCAAAGGCATATATATATACTTGTATATAGATCTAGAGATATATACATGCAAATCATAGAACAAATATACAATTATATTTACATTGTAATATGATGATTTTCTTCTTTCTTGCAAGACTGTAAAAAGGGAGGAGGGGAGTCTTGAATGTGTTATGTTTCGATTGATTGATTGATTGATTGATTATTGTTTTACGTCACTCCACTGACGGTTATTTTACGTATATGGTAACGGCATCTGCCTGATGCATTGCATAGAAATTTCTACCTTTGCAACGGGCCCACCCGAAGCAGTGAGGGATCTTTTACGTGTCACGCCTACCATGACACGGAACCTCGGTTTTTACTGTCTCATCCGAAAGATAGTGCGCCTAGGGCGGGAGTCGAACACGGGACCTCTCGATTACGAGCCGAGCACCTTATCCACTAGGCCACACCGGCTTTGTTTTGTTTCGTAACATTTAAAAAAAAAATAACCATAATCGATGGTAGCCAAAACGTATGGGGGATGTCCCTCCCCCCCCCCCCCCCGGGTCATAGTAGCTGCTCTAGCAAGTGTTTGATTGATTGATTTTGATTTATCATCCAAAAGCATTAAGGGACGACCAGTTGATTCATAGCCCGGCGGAAAGGGACATTGGCAAGTTTTGGAAAAAACATATTCAATCCTATATATATATATATAGTCTCTGATGAGGCTAAATACATAGTATGACATAAAAAATCTGCTCGCTCCTCTTGCATTCTGGTGCATATAAAAATGTTCTGGCTCGCTTAGCACACAAGTATTTTATACAAGTACAGACATTAGTTTACTTATTTAGTACATGTATTTAAATTACGGACATCCGAATCCAAGAAAGACAGGGTGAACAAGTAGCCGAGTTAATGCACCCACTATTGATAACAATTAAAAAGAGAAAGAAAGAAATAAAAGAAAAAGAAAAGAAAAGTTTGGCTTGCTTTGCTCCTTAGATTTTCACAAAATAATTTATCTCTCTGATTTAGAGCTTTGGCTACCTACAATACTTGTATCAGTACATACTATTTCTAAAACATGTAATCCTTAAATTGGATATTATTGTAATATATTCATACCCGGTACTATAATAAATTGTCAGTTTAGAGTAGGACACCTCTGGTATATTGCCCGAGCTTAATAAGAGTTGGACACCACTTCCAATCCTTTATTTTCTTTTTCCCTAAGCGCATTAAACCCCATTGCACAGAAACATAATTATTTTTTAGAGTTACTATGTACGATTTATAAAGATTTATGTTTTACGTCAAACCAAAATAATTGCACTGAGTAAGTAATGTCGTCTGTCTGATGCAATACACAGAAATTAAGAACTTTGCAACAACACCCCCCCCCCCCTTTCCTATCCCCAGAAGCAGTTAGGGATTTTTACGTACCGCGATTACCGACATGACTTGAGAAAGATATTAGATGTAACAAAATAGAATTCAAATTTGATACAATGTGATTACAAATTATTCTATGGTTACTGTTTCTTAAATCATATCAGAAACAAATCCCTCCGAATAACGACAAGCAATGGAGAAATCTTCAGGTAGAAAAAAATGAGATGATATAAAACAAATTTTATATTTTATCAGGGACATTCTTTTAACATACATATTTCTTACCAAACATTTCTCAATTCTCGTGACCCCCTCCCCTTGCCTCACTCCGATTGAGTTTGTATTATAAAAGGCATTTGAGGAATTTTGCTTGATATATATGTAAAGTCAGAACGAACAACTTGCCATTCTTTCCATTCCAATCTGATATAACGGGATAAATGATCCAGCTGGAGTTTTCTTTTTAATTACTGGCTTTTAATATTGATGCAAGATAAATAGAGACTGAAATGTTTTATCACCACCACAATTTATACTTTGACATGAATTAAAACTTTTCATTTCTTTAAACCAAAATAAAATACAATGTTGAAATACACACATCCGTACAAAACTTTCATTGTCATAACTAAGCTTCTGTCTATAAAATTAAAATACTTGGGGATGCCAGATTGAAAAATCTTTAAATAAATTTATTTTCTTTTTTTTTCACAGAAAACCCCCCCAATCTACTCGGGTATAAATATTTCACTTATCAAAGAAGAAGAAGAAATTGATTGACTGATTAAATATTGTTTTACGTCACTCCACGATTATTTCGCGTATATGGCGACAGCATCTGCCTGATGCATTGCATAGAAATTTATACCTTTGCAACGGACCCACCCGAGGCATTAAGGGATCTTATACGTGCCACGCCCACCGTGACACGGGACCTCGGTTTTTACTGCCGGTTTCATCCGAAAGACAGAACATCGGTGCGCCTAGGGTGGGAGTCGAACCGGTGACCTCTCGGTCAGGAGCCGAGCACTTATCCACTAGGCCACACCGGCTTAGAAGAAGAAGAGAATAAGAGAAATCTTTGTTCTTTTACAAAATAAGTCTTCATGAAGTATCATTGATTTACAAAATGTACATTATTGATATTAAAATGTCAATTCATGTATAATTTTCTCTTAAAATTTGGCCAGTCGTATACACTTAATATGTACTAATATAAGGTGCATGTAAGAAATTGGATGATACAATACAGTGTAGCTCTAAAGTTACTCTATTTCAGTTCGGGATAGAGAGTCCTTTCTAACCACTACCTGCCTAATGTTGTGTGCATTAATATGTTAAATAGCAGTGGCGGATCCAGAATTTTTGAAAAGGGGAGGCCCACATGTGTATCAGCCAAACTACTCGGTCATTTTTGGTGCCAAATCTGGATTTTTACCTGTAAATATGTGGCAAAAAAAGGGGCGGCCCCCCTCTAAATCCGCCACTGAAAAGGGTTTAGTACGAATTTTCTTATATGACATGATAATTTAAAAATGGTAATGACATTACCACTACTTACGTAGTTAATTTTACATTACACTTAATGTAAATAAAGAAGTTTTGATGTGTCTACAGTTCTCTCAACCCTCGGCCCATAGATATAAATAATAAAATATAAGAATGAAATATTATTTAAGAAAGGAGAAGGGGGATGGGCATAAGACCCTCCCCTGCGGTCCCTTTCAAAAGTGGGGGCCACAGGTATATTTTGCGCCCTAACACCTCCTTTTCAGCATAAGTTGCATTAGAGCACATTGTCTGTGATACCCATGCGGCTTCCAGGCCCTCGTCTCCAAATTAATCTTGCGCCCTCTATAATTTATCATTGATATATTATTATTATTATTATTATTATTATTATTATTATTATTATTATTATTATTATTATTATTATTATTATCATTTATTTATTTATTTATTTATTTTTTCAATTTCATTTTTGAAGCCCCTCCACTTTTCAAGGCGCCGTTGATTTACATATGTATTGATTATGAAGATTATAGAATCTGTTTGTATTCAGGCTCATGTGAACATATTAATCATCGTCAGTATATTGGCAATTAGTAAAACAATACAATGGCTGTTCTCACGACCATTGTAGAGAGGAAATCCGTTCTGGCCGTGTCCCTGATGTGTCAGTACTGGCTTATCAAGATCAAAGCGCTGGCTCGTCAACATGCATGCACGTGCTGGGAGAACAATAATGTGATTATTGTAATTAAGGTGTAAATCCAGTTACTTTATTAGATTACATGTGTATTACATGGTAGCGTATCCTTTTCTTCTCCGTGGGAAAATTGAAATATCTCATTTATCATAAATACATCTTAGGCGAATTCAAATTGTTTTCGCTATTCAGCAAATTCCGTATCAAAATTAATTAAATTTGAAAATTAAAAATGCTGTAGACCAAAAATTGTTTTCACTGTATGGAATTTTATACTCGTAAAAACTGATTAATGAAAAAAACCCCAGATTTTTAAAAAAGAAGAAGGAGGAGAGAAAGGCAGAAAGAACAAGAATAATTCAACAAAACCAAAATAAACACAAAACCAAAGTCAGGAGTATAGAAACTTTGACAAGTAAAGAAATAATCGATAGCTAAATGTTGTTTTTTTATGATAAAAAGATAACTCAATGTAAAATGATATACATCATGAAAATGTTGGTACTACATTGTATATTTTCATGCAATCCTATCACAAATGCATTAACAACCCCCCCCCCCCCAAAAAAAAAAAAAAAAAAAACAACAACAACAAAACAAAAACAAAACAAAAAACAAACAAACAAACACACAACAAAAAGAAGAAAAAGAAGAGAGGGAAAGGGGGATAATAGATCTAGATCTGTTTTATTTCCTTAGAAAAATAAGTAAAGAATATCTCACGGTGATATCCTTCTTCCTTTGATTGAGGACAAAAGACACATCACTTGTTTGTTATATACTATCTCGGACGAACAAACTCTTTGTTCCCGTGATGTTCTCTGACTAAAACTAGTTCATCTTCTCACTGATAAGGCGAAATTTAATCCCAAGATGAATTCATTTGAGACAAAGTGAAATCGAACACTCTTTTCGCATGCCTTTGAGACTTCAAGAGAATATAGATTATATGTCTTTTACTGCTTGATTTGACTGAGGGATATGGGATATTTCTCGTTAAAAGAAGTGATCGATTTTTATTCCAATTTACGCGAAACAAGTACAGTTGCATTTATCGATTTATGCATATTTATTTGAATGCAATTGCAGATTCTAGAGAAAAGATTCTAATATGAGATTCATTATAATTACATTAGATTGATAAAAAAATACTCGATGATCTATCAATAGACACACTGATTTGTGATTACGATTTAGTCAGGCACGGGTCTCTTTATCTATCTATTTATTAATTTATTTGCCTAATTCTAGGAATATACCTCAGACAAAGTTTCGAAAGGATCCCACTCTGGTGAAAAAATTTTCTATAACACAACAAAATAGTAACAAGAAAAGTAATGTTATCAAATCTTATGGTAAGTCCTGATCCCAGTCCAAAATCCTAGATCCATGCGTGTACATTAAATGATATCCCGTGGTAAGAGATACAAAATTCCATGACGTGAACGTCCTTCTCAGTGGCGGATCCAGGATTTCCGAAAAAAAGGGGGGGGGGGCAAATGGGTTTTAGCCAAACTTCTCAGCCATTTTTGGTGCAAAATCTGGATTTTTACCACTAAATTTGTGACCAAAAGGGGGGCCCGGACCCCCCTCTAAATCCGCCACTGCTTCTTTGTTTTGTATATTCAACACCAAACCAGTCGGGGACCAGTGTTTAACGGTACAAACTGAGGTGCTCAGATAAAACTGCTGACCGTCTGTGGGTACCGTGTGAGATCTTCTCACTTACCACAACCGTACTCGAACCCACAACCAATGTTCTGTATATTCAGTCTTTAGTCAATTTGATCACCACACTGCCATTTTAGTTGTTGTTGTTGTTTAAGTTTTGATTTTGTTTGTGTGGTTTTTTTTATCTTTGTTTTGTTCTGTTTTGATGGGGTTTTTGTATGGTTTTTCTATTTTTTATTTTATTTATTTTGTTTGTTTGTTTGGGATTTTTTGGGGGAGAGGGGGTTGTTTACGTGTTTTATATTTATATATATTTAGGCGGTTATGTGTGTGTGTGGGGGGGGGGGGGGAGGAGGGGGTACGTCGCCTCAAGAGTTTATCAGTTATATATGGCGACATGGAAACAGGAGGGTACCAAACTCTTAGACATAACGGCGCAGTCGAGGAATCGAACCAGATTATCTGCACTGTTTACACGTGATTTCCAAATTACTAATTTAATAGATTTAAAATTTAGTAATTTAACCATACAATACTAAATGTTGAACAAATATCCTGCTAACACTTTAAATGTCATAGTCTAAATACAGTTTTAATAGTTTTTGTTTAACTTAAAATCCATCTAATGACTTGAAAGGCGATTGAAAAAAGTGTTTCTGCAAACGGAGAGACAGATGGACACAGGAAAACTCATATTCTTCCACATGTGCGACATTTGGCACTGTATCTTGAGTGGTATAAATAGTTATATATACAGAATGGTATAAATAGTGAAATATACAGAGTGGTATAAATAGTTATATATACAGAATGGTATAAATAATGAAATATACAGAGTGGTATAAATAGTTATATATACAGAATGGTATAAATAGTGAAATATACAGAGTGGTATAAATAGTTATATATACAGAATGGTATAAATAGTGAAATATACAGAGTGGTATAAATAGTTGAATATACAGAATGGTATAAATAATGAAATATACAGAGTGGTATAAATAGTTATATATACAGAATGGTATAAATAGTGAAATATACAGAGTGGTATAAATAGTTATATATACAGAATGGTATAAATAATGAAATATACAGAGTGGTATAAATAGTTATATATACAGAATGGTATAAATAGTGAAATATACAGAGTGGTATAAATAGTTATATATACAGAATGGTATAAATAGTGAAATATACAGAGTGGTATAAATAGTTGAATATACAGTGGTATAAATAGTGAAATATACAGAGTAGTATAAATAGTTGAAAATACAGTGGTATAAATAGTGAAATGTACAGAGTATTGTAAATAATCAAATATACAGAGTGGTTTAAATAGTTCGATATAAAGAGTGTTATAAATAGCGAAATATACAGAGTGGTATAAATAGTTATATGTACAGAATGGTATAAATAGTGAAATATACAGAGTGGTATAAATAGTGAAATATACAGAGCGGTATAAAACAGGTAGATTTATGCAAAACTTATCATGCATTTAATCATTCTATGCCTCATAAATAAAAAAAAAAAAAAAAGAAAAAAAAAACAAAAAGAGAGAAAACTGTAATATTTTAACATGACGAGTACAAGAACTCGACGAGAAGCTCTATATCCAATATACATGGATATTTTAATATTTTATGTGATGCAAATACATTATAAAAATACACAATCAACTCGGATATAAAATACATATGCAAATCAGCAGGCTGTAATGAAGGACTTTATTTTGAACAGTAAGTAAGTCAGTCTATCGTAACCAAAGGATCACGGAGATTCAAAATACAGTTTGCTCTTTACACGATGAATTAGAAAACCTGAGAGAAAAAGGTTACAGTTTGAAAAATAAACCGGGTCGTTTGGAGGTAAAACAAGTCAAAACATCGCGATCTTATCAGCAAACAGGTAAGCGATGACCGATGGGTCCTCACAAACTTTAGGCTGATGCGATTTTATCTTACTACATTATTTATTCAATTTCTCAAGTTTATATACCCTAGATTAGATCGAATCCCGTTATAGTCAATGTAAACATTTGTGTGTACAAGAAGCCGCGTGGCGTTGATACTCAACCGACCTGAAACATGTTAACGTGCTACCACGCAGAGAAATTAAAAATACACGAATTGAAAACTTAAAATTCTGTATATAAAATCGTTACACACAAAAACAAAAACAAATAAATAAATAAAACAAGCGACATACATCATATGAGTGACATATGTTTCAAACATCGTTTGATTTGAGATAAAATAATTAGAGCACCATCATTATCATCAAAGATGTCAAACAGCTCAACGTTGAAGGATGAAAAGTAAACCACGCCCCATTGACATGTGAGCAATGATGAACTCGCGTGTCATGCCGCGCTCTGATTGGTCGTTTAAACTTTACCGACAAGAGGTAGAAAATTGTCCCACAGCCAAAATAAATAGCATAGGGCCGTTACGTTACTCTTTACACTTAGTTCTCCTTGTCAGTGGTGGAGATTGGATGGACTATTACCGAACTTTCAACATGTGATTAAGGAAAAGTATTTACAGATCAAGATGGATTAGTATTCTAGATTTACAGACCATGTTAACGGTGCAATAAAATTAAATGCAATATGGATATGCAGTGTTTGACCATGAAGTTGTTGACTTTATTTGTTGTATTGTTGGAAGGAATTGCTCAAGAAATCTGCGAAAGCTGTGATTGCTCTTTAAGGTAAGTGATGCATTTATGTGTGTTTTTGCTAAAAATATAATTTTTTATTTTGCAAGGTGCCAAAATCTGATAGATGCATATTTATTGTATGCTATATATTTTGTATTCTGACTTCTTGTCAGTATTATCACTTTGAAATTGTTATAATCAGCAATACTTATCTATCAGCTATTTTGTATTTGACAGTAAGTATCACTGAGAGATTTAGAAGTATAAATAGTTTGGTGTGTGTGTATGTGTGTGTGTGTGTGTGTGTAAGCATGCTTTTTAACACTTCAAGAAAATGTGCAGAATTGATATTAATATTTAGCTTTTCGAAAGGGATGTCATTATCTTCTGTTTATACCTCTGGATCCGCCGATGCATCGTGTATAAAATACTTTTGAAATATTCGATTCACCTTGTCAGGAAATCATCAGTTGTGTGACATTGATGAATGAATGCTTGAACTGAAATAGTATCTTCTGTCTAATATTTCTTTACTATATAGATTTAGGAGAAAGTCCTGGGAGTAAGTGGGGAGGGGGGTTGACGCAAAGTTGTTATGACGTTTTCACGACCTGTGAGTTTTGACGCATAGTGGCAGGTTTAATCGTGAGCCAGCGAAACGAATGTTTTATCACGTCACACTGTACATACATATGTAGATGTAATTTACATAGAATATTAATCAAAGGTGTTACAGACAGGTAAATGTCCAATAAATCTTGCTCATTTCAACTTGTTACATACTACAAGGAAAGGCTTTTTGACGGTACGAGCTACATAAACCCATAATCTCTCATGTGAAAAGAAACGTCATTAGAATGCAGGAAAAGCGATAAAAGCATTTCAAGTGTAAACGGATCAATCGAACTCAATGTTGATTGCGTTATTGTTACGGAATAACAAGAGAATGTGGGGAAACAGGTCCACTTTTATTACACGAATGCATCCTAGACCGTCTCCCGACACGATCGTACAGTCGCCACCTACGCCGGTATTATGAGAATATGATATTTCTAAGCGAATATGTCAGGCGAAAATGATCATCCGATATGTCCTCTGTAAGCTCAAGATGAAGTCAAGTGGAGATAACTTTACTTAAACCAGAATTATTTACAAATTTAAGAAGCCTTATTTATTCAGCTAGAAACTGCAGTGACAATTGGTTTTATAGTAAGCCCTTAGTATATAACGATTATCTTTGTCCTCTTGGATATATTTTCATTGTGTACGAAAATACGAGTTTTTTGTTTAATGCAATAAATGAAACGGAAAAGACTGTATTCTGAATAGTTTGTTGATGTTTAAAGTTGCCCTCGAGATTTTTGTGTCTTATTGTTTCACGGAAGCAAATGGTCACTGTCTGTGTAAAACAGTGGCGCAAACCAGGGAATCGAAGGTGGGTCACCGGTAGTAGGTCTACCACTTTGTCCCTACAAGTTGGCCTACAGAATACAGTTTTGGACATAAGTTAGAATACCTGTGTACCATGTGTAAGAAAATTAAGAATTTGAGTATTCTGGTTTATACTAAGTGTTCTGGTTTATACTCTGGTATACGCTACACTAAAGTTTAAACCATTTATTACTCTGAAACTTTATTATAACAATCTTACATACTAAGTGGTTTATACTAAAGACAGCAGTTTTAATAGCGCACTGCAGTACGTTTAACAGTATGGAATACGTGAACAAATATTCATTTCATATTTCAACAACCCTCACACTTTTAAAAATCTTACTTTAATACATTAACTTATGTTAAAGTATACTTTGTGTTAAAAATGTCCATTAGATATTTGATAGGGAATGAAAATATCTTAAACTATAAATCTTGTAAATTTCTGTCCAATCATTCCAAAAATCTCTTCGCACACTTCACCGATAATAGCTATCAAAGATTCGAGCCGATCGAATATATTTAAATCCAAATTCAGTAATGTACACTATAATGTTCAAAGGATTGGCGACATTATCTCGCCGCGCATCGCCCTACGTATACGTACCGACGCGCTGCCAGCCGGCGCTCGCGTGACTTCTATATATATATTCATGTATATACATACTTATATACAAGTATAAAACATTTACCTCAAATTATTCATAACCTGTCGCTATTTTACGGTCTATACAGAAAGAAAGATAATTCAAATTTGTATGAACAGGTTTTACAAGAAGATGTTTCTTTGATATTACTTTCTACGGTCCATCGCCTGTTGAGCAACAAATTATGTTTCTGAATAACTTGCTTCTATATTCTTCAAATTCAATTTAGATAAAAGCGCGTGGACCGCGCACCATGTCGGCTATCTCTTGAACCATTTGATGAGACGTGTAATCAAGGAAAGTGGGTGTTTTTACAGCCCTAATATCTAATGAAATCTGGACAGTATATGATGGATAACGTCTTTACTCAATATCTTAAAAGGCTATCTAATTCAGGAGCGACTTCAGGCTCAGCTAAACTCTTGTGTGACCTGCTACGGCAAAGGTGAAAAACGAATTAAGATCTCATTGAATGGTTGGGCTGAGGAAAATTTGGATTATGGCAAAGTGAGAACCTGGTTCGAATCCTGGCCTGAATTTCGGGACAATGTTACAAAGGGCATTGGAAGAGATATATTACACCCAAATACACTTATCATGGCATACTCCGGGCTTGCATATAACGTGATACAAAAGGTTTCATAATACATACATTTGATCCTTTGATCATATTCTCACAAAATTCAAAGACTGGTGATTTCACAAACGACAGTTTAATCTACATGCACTCAGCCTTGAACTCTAACGTCATAATTTGACACATGAAGATTTGATCAGACTATACCATAAACGTGAATAAATGGAGTCTTCACATACGCGGGACTGTTCACCGAGTCTTTGCATACACTGGAATTTCCATCGAGTCTTTGCATACACAGGAATTTAATTTTGACTGAATATAAATCCCCGTGAGCTGAACGCTACCTAGATACCGCTTTCAGTCTTTGTAGACCAGAAATTCAATAAAATTAAATTACAAATCTTTCACAAATAAACTAGATTTCTTTGCAAACAAAAAGAGCAAGATAGTGGATGAGTTTCCTGTAGACGACGGCTGTAAATTCATTTGCGATAGCTTTATCTATGTTTTGTAAATGTTACGTACAAAAGAACAGGATTGTTGAATCCTTCTTACTTGGCGACACAGTTATACATTAAAGAGAAATCTCCTTGGCGTAATCCAGTACCCAGCAAGACGATGTTTACCTGTAATTTATCAGAGGAAATTTGGTATCATTAGCTCTAAAACGTGACACTATCGTTGAATTTATTCTAAATGACAGAACAAGCATGGTTTTTATTCCCTCTTAACCCTCCCTTCTAAGGTCTAACTGCACACACTTTTGAGTTCTGTCATTTTCAGTTTTCAAGGTTTGATGATTCCCCGTCTTTTTTCCAAAGAAACACATTTTCTAAATTAGACGTCGAGTTGACCATTTAATCAACTTGGTGATGGCTATAGAAAATTAGAACTGGGAGCAACAAGAGTTCATGATGGAAAATAAAGGGAAATCCTTTTTGGCAAAAATTACACTGTCTTTTGGTCAGTTTGGGTGAAAGGGGATATAAAGAACGTCATCTGCTTAGAATTTCATTTGTTTTGTTCATTCGTTGATTGCCCTTTGTCATTTTGCACCATATAGCACGATGTGCAACGAAATACAAACCAATATGTTCTAATCCATAGAAAAGTGGATTGTCTAATTGACAATGTATATACATGTATTCTTTTAAGATACCGAAACTGTATTATCTAAATTTCTGATTTGTTTCTTTTTTCATTTCAGTGATCACACCAATGCCTACAGAGGTGTCAAGACTGTGAAACCGATGTGTGATGAAGGAACTATAGAATGGTTTAGTCCATACGGCGCCTTAAGAATCGAACTAAAATATAGCCGACCCTGGAGTTATAAGGCCTGTTTTGTGATCAACACTGTAAATACAAGACTTCAGATTTCACAAGAATCTTATAAAAATTCCAAGTTTCCATTAACTAGCAAATTGCCTTCATCAGCATCTTTAAAACCACTGCTTGATGTTAGTGGAAAGTCACGTGAATATTGTTTGACTTCATCAACACCAGTGATACTATATTTAGAACCAGTGCGGACACAGGATATGAGTGGATTATCACATGTGAAAATTCAGTATTTATTAGAAGAAAGAAATGTTAGAGCAGAAGACGATCCTCTCGAAGGTAATCTTCATAAGGAAAATAATTGTATGAAGTTTATGCTTTACTTAATATACATTGTATTTCCAAAATATTGAAAAATATCATTATGCAAATATGAACATTTTTCTTTTGACTTGTATAACATTCTCGTAGTTCTGAATATTTCTGACCGACATATAGCAATGGTATTTCTCTGAGGAGTGCAAGGTCCTTAGTTCGACTTATACCGCAGTCTGGTCGATTTTCTGTCCGTTGAATGAGACAGAGGCCCTTTTATTTCACGTGTACTGCGGGACTGACTTCTGAGTGGCAAAAACATCACTTATCCTGCACAACGACGTAAACAATCAATATTATATTATTATGACATAAAATCACGAAAAGCGTTACTATTAAAAGTATTTACTTCTCAAAACGTCAGTTCCGCAGTTAATGTGAAAGGATCTATAATCTTTTACCAGTGTTACGGTGTAAACCAACGCTCGCTTCTGCGGTTGGTCATATGCATAGGCAATATTTACTAAGAAATACATTGTTCATATACAGTTATTGTTAGATATCAGATTATATTGTACTAAAGTAAACACTATGCATATTCAACAAAACGAATGTCAAGTTATTGCACATATTGAAACGTCAGAATTTGGCATATCGCGTCTTGACTTGACCCATCATCATAAATGATCATTACCATATTTAAGTACTTTGTAAATACAGGTGCGCGAAATTGAAAACCTGTGCCTCTGCATTCATCATGAGAAGGTGTAACCATATTTTTAAGTCGACATGCAAGATTTGCTTGCTATTCAATGATAACTACAAATAATTGCCACTCTTTCATGTTGGTTGTAGCCCCTTTATTGTCAGTGCACTGAGCTTGCCGGAACATGTTTGACCAACCTTTTGAAGGGTTTGTCATTTTACTCTTTTAGAACATTAGAGTTGTATTCGATAGCGGGGTAATTCGCTGACAGTCAGCGCGCAGACTGCAAATGAATCGTCTATTAACAATCAGTCTTAAATAGCCATGTCCTAAGACGGCATAACTAATCAAACTTAAATGCCATCACTGTTAATGTATTCCAGTCATCAATAGAATTAAGGACAGAGAGGAATTCGCGCACCCCAATAAAACTTGAGAATCAAAGCCCCTATTTATTAAAAGCGATAAAGGGATGCCTGATTCAAAGGCTTCATTCATTGGAGGTGATCGAGTTTTAACTAGATTAGAATATGAGGGAAAGAACTATAGTGTCTCTTTTACAGAGTTATAGCCCTGTAAATGTGTGCTCTGAAAATCTTACGTTTCTTTATAATTTCGGTGTCAAAAAGTAACAGAAATTTCTTCTGCTTTTAATTGTTCATTAATTCTTTGATCGAGTTGGACATGTTCCCACAAAGTCTCTGAACTTTATTTTATTAAAATGTCATTTTCTCAATGTTTGTATGATCGCACACTTACTGCGGTCAATAAATGGGGGATACCTCAAATATTGACTTTAATGAATAAAAGTGAGCGCTCTTATGAAATAAAAAGGCAGATGAATGTTTACTTATAAAGGCGTGATTCAATATCCCATCTATTTCCGCAAAGCAAACATTGTCAAATCACAAAGTTCGAGTAAAGAATGACAATCGGAAATAGCCTACCAAAAGGCACAGTGTTACCATCTTATGTGGTTATCTTGTAGCACACAGGTGGCAAAGTCCTTTGTATATATAGCGGTCAATACTACTTTAAGTGATATTGATTTTATTTGCTTTATACCTTAATGGAAATCTTTATTTGGGATATTTTGTCACCTTTTATTTGTTTTCGACAACTGTATACAATACGCCAAATGTTTGGGTTTGGTTTTCTGTTATTTCAAGTATGTAATTGTAAGCAAAATGACTCATGCTTTTCCAACTTTAAATAAGCGAAACAATTACACGTTTAACTTTTTGCTGATATTATGGTTGTTAGCGACTGAAATTTATGCAGAATTTTTAGTTATGGTCAAATGCATTAACCAAGGAAAAGAAGATAATACCTTCGCCACTTTTCAGACACCGATATTTCCTTATTTTATTAATTTTGGACAGCACGTGATGGCAACATCTTATGCACACTGAAAATAACTTAATACGATGTCAAGACAGTAAAATATTTTCTATCTCGGTGCGCACATTAAATAAAAAAAGTATACCCTCATTATGCGTCTGAATCAAAATAACTGGAAGAATAAAACATTTGGCTTAAAGCTCTTCTTAATCTGGAATAAATCTATGTCGTCCAATGTGTTTGGATAAGATAGAAGGTAATTTTGAAATTCAACTTGTCAGATGATATATTTCATCTTAGATTACACGGGGTGAATTGCTTTTCATAACAGGTACATTGGAAACTGGCTGAGCGTTGAAATTAGATTTTTCAGGTGTACGTACCTTTCACACCCGAGATTAAAAACGCGTAACGAATTTCAAATGAATACGAGTCGAATGCGCCTTAAGTCAGGCTGTAAAGCCTGGAGTTATTTTGATACCCGATATTTGCGAACTCAAACTAAATGTATAAAATTATAGGTGTGAAATAGCAAGGCGAAATAAATAGCGTGTAGGAAGTGCATGTTGAAGAGATTTAAAAATACGAATTAATCATTAAAGAGGGAGGTGCACATTAAAATCTAAACAAAACTTGCATTGTCCTTGTCAATAACTCGGACCAAGTGACACTTTCCACGTGTTTTATTTCTTCTGACCTTATCTACCCATTGTAATTTTCACCGAATTCGAAGCAAGTGTCAAAATCGAGAAGAAATAGTTTGGTTTTCTCTATTTAGTGGAGTAGAACACGGTGAAGCAGATCCCGGAAAACGATACAGCTATCAGATCAGATAGCATCGATCACCTTGGTGATAAACTTATCCTTTGTTTATTGTTCCGAAAGTGTCGCTTAACACCAGTGAATATCCACTCTCTTGACTTTCATCTAGAATGTCAATTGTCCCTTTTGTTCTGATTATAGAATGGCCTCGACTTTCGATGTCTTTTAGACAACTCGTAAACAGACAGGTCTATCGATAGTCTACCGCATGCGATACTGTTTCGGAAGTCATTGTACGAAATGACTTCGTTCTGAATAGATCCTGTACCTTTAAACACGCAGTGAATCATATTAAGTCGTTTAAAGTAACTGAAGTTTTGCGAAGTTTTGGCTACTCTTTGTTTCAGAACTCCAAACTCACTGATAATATCTTGATATTGACAGCTTCATGGTCGTACTGAGGGAATGTCTTTTGAGTGGGGTTTTGACTGATTGCCACTTTCATATGTTTTCTGTCTTCTTTTACAGATTGCAGACCTTGTAATAAAGCTGAACTCATCATGGCTTACTGCTCCAGTGATTTTGGTAAGTGCGTTTTGGGTTTCAAAATACATTTGAAAAAACAAAAGAAAAGGAAAGAAAAACAACATTGAAAGACCAAATACATATGGATATAAAAAGACTACTGAAAAACAGCAACTTTTCGATACCGAATTGGTTTGGTTTGGCGTGTTGATGTTACAATTTGGCTGACAATTTTCCTCTTCTTCTTTTTTATAACAAAACGAATGCAGAATTCAGATAATATATATAGTGAAGCATCATAAAATATCTTAATTTATTTTGTTGTAGAAGTACAATTTTTTTATGTAAAAGTAGAAAAAATAAATAGTTTGTTGTTATTTTTATTTTCAGTGATTGAGGGACGTGTAGCCAATGTTACACACAATGACGAAGAGGAAAAGTCTCATCTAGGTGTTCACGTCACTCGTGTGCTACGTCATCGAGATAAGAGACTTTTATTCAAACCTAAACGTGACGTCAATGAACTTTACGGACGAATCGTTGTTCCAAGAAAATGTAACGCCCGGAAAGGAGCGGGAACATTCTTATTCACCGGAAAAGTACGATTCGGAGAGATGACGAAAACTTGTGCGCCATATCTAGATGACTGGGAAAGACTATCCAAAAAAGCTATACGAGAAGGGGATATGCTGTGCGCTTTGGATTAGGGATGCACGGATTTTTTGTGAAGTCTATCGAATGTGAAGAGGACACTGAAAATGGCATTTTGTAGATTTAATGATATACAAATGGGGCCAAATTATTTCAATGACGTCTGTGATAAATATATAATGTGGTGCAATTTGAATCACGATTTGGACAGAGATAGCAAGTGTGAATACACTTTCGTCCTGAGATCTCAAAAACTTTTTAACTTTGTGTTCAAATTAACATTAATTCTTCCTGCATTGATGAGTACATACTACAAAACTGTGTTCGGTTTCATCCAAACGTTTTATAATGTGTAGGGAAACGTTTTTATAATTTGTTCGGATTCATCCAAACGTTTTAATAATTTGTTCGAATTCATTTAAACGTTTTTGTAATTTATATTAGACTGTGCTTGCATTAATCGAATCATCGGACAGCTAAACATTTTAAAATAGTATACACTTTATAGTAATACAATACATTATCATTCAAGAGTTTTGTCATCTTTAACACTGTATTGTAACGAAGTTTATGAAACTTAAATCGAGAGACTTTCGTCGTCAGCTGAAACATTCCATAGGTTTTCATGTTCAGCCATGCGGAAAACGTTTTCTGAAGTGTTTTTCATTAGTGACAGTTATTTGGGTTTTAGAATGTAAACAGGTATGAACACGTCTACAAGGCACGCGACTTATCATTTTCTCATTCAAAACTTACTAATTTATCATTCCATTTATAGCTTCGTTTCCATTATACTTCATATCAAGTTTAAAGATCAATTTTCAAAAACTACATCATTTTGAAACATACATTTTGTATATGCTACAATAAGACTTACTTTAAATACAAGAACGGAGTTTTTAGAGGCACATCTTTTTAAATATTTTATTCAGAAAAATGAAATAATATTGAAGGAAGATTTCTTATTATTATCATTGTTCACCTAGAAAGGTACAAGTGTTGAAGTGATTTGTTTGATTAGAACAAGACATGTTCTCAGTAGATTTATGACTGATTTGTGTATTGTTATGTTTTGAAGTTCTAAACGTTGTTATTTGTTACGCTTTTATAAAATGGATAAAAATAACTATAAAAACAATAAAAATAAAATTTGAAAGTAATTTCTTTTGTATTTCTTTTCAACTTCCTGTTACGGGAATTCCTGTGGTTTTCATAAGACTTTCCTAACATATGGGCAGATTTTACTATACTTGTATGAATTTAACGTCGACGTGGCTATTCGACATTAATGGAGCAAGATTGTATAATTTTCAAAAAGGCGCTAAAAGGGACGACATATATTGCCGATAAGATATTTAGATATCTAGAGATTCTCATTCTTTTCGTATTGTCAGGCGCCGACGAAATACTACTTTTCTCTGGTATACACAATGAATGTAAAAGAACGCAGTCGTAGAATGTCCGTCATTTGGGCATCTCCACATACGTAACTCTCTACACGTGCACTTGGCTTTACGATGCAGTAGCCCATCTCACTAGCAATCGTGAGTGCACTCGTAAACGTAGTTGAAACTGTAAGCTTGTGATGAAAATGCGTTTCACCAAAATGTCGTAAGTGTGAACTTCTATGAAAATTCCTCGTAGGTTACGTGAGGTTGATTCCGTACGTACCAGGTCTACGGGAACAGTTACGGTTACGTCTACGATTGTTAGTGAAACGGGCTACAGGTCGTGATTCGAATCCGAAAGTGTGAGAGATTGATGACTTCCTGCTTACATGTTGTTAAAACATGTTGATTGAAAAACCTGTTAAAATGGTGTTAAACTTAGTATTAATCAACGGAAATCTCAGGAATCCCTGTTCTTTTCTGTGATACACAGAAGTCGGACGACCTGTATCTTCGTCACCTCAGCACTAATTTTACAGCAATATGCATTATAAGATCAGATATGTACCACAATTACAGTAAGATACTACAAATTCATTTCACAACACAGTTACAATACGATACCACAAAATACTTCACAACACAATTACACGTATATACTAGAAAATTCATTTTACCAAATAATAACCAAAGATATTACAAATTTTACTTCTTGATACAATTACAACAAGATATTACCAAATTAACTTCATGACACAATTACCATGAAGCAATTCCATTTTAGAATCGCAGAATATATATCGCAAATCGCAAATTCACATCATAATGCACTTCACTTCACGACACAATTCCAGTAAGATATTACAAACCTCACTTCAAAAGAGAAATACAATATGATATTATAAATTCTACTTCACAATACAATTACGATAAAATATTACAAAATTCAATTCACGACATAATTACTATATACATATATAACAAATTAATTGCATAATATAGTATCAATAATTATATAAGATATCACAAAATTTATTTCACAACACAATTACAATAAGATATTACAAAATTTACAACGCATAATGCATAATAATGACTCGACTATACAATGCAGTTATATGTTTTACTAGAAAAATTGTAGAAATACGATGGTCGTGTCAACTCCATGAACAGTCGTCTATACAAAGGGCGATGGTATTTACCTTAGACAGGAAAACATGGCTTAGAGTAGCTTGTAAGGTAACCCGAGTTCTCTGATACACACTCGCCCATTTGTCAATACCATTATGGGTCAACGTTCTACATCTTTATCAAACTATACAAGTAAACACTTCTATAATATAAATATAGTTTGCACTTAAGATCGGTATCTTTCTGCAAGCTGGCCTTCAATGATGTTGATTTATTGATATAGCAATATTAAATGTAATTTTAACACTTTGTTCAGGTGCAGTATAATTAAGCTTGTAGATTACTACGTCTGATATTTCCTCGCATTGGCATTTGTGTAAATGCGTAACTGCCAATTACATATTAATTGTTTTAATTTACTACACCTTGATTACAATATATTTCACACCCAGGACAGTATCTATGTACAAATGTATCAATGCCGTATGTACTGAGCTGACATCACATCTGCTGGTACCCAGTGGTAGGTTACAGGAAGCAAAAAGTTACCAACCCCTTAAACATAGTCATCCGGGATTTGAACATGCAATCTCATACCTTGTAAGCTCTGCACACCTGTTCATCTGCTGAGAGAAAAAAAAAGTGTGTATGGAAACCACCATCGCTCACATGAACATGTTACGATTTTGGAATTGGAACAAGCAAATCGCCATTAAAATGTAATGTACGTTCCTGAATGTCTGTGAAACTATGTCTTATAATATAAACGCGTCATTAACATGCATATAACATGTAATTAAGCATTTGACGCATTACAGATCCTGACTGAATTCTTATTACTTAAGTAGAAAAAAAAAAACAACAACACACAAACATTGATGTTATTTTCTTTACTTCGCTGCTTCTTTTTACAATAAATCAAGGATTTTTAAGAAGAGCAACTCCACCAGAAACTTATGAAAATATATATGTGTATTATATAAGAAAGAAAAAGCAACTGAAAGTCGTTCATCCCACAAAAAATGAAAACAATATAAAGTGCGAAAGCTAGTGTAACACCGTTATGAGATAGACAATAACATACCACGATGGACATCCATGAATCCTTGGAAATCAGAGAGAGAAGATCAAGTGTCTGGGGAGAGTAGGCTTCTCCTATTTGGCTAGTCACATCTGCTGTGAAAGATAACAGAATCAAGTTGGCCAATATCGCTTACCTGAGCACGTTGAGTACATGGCCAGAACTAAGATGAATTTGTAAATAAAAAGTTCACATCAAGATCTACTGATAGCTCTACGCTCTTCAAGAACAATGTGATACATTTTCATTCTATTCATAAAGGAAGGTGGATTCCTTGATCTACGTTGACTTTAACCCTAGATCGACCACTGAGTTAATGTAGCCACATTTACAACAACTCTTGTAGGGAGACGTTGAGAACTTCATTTTTTCCAAGTTTTATTAAAATCTGCCTATTAGTTCTGTCTATAAGAAGTTCATTTAACTTAACCTGTAATAGCGCATCTTTTCCTTTGTAACCCATCATTTTAATTACAAAGTTGTTCAATACACCAATTTATTTCATCTAATATATATATATAATATACAAAATTTGTGCATTATTAGCATTCAAAAATGAGAAAATTAAAGCGTCAAAACTGTGATGTCAGAATACATGTATATAGAATCAAAACTTCGATGTCAGAATACATGTATATAGAATCAAAACTGCAGTACTTCTTAAGGCACCCTTGTTAATCTGATGCATTCGATTTGTAGATCTATGCTGCTGCTCTGAGGTAGTGAAGTTTGTTTTAAGAAGGGGACATGTTACCGCTACCCTGGATCCATACCTTAACACATCTTACCAAGAAATAAATATATGGGGATGTTGCGTACTTTATCTCTACCAAGTGTCCTAGAAAACCTTTCATTGGCTCTTTAGGGAAGGTGAAAATTTGAAAGGTTTAAGGGCGACGACGGATGCTTGTCGGACGGACATTGCGTTTTACTTTAACTCACTAGAACCTTTCCATCAGGTCAGCTAAAAGACAAAAAAAGGAAACCAAACAAAGTACATACTCATAGACCTCCTTTGAGAAAGACAGACAGACAGAGAGAGAGAAACTTCCATAATTTGGTAAACATTTTCTTGGATCCACCGGTGATGGATAGCACCTTCTCCAGTACTTACACGGTAATTAGAAACTTTAAAAGAGAGAACTCTTGTCTTTTCAAACTCCACGTGCAAGGTTATCGTCTGTTTAGAAGCAGAAATCAATGTTGCTGATTTGACAGATTAAATGAATTCAGAAATCACACAAGGTAGAAAATTACATAATTATAAGATACTTTTCTCCCATTTTGAATTCAATTTAGCGTGTCTAAAGAGAGATAAGGTTAAACAAAAGCGACGCCAGCCTGAACCCAGATCCTGCCCTCTTGTTTCTATAGATTAAAAACAAGTCGTTCAATGCGAAAGTCGTACAAAGTCTAACAAAACAGATGATAAGGAAAAAAGATTACAGTTGTAAAGTACACGGACAAAACAATGACCTGAAATTTCACAACTAATCTTATAAAAAACCCCTTGTGATATTGAATTGTAGTTTGATAATAGAAGAAAATGCGATACATTATCAGAAACCACACTGAACGCGTGACAGTACAAACGGCGTCCACACTGGATGTAAGTACGATATGATGCAACATGACACCTTTTTTTATATAAAATTATTCACATCTCAATGCAATTTTAGATAATGGAGGTATTAACAACTGGATCTTTTAAAAAGCGATAACAATGACGATAATTTCCGTAACAAGTGTGTTCGCATTATTTATATGCATTTTCAATTTGAAGGAAATCGTCCAAATGCAATATACATTTATATTTATAAAAACAGAGATGTCATTTTACTAAATTGGTTGTCACGCGTTTCGCATGCAATTTATAAACATTTTTTTTACAAACTGTCATAATATGTTTAGAAATGATCATTATTCCAAATGATGCTTTTCAAAATCGTTCAGGTTGGTTTTCCCGAGTTTACAATCAAGATTTTATGTTACTTATATCGTGATGATATTGCCAGCTCATATTGTGATGATATTGCCAGCTCATATCGTGATGATATTGCCATCTCAAATCGTGCTGATATTGCCAGCTCATATCATGATGATATTTCCAGCTCATATCGCGATGATATTGCCAGCTCATATCGTGATGATATAGCCAGCTCATATTGTGATGATATTTCCAGCTCATATTGTGATGATATTGCCAGCTAATATCATGATGATATTTCCAGCTCATATCATGATGATATTGCCAGCTCATATTGTGATGATATTTGCAGCTCATATTGTTATGATATTGCCAGCTCATATCGTGATGATATTTACAGCTTATATCGTGATGATATTGCCAGTTCATATCGTGATGATATTGCCAGCTCATATCGTGATGCTATATACAGCTTGTATCGTGATGATATTGCCAGCTCATATCGTGATGATATTGCCAGCTCATATCAGGATGATATTTAGAGCTTATATCGTGATGATATTAACAGTTCATGATTTAAACCTTGACATACTTCCTTTTCATGGAGCACAATATCTGGGATATGCCAAGCCTGTCTGTTAGAGGAGCTCCAACAGGACAATCCAACCATTGGACATTAACCAAACATGTCAAGCCTGATCATGAGAGGAGCTCCAACTGGACACTCCAGCCATTGGACATTCACCAGGCATGGCTATTGGTCAACACATTCGAACCAGCTTTATTCCAATTACTAGTATGAATTTTTATCATACAGTACACTTCAAATCTAAACCGTTCTGCTGACCACACTAAACACTCCAAATCTAAACTTCAGACTTTCGGAAACAAAGCAATACAAAGGAGTAATTCAGTACTAAGTCTTACGATCAATTGTTGTCGGCTTTAAAGAAATGAGCAAATAAACAAATATCATGAATAGGAAATCTGCCACAAATTGTGTTGCTTTACACACTGGTCAAGTGGCTTAATACGCTGACCACTCGAAAGTTACAAGAAAAGGCAAACACGTTAACGAGTTAAATGTGACCTTAATCTTGTATACAAAATATAAGGTTTCAAATACCTTTCTTCAAAGCGATTTTAATCTGTCCTAATTGTTTCCAAGTGATTTGGCGCTCTGTTTAGTGTCCATAGGTTAGAGACCTTTCTCTCTGTGTGGTTTATTCATTTTAAAGTCATTGAATCATGCGGACTTATACTGTTACGTATTCAGGGTTAAAAGATAAACCTAGAGATTGATATATAGAGGTAGACGAAGGGGAACCGAGCTCCCAGCCTAACTACACAATTAATCGAAATTTTTTTTTTGGGGGGGGGGGGGGTTGGTTGTGTAAACAGTCCTGATTATCACAGCGGACGAGATTCAGGACCTTCTCTCTTCTGAAAAATTTGAACCCGATGAGACGAACCTTTTCCCCTCCTAATTTTGTGTATAATAGACCACCATAGAATAGAACGAGAGATACCAACTGGACCCATGAGGGTTGCACTCATGACATTGACCTTGCATTTTAACCGATTAATATTATCAACAACAGGACTATTCGTCTCTAATTAAGTAGCATATCTAATATTGGTTTGATTCTGATGAAAGGTGCTCGAGATGAAACCAAGGATGGGACAGAGGGAGGAAACACTTAATGACCGGGTCAAAGAAAATAAATTCCAAGCTGTATTCTTATGGTTTGCTATTTTATTTAATGATGATAAAGCAACGTAAACTAAACCTCTGAGAGAGAGAGAGAGAGAGAGAGAGAGAGAGAGAGACTCAATATTCTTGCTTGTTATTTTGCATTATGTATATGAAAAATAGATTGATGGATGAACCCTCTAATATGAAGATTTTTGTATCACCCTTGATCATTGGGTGATGACTGGGTGTTCTCTTATCAAACGACTAAATTGGTTTGTTCGAGCCACATTAAATCCCCACACCTTGGAATCCTTGTCCCGACCTACCTATAAGGAAAGCTATTCATTTTAAACGTTTATAAATATAGACATTGTACTGTTGTAACATGTCAATATATACAATGTGATTTACATAGCATGGAAACTCGAATTTCGATAATGTGCGGTCGCTATGACAAGAAACAAGGTAAACCTGACAGATAATAGCGACCTCTAGCGACGATTGACACATGTAACAATGCCTTGTGACGAGCTTTCTCACGGATATTTTTTGGATCATGTGATGACTATAAAGGAAATACAAGAAATCCCTTACACAGTTTTTATTTACTGATGAGGGTGGTCCACGTGAATGTTAATTCTTTTTTTTTCTTTCTTTCGTTTTAACGGAAAGTGTGTATTTCTTTTAGTCTGCTACTATTGGAATTTATGTTAGTAATTCTCTTTATAGAGTTAAAGTAGGGCAGACATTGCAATTACATTGCAAAAATCTTTAAAATTGTGAAACTCATGTTCTCCGATTAGAATTCTTCACCTCTTCTAGTATAATATTTAGCTAAAAGGTATTACCAATACATTTATTCAAGATAAATGCTATTAATGATAATTCACACCTTTTACGAAATTTACAGTACTAATGACAATATTCATTAATTTTTGTAAATTTACTTTTTTTCAAAATGTAATCTCGTTTCTCGTGTTCGAAAAGATAAATATATTCCTAAAAAGAGCGCAAATTTCCCCTTAAAAGTGTATGGTTACATACATGTATACATACATACATAGGGGGAAAGAGAGATGTATGTATGTATGTATGTATGTATATATATATATATATATATATATATATATATATATATATATATATATATATATATATATATATTCTGGTTGAGCCGCCAGGCGCTTAAGACTCTAGTCCGAAATACATGCTGATGTTGTTGTATGTTACAAGTTGTTTGTTCTATAGTTTCTGCCCATTTTGTAAGCGATTTGTTTCATAGGAACAGTAGATGATTAGTGACCTATATAATCTATCTATTCACATGTATTTAAAGACCTCGTGTATATTGTTACATCGCTGTGACACGCTAACCCGTAAATCAACCAGTGGGATCTGGGTACAAATTAGCGTGCATTCATATCACATTACACTGGAAGCTAACCTGTAATGTCCATATAACGAATGGCGCATGACAGGATGAGCTGTATAATAACACGTTAGATGGCGCTCACGTGGCGTACGGAACTGTACCTCGTGTAATTGCTTCGGACCTGAAGCAGCACAGGTCATGGTTACATCATATCACTGATTATATGAGTGTCTTTATTGATTGTACTTTTCGGGTATCAGTGACTCTTGGATGCATCGTTTCGAGTGCCAACTGACAACTGTAGAATTTTGTGTCAAGGGAACAAATTGCGATACATTATATATACAGAAAAAGTCTATGTTATTTTATGTCATCGAAGAAAAAGGAAGACATATGACTGCTGTAAGATCACCTTAAGTGATAAATAGATGATCGTAACCTGCCCTGAGAGGCTTTTATCTTGACTGCCACATGAAGTATAACGCTCAACTTTTGAGTACACTTCGTATTGGAAGAAGAAGAAGAAAAAGAACCTGCACAATACGTCATCTAGTCAGAAAAGGGCAGATAACTGACAATAGATCAACATTTAGGAAGGTTTTGCTTGTGTTTCCTCGGTGACTTGGGATTAAATTACTTTTGTGATAGACAGTCCACAAAAAACACTTCCACTCAAAAATGATTTGATTATGTTTTGACGTTTGCCCATTCATCATTCTGTTTTCAGAGTTTTTCTCTCATTGGAATCCTAAAAATTTCTCCACGAGTTGAATTCTGGTAATGATCAAAGATGGACATGCACAAGTGTGGACAACGTCTGTCATTGTAGCCGGATATCATACCGGGGCTAGCGGTGCCCAGCGTGATACCAATTCACCGACAATATACCAGGGAATGGGAAGCATTCTAATCGACCACTTATGAAGCGAGCCAAAAAATGAGATATGATATTAGAAAACTTATGCGTCAACATCGATGTACAATGCAACACATGTTGTATACCAGTTATATGTCTTGTGTATTTGAAAAGGAGAATAAAACCCCCTCTCTTGATAGGATGTATAAATATATGTAAAGTTTGTTTGAATAGGCTTGGTCCTTCCAATTTACCCAGTTGAAAAAATCCAACAGATAAGAGGTAGTCAATACAAATACAGTGCTCAAATCTTGACCAAAATAAACCCCGTAATATTTGATTGACAACTGCATGAATTACTTTAATTGATAGACCGTAGTCACTGCTCCAATGGATCGTCACTGCAGTGGCCGATCTCGGTTTGTAAAATGTGTTGTTGTTTTTTCATCAAAGGCCATACAGATTATAGATTTACGATAAATACATTATGTGTAATAAATATATAGTTATATAAGGCAAAGAAAGACACTCGTAACTCTCACTTGAAACAAGAAAATCAGCAAAATTGATGGATACTCCTGAAAGTGCATCAAACCAATGGATGACTTCATTTGAAATAAATGTAAATTGAATGAAATGAAATCAAATTTAACTTTAATTCAATTTCAATTAACCAGATTTACAAACAATTTAGATTTATTCTAAATTCAAATTGTTTGTGTCTAAGATGAAAAATATCTGAGGAAAGAAAAGGTCACAAATGCAATCTGGTTCATTGATTTGTTCAGTTTCTGATAAAAGTTCCTGGATACCTTCTTGATATGAAGAAAGAAAATACGCTGGTGGAGGAAATTATATTTGATTTTGGTATTTTAAGTTCTAGTTGCTTAGTGACCTTGAACTTTTAGAATGACCCTGGTGATCTTTGTCAGTGAGTCCATATCCCGAGTGACACTTAACATTTTTATGAACAAGCGTAGCTTTTAAAAAAGCTTAGGTTGCAATCGGAATAGCATTAAATCTTCAAGCTGCTGATCACAAAGCCAAATGGCTTTATGTAAATAGAAATTACATGTACTTGTTTTTGAAACCATCTTTTTATGCGCAGTTGTGAATTTTCCCGCTAAAATTTCTAAAGCCATGCCTCTTTTTTTCCTTATTAGGAAAGTAGCCGCGCCTTTTTTTTTTTCCTTTTCAGGAAACTCAAAGTCTCTCGGATGTTATCGTTAATATTCGGAAATAAGTTGGTTTTTGTAGTGAGCAAATCTTTTTTCTTTTAATTGAGATCATTTTATAAGATATATTTCTAGAAATCTCAATATTTACAGCAGAATTATGTGCTAATATTGTTTCTTGGTACTAGATCATTACCCAACATGCCACGCTAATGGGGTTTGCACATGCGCTCAGAGCCAATTTACTATCTTAATATACAATCGGCCGAGGCCGATTGCAATTATGGTCATAGCCTATTGAAAATTTATTGAAATATAATAATAATAATAATAATAATAATAATAATAATAATAATAATAATAATAATAATAAATACATGTAAATAAATGAATAAATAAATAAATAAATAAAAAAGCTAAAAAGCAAAGCTTACAAAGTTCAAAAGTTCTGAAAATGACCAAAACAATATAATTATTCTACAGCATGCTGTTGTCACGATGATTTGCAATGCAATATTGTCACTCTGACATCCCAGTGCAAAATCCCCTGACGCAAGGGAGACGCGGAAACTCCCACATTATCCTAACATGTTTTTTGTTAATATTCTTGTATCCTTTGTTCCTAGATTATATGATGACCTCGACTGCCTAATGAAAGGCAGAACACCGACGAGCCTCTGGCGGGATTCGAACCCTTGACCTCACGATCACAAGCCGAGCACCTAACCCACTGAGCTGTGACGGCTGTAGTTTACGTATGATACAATTTTTTCTATACAGTTTTATTTCAGGGTAATCTACCTATTAACGGACAGAAAAATCTTTCTCATATTAGTTTATTTGATCAGGAAAACATATCAGGTTCTAAATTATATAAAGGAATTCGAACGCAATGGAGTGCGCTATACTATAAGCAGTCCTCGCCCACAGCATGGCGGAATTTAATTTACACATTAATCTATTTCAATATCTCTAACCATATTATTTGTACATTAAAGGAAAATTGTAGCGGACTAGCTAGCTGGTACAAGGAACGTGCAGCACCCAAGCCCAAAATACTCTCTGCCCTCCAAATTTCACTCGAGCATATCAAACACTCGCCGTTTTTATCGCAAAATCAAGGGAGAGCAATCATCCCTTATCTTGTACAACTAAGTCAGAACACATTCGAACCACTTGCTGAATGAGTGTATATTCAACATGTTCTTTTAAGTTGCGATAGGAATTCACAAGAGGGTCATTTTATGCGCATCTGTGCATTACATTAGCTGAGTAAATCATTGCAGAGGACTGTAAATTCTATCTACTTAACATATATCTTCTGCTTGGATGGAAATCACTTTTCTGTGTGCGCTTTCAAGTGCAAACTAGCAGTTTGAATGTAAAATGACACTAGGATGTTCAGGTTTCATTTTGATGTTTATGATCTTATAAACAAAATAGTTACTGCTGCATTACAATGGCGCCTTATACACCATGTAAAAGTAGCCATTATAAAGACGTCAAGTCAAAGAACCAGCGAGTTAATGATGGGGGATGGAAAATCGATTTTATAACGTTTGGAGCTATATCAACAAGTTACAACAGTTTCATCTATTCAATAAATAGTGATACAAGCATTCATAAAGCTTATCTATTCTGTCTACATACATTGTACATTTATAAAGATATGTTAACTCATTGTATATATTGCCTCTGTTTAATGGCCACCTGTACACAAAGACCACACCTATGACTTAAATTCAGAAATATTATACTATGTGAATATTTAAACTTTCTAAGATATCTGTGGCATGTATGTTTTAAAAAAAGTAAAGAAAAGCATCACATAGATAAACTCTATATAGCAATCACCTGTATAGGACGACCAATATAACAATCACCTGTATAAGACGACCAATATAACAATCATCTGTATAGACGACCAAGCTCGTGCACACACAGTTTAATACGAATATGGTCCGCTTGAAATTTTCATCTGGTTCATAAGGGGAAAAATTGATGCAGATAAGATTGATATTGAAAGCTTATAAAGTTGGCAGCAACAAATTCACATAACCGCTTATCGAACCGAACTCAAAGTAAATCTTACCACATGCCGTATATAGCTTAAGATATATAGCTTACATATATATAAATTACACAAGGACATTTAACAGATTTAAACAAAAATCAACTTTTATTGTTGGATACAGGAATAAAACAGAATAAGAAAAATCTGGCCAGTTTTACTGTAAAAGGTTGTCGATAGAAAGTAATCAAAATTAATCACACGTATTTTCTTATACGTTATAAATTTTTTATATGTTTCACAGCTTCAGCTACATGTATAAATAAAAAAAAAATTGAGAAATTCATTTTGAGAATCGCTTTGAATTATAGTTAATTGTAGGAATTGCAATAGAATGTATCTATTTTTTTTATTATAAAATACTCTTTAGAACACAGCGGTAACTTCATTTCCCACTACATCAACTCTTGGTTATTCTATGATTAGATTTTGAGCCATTGTTGAAAAATAATTATGATATTCGCTTATGCATGCGACTAGCGGTAGTTAAACATCAATAAAACGCTACATTCCCAATCTTTGAATCATAAAGCATTACCGAGACTCGAACCCTGTACGTGATGTTAACCACTGACGAGGGAAAAGCAACAAGACAAACAATATAACTGTCATAGAGCAATGGGAAACTATACTGCCAGAGCTAAGGAGAATGTGAAAGAGTATGGGAATGGAGAACAAAGTAATTAATGTCATACGGTCCAGGATGATATAAAATCCAGATCAATGTCCAGATCAAGTGGTCAATGTAGCTGACCATGGGAAGGTAATACACGGCATGTGGAAATCATCATATCTGTATTGATACGGAGATTTACAAGGAAAAACTGTCTAATTCAGACTGTATTACGACCACCCATTGACTTCCAAGGCTTAATTTTGTTTGGAAAGAAAACGAAAACCTATGTTTCATATATCAACACACAGTTTGGTATCATTGAATTTTCGCCGAATCTTGTTTGACGTTTTAAGTGCTGCGGCCAAAAGATATTGGCATGGGCCAAGTTCTCAGTATGCCATCAAAGTAAGGCTTTGTGGTAGATCAATACAGAAATATAGAAAAAATAGAAAATGAGTAAATACAAAAATAGATCCCAAATAAATAAAACGATGTCTATACGTCCGTCTGCGTAAACAATTTTGTTTTAAAGTCCCTGGAGCTCATAGAAAGTTGCTTGCGGAGGATGTGACTTGCTCTTTTCCTCCTGTTGTGTAGAAATCCGTGTGACTCAGTGGATGAGGTGCTCGACCGATAGGTCCTGTGGTCGATTCCCGAAGTCGGCACACAGATATTTTCTGTCTTTTGGATGAGACATTGAAAACCGAGGTCCTGTAAAAGATGCCACACAGCTTCAGAAGGGTCTGTTGCAAAAGTACACATTTTACACAATACATCAGGTAGATGCTGTCACGCGTAATATATTGAATTAATCGTGGAGTGACGTAAAGCAAAATATTAATCATTCAATAATGTTGTGTGGTTAGGACAGTGCGAGTATTCAAAAATCTTCCTTTTAAGTTGATAGCGACTATGCTGACATATATTTCACACTGAAGCTCAAAGGAGAAATCGGATTTTACATACCCCTTTTTCTGAAACACTTAACGAATTCGCACCATACAGCTTTAATGACTGAATGATTTTTGTTTACGTCACTCGACGATTATTTCACGTATATGGTTACGGCATCCGCGTGATGCATTGCATAGCTATTTATACCTTTTTAAAGGACCCATCCAAAGCAGTGGGAGATCTTGTAGGTGCCACGCCTACCATGACACGGAACTTCGGTTCTTACTGTCTCATCCGAAAGACAGAATACTGATGTGCACACAGCGGGAGTCAAACCCGGGACCTCTCGGCCAGGAGCTAAACCAGCTTGATACATCTTTAAAATAATGTAAGGAACTATATGTTTCGATCATTCGGAATATATGTGCGAGGCTGCTAAGATTCTGATTGAGTCTGGCCATACATTTTTAGTATTTTAGTGCCATCGTTATTGTAATTGATATTTCCATTATGATTAATATACATGTACCATCCTTTAATATGTTATGCTCATATCCAATTTGACCTTGAATAATATGTCTATTTAATATTGTACATACTGATCTATAAACTGTTATGCTTTTGATTGATAAACTATACTATACTATACTAAGAGTCTGGCCATACAGTGGAAACAAAAATTGCGCATATGATTTAACTCCCACTAGGTGAGCGATACAGTCATAATCTTTTTTTCTGCTTTACATTTAGCACGATTTACTTAGGATGATGTCCCCTAACATATTTTTTATTCTAGCATATTATTCCATCAAAAGTTTCGTGTGGAAATTTTTTTGTTACCTCTCGTTTTGAGAAACCTGTTGATCATTGTTCTCTATACGGAGGATTATTTATAAATTTTTAAATGTGTTCTTTGATTGTGCTGCTTTTGAGGTGCGTGGGAAGATGGGCGCCCGTAAACCGGTTAACCACACCAATTGAGTGACGTTTTTACTTTTACTGACTGTCTTAAGTCGGTATCGCAACTACAGTACAATCGAATACTGTTGGAACATCGTCATTTGTGTGTTTATTTTATATTTTATCTGATCATGTTTTATGTGAATGTCTTTGGTGTTTTGTGTCATACATCTTGGTCAGATGTCTTCTGTCTTCTCTTGTAAAATAAAAGTGTATACGGACAGATGACAATCCCATTATACAGTTAAGAGTGCAATTGTTCAAGAAATAGAACGTGCAAATATGTATATGGGTTGATTAAAGACTAATGCCTAAGCTTCGTTTTTTGGAATATTGGTAAACATGCCTTTCTTGCTTGAACGATTTTACTGTCTATGCAAACACATTAAACATTCTTTTGGTTACATAATATTATGCAATCGAGTGAATTTCGAATTACGTACTTCTTTTTAAACACGGTTTAACTCAAATATGAGGCCATAGTTATGAAAACGCTTAAATATCTCCTCTAAACATTACAAAAAGTGCTTTGGACTTCCTCAGAGTACTTGGATCATTGATGTCCCATTGCACTGAATGAAGTGGATAGCCACCATTTTAATTCGGTTATTCAGAATACCCCTTTTTATACAAAATTACAATTTAATACGAAATGATGCTACCTATTCGAATATTTTTTCCACATAATGATCTTCATCAAAGGCGATGAGTACATTTTCATGAATGATAAAAATACGAAATGTGAAATTTAGTTCAACATCTCTAAAAGATAAAATCAAACCTGGATGTTAACAGACCTTCAAACTCTCTTTAGAAATGCCTTGATAACATCTGTCATGGTCTACTAATGAAATGAAAATGACATCGGACTCGAGTTCCCTCATTTATTTTTCTTGCACATTTAAGAACAACAATATATCAGAACATTTTATGGGATAACTTTGCATTAGAAGAGCCTGAAACAAAGTAACGGCTACAACAAAGGAAGTCAAACAGGAAGGTCATCTTCACATTTCCTTTTAAATCTTGTTACATTTAATAAACCAGCAAAGGCAACTGTTCTTTAAACGCAAAATATCCAAATAGTATGAAACGTTTTTATACTCATTAATGAAAAATTTCGACACAAATTTGCAGAATTCGACATCCGAAATTAATATTCTTGTTTCAATATTCGCTTTAAGGTGGCTTCCTGGGAAAAAACTATTTCATACGCTTGTATTTGTTAGCGACACCTTACATTGATACAGACGTGTTAACGGCGTTTTATAATACATGTATTACATTTGACATCACTTGGGATTTGTAAGCTGTTTTATTGTATACCATACAGCAATCTGTGTGAGCAGTGTTTTATTCTACAGATAACAATTATACAGATATGTAACAGTGTTTTATTCCTACCTCAGTAATAAAGAACTTGCTAGCAGAGCTTATTATATATACCTTACAATAATTTAGCTTTGTTAGCGGTATTTCAACTGTATATCCGTCAATAATTCAGACTTGTTAGCAGGGAAGTTTCAGACTTGTTAGCAGAGGAGTTTCAGACTTGTTAGCAGGGGAGTTTTATATACCTAACATATTTCTAAGAAGTGTTCTGTTGAATGGCTTACTGCAAATTCAGATTTGTCAGCGCGTTTTATTTTATACCTAGCAGTAAGTCAGACTTGCAGACGATGTAATGCTAACAGTAATTCAAAATTGTTAGTGGTGTTATGTTTATAATAGCTAACAGTAATTCAGACTTGTTAGCGTGTTATACTTATAGCTAACAGTAATTCAGACTTGTTAGCGTGTTATACTTATAGCTAACAGTAATTCAGACTTGTTAGCGTGTTATACTTATAGCTAACAGTAATTCAGACTTCACTTGTTAGCAGCTTTATGCTCATAGTTAATAGTAATTCAGACTTGTTAACAGTGTTTTGTATTATAGATTTCAATAATACAAACTTGTTAACGCTGTTTTATTTTAAAGTTAACAGTAATTCTGACTTCTTAGCGGCGGTCTGTTTTATAACTAACAGTAGATGTGTTAGCAGTTTTTATTGTATTCCTAGTAGTTATATATACAAACAGTAATTCAGATTTGTTAGCGGAAGTTTATTTAACACCTAACAATAATTCAAAATTATTAGCAGACTATTTTCATACTTTATACCATACAGACTTGTCAGCGACATTTTGTTTTATACAGACATGCTAACAACGTTTTAATTTTGCGAGAGTAGCATCCCTTCGAATCTTGTGTAAATAAAACAATCGCAAATAAACGCACAAGTTAGGTCATTAATTCTTGCCTCAAAGATTTGCTGAAAAGAGTAAGATATTTTATGTTTAGAACATATCATTCAAGTACAAGAAAGGGGTATGAAATATGCCCATGCACCTATGTTACGCAAATGATTTAAGTAATTTTACAATTCGATTTCACAAGTTGTCGTTTTAATGAATATTAAATATAAAATACTTCTGCAGTAATTTAATAATAAATTATTATTTATTAGACTTGGTTTTATAATGCTTTATATAAACATATATATATATATATATATATATATATATATATATATATATATATATATATATATATATATATATATATATATATATATATATATATAAATATGTGTGTGTGTGTGTGTGTGTGTGTGTGTGGGTGTGTGTGTGTGTGTGTGTGTATGTCTCTGATATAAATCACTACCCAAAAAACTTGCACTGGTACCGCCGCAACTTATATTTCTCGACATTTACTCATTTTTGAAAACATGTGCATTTAATAAATTCAAACACAAGTCTTATGGAATGCACCCTGGGTTATAACCAGATATTCAAATACACATGCACTCTTTCCATTGGATAATGCCTAAGAAAGTGACTGAAGAAGAACTCACCTTCCAAACAGCTATTATAGACACCAAACTTTTACTTCATAAGAAGAATGTGTGAAGTAATACCATGAATTTATTTATGGTTAAAACATCAATGAATATTCAATCTTACATTTCTGTTGCTATGCATATTCACATGTAAATGCTTTACACAAACGAGTGATATGCTTTCATTCATGAACATAGACAACTTTTATAACATGGCGCCAGATACTCTTAGTATATTGATTATTTTTATATGTTTATATTAAAAACGCAGCTTAAATGATGCTCAATCTTATTTTCTACATGAATTCAAACATTTCAACTGGAAAAAATATCGTTTAAAATCAAGGTTCCACCAGAAAAGAAAATTGGCGGGAAAATCACCATTTTATATTTATGTATCATAAAACCATACAATAACTTATTGTATTCTGATAAGCAAAGATGATTTTGAAATATATATAGACAAGAGAGTTTATACCCTTTATAACACACATATGAAAAGGCAACAAGTACATTTCTTTCGTACATATTAATGAAAATACAGTTAATCATTTTTTTCTCTTTTCATTCATTCTTACTTCTTAACTTTTGATTTTGAATTAAAATTTACAGTAAGCATATGGCTACTGTTCTCTCTTTTAATCTTTCATAATTTAAAAAAAAGCTTGGCAATTATATATCATTGTTTATGTGATATAAACGATATGCAGTTTTACATACATGTATACACATGTTTGATACGTTTTAAATATATAAAGATACATAGAAAGCTTTTGGAGATCTAAAAAGTTTGCGTTAAATAAAACAATAGAGTACTGAAATATACCTTAAATATAAAGCTGAAAGAAAGCATCTAGATATATTATGTTTTCGTTTTGGGGAGAAAAATCAACTTTCACACAGTCGTGTATACTTGTACAACCACAAAAGAAAACAAAATCAAATTAATTTCTGTAACAGCATTCACCACAATTGAGTACAAAAATCAAACCGCACTAGTTGACACATCAGAAGTACTTTCATCTTTCACGAACGATTCATAAAACCAAATCCCTGCTTTTACTCCGTCAGTATTTCCAATATATACATCAAACCATCTGTAATCGAATTAAAATGGGGGGTATTTTAAATACAATTATTAAAATGTTGCAACTTTTAAATATAGTCAATCGTCATTTAGAAACCATTTTTCACAAATCGAATGTGTGTATGTAAAGATTTTACGAGTTAAAGCGATCATTTACTTACAAATCACTGCCGATTACCGCTTACGTTTATACGTCCATTAAAAAAAAAGATTACTCTTTTCAACTTGTTAAATTCTCATATTTGATAATTTTCCAATTTTCTGAACAAGACGCATCAGTATGACGGCGAAGATCAAAGATCATTAAAACGTACACGATGAAACTAAGTTCTAAATTATTGCAAAATAATAGTAAACGTGATCTTCTGAGAGACTTTAAAACATTCACTGATCAAACAATCTTAAGAGTACTACGACCGATAAAGGAAAATATAGCTTCCGCGATATGGGAGGAGCGGGAGGGGAAAAGTTATCCACAATCCCGGTACCCCCCCCCCCCCTTTCTTGATTTTTACTTCTTCCATATCTTCCGTTGTTATACTTACGTATTTATAATTAGACTTCATTTTCAATGAAAGATAAACTATATATATATATATATATATTATTTGTGTAATGCACCTTATGTTCTAGGCCTTAGCACGGTTGGTTAAAGTTGTTGCTTTTTTTTAGGTAATTTGTCTCAGCATAAAGGGATGTAAATCTACTACGCTTTTCTTTAATTTCAATGTCACATTCATGCATTTGATGTATAGAATTTCCTTCACATTTTGTGTATTATATTGAGAGGTAATACTTTGATTCTAAGTATGACTATTTTTATTCAAAAGCTACAACTTCTAGATCGGGCAAGCAGATTTTCCTCTGCGTGGTAAAGAAATTTTATGAATAATAGTCTAGACATGAAGTACACCCACCGCATGTCAATGAGAGAAGTCACCAAAATAACACTCACGCGCACACTTGCTCACGTGCATGCTGACGTAAATAAATTATACTTCACAAATAAACATACTCGTAACAAAACATGCAGGCAGTTTAGACCTGTAAATAGTCTAAAAACAAATATCTTTCTACATATCCACGTCTAAAAATTATGAAATAATAAAAATAAAAATAAAAAAAAAATTATAAAACAGCACTTTAACTGTAAAAATCATACATATCAATAGAATCTATACAAATATATATTTATTTATATATATCAATTGGCATAATTATGTGAAATTTCATATACGATTTTCTATTATATCAAATAGACCCCTTTAAATCCGACAGTAAATACCCCAAAGGAATTCTGTAGGGTCACTCTGACTTTGACCTTGATGAAGAGAGTTTGGGAACAAAGCCATGTCACACAAGGCACCATTGAGCAAATCAATGCTATTGTCAAGGCCGACTGTTAAGGTCAGTGAACAGGAGATGCTTACCCTTACTGGGCGCCTGATCCCGTTATCGATTGATGATCCATGTTTTTCCATTCACCACTTTTAAATGTCTACCTACTAACTAACATTGATATCGTGCTTGTAGTTCCGGTCTGTTGTCCCAATAAAATTGTCTCTTTATTACTCTGAATGAAGTCTGAGAGTCCGTGGAATTCGACTGTTACGGTTTTATGCAACGTGCACCAGTTTTGGCCATGGATTCACTGTGACCTTCACCATGGAGGTAGTACCTAGGGTTAAGGTTATGATACACTGAATATGTCATTGATAATAATTGTGGGTGAGGGATGACGAAATCCTTGGTACTGCCGAGGACACTGAGGCCATACACTCATTTGGGACATTAGATCATTTTGGGACTTGGCACTGAATGTATGTCTTAGAGTCAAAGCCTTGATACACTCAATCTTATTGAAACGCGACTTGTACTTCGTTCCTCTACGCTACTCTCCATGTACAAGATCTTACAACTGCCGATTCGAGGTCATCTCAGGATGACCTTTCAGTACAGCCAGTCAGAATTTGAGTTAGAGATCTTTCGGTATTGTTTGTATGTAATATAACACCGAAAGATCTCTAACTCCAATTCTGATTGGCTGTTCTGAAAGGTCATCCTGAGATGACCTCGAATCGGCAGTTGTAAGATCTTGAACATGGAGAGTAGCGTAGAGGAGCGAAATACAAGTCGCGTTTTAATAAGATTGTGATACACTCATGCGTCATGTGCTGTGGAGTATGAAGATTCATGCTACAGATAAGGTGGTGTGCAACAGAAACAAGTATTTTTAAGTCACAGGCTCACTATATGACATTGACCTTGGAAATATGACCTTGGGTCGATGTCGTAACACACCTTTGTGTCATGGGTGCGAAGTATCAACCAGATCAAAGTAAGAATATAGATTTTAAAGCGTGGATATGCTCTGATGGGCAGACATACAACGTGATTCCTATTCAACTCCGTACATTTTTACGAAGCATATAGTAAATTTGTGTCCCTGGTCAAAAGCGCTTAATTGTCAATTAAATCTTCGTAAACTTTACTGCATGGTAAAGTTTAAGCACTATTGCACTTTAATTACACAAATAATTATTATGTTGAAAATGTCTCGTGAATAATTGAAGTTCATTATCATAAACACGTGGAAAAAGTCCTTAAAATTACATAATATAGCGTAAATCACACGAATGTCCGACTTGATATCCATTCCTTTACTTGGGAATATCATGCCACATGATTGAAAGATGAACTTATTCTCACAGAAGCTAATATTATAAAAATTTGGTTGCCACAAAAGTATGACATCATACTAGCTACACTTCATCCGGATTTCTCGATGTGATATCGATTCCTAAGATTGCACCTTGCCATATACATTTAGGTTCAACGATATCTATGTGACGCAGGCATCATTATATCACCTGAAATTAAGTTATAAGTTCTTTTGAAATTTGTAGGAGACCACAGTGACTAATGGACTTCCTAATGGAATCCTATGATATCCTAATGTCACTTAAAGCTGTTTCTCAAAGTAACCATAAAGATATACAGCATTCATATCATAAAAGCACAAACAATAAAGACCTCTGAAACTCTATAGTATATAAAGTTCGTTTCTATGAAAACGTTTTGTAAAGGTTAAGTGAGCTTGATTTCTGACATCCGACCCTTTGACCTCATTAAGCCATATGGACATGATTCCTATGGTTGTTTAGAGCTAGAAGATTGGCTTGACATTTATGTGTGATCACAATTTCAGCAGGATGGGTCTGTTCCCAGGGTTCTCCATCCACTTGCATGGGTACGTTACTGTCTTTTAGGGTTATCTGCATTAACAAAAACATCGTTACCTCAATATCCATTTCTTAAAACTAAAACAAATAATGAAAAATAAATATCACTACACATACATGTGTATAGTTTCAGAGTCGCATATGCGTATTTCAACAACGTGTATGTCTCTTCAGTGATGCTCTTAAATAAATAAACTACTAAATAAATAAATAAATTTGTTTTATGCCACAACGCATTACTACTTAATTCTCCGTATTTACATTTTAATGATCATTTTAACAAAAATCAGTAATTTTCGAACACTTCTGTTAGGTTCCCGACATTTGATTCCAGAATATGATGTATAAAATACCCGCCAACTCACACTTTTTTCTTCTATAATAAGCACAACAAACATAACTTTTTTGCAGCAGCCTTATACTTATTTAATAAAATATGAAATTAAAACAATTTGTAATATTTTCATTTAATTCTAAAAACAATTGAACCCGTTTACTCGAACATCGTTTTCTCGAATTTCTTGTTAACTCAAACTAATTTTTTAAGTCCAAGTTCTAATTTTCTCTATATAAATATATGTCCCTTGGTCGAATTCCGCTTAACTTGAACTAAATGACATAGATCCTTGGAGTTCGAATTATCGAGAGTCGACATGTACATTGTAGATATATTATGAAGCGGCTTAGTTACCTTGACAACCTTTGCTTGACCTAATCTGATTGGATCCGCTAGACCGACCTGAAGCTGTGCAATATGGAATGAAGAGTACAGACCCATGATCTCCAGCAATCCATCATCATACCTACAATGAGATTAAATAAAGACAAATCTTAACTATTTTCCAGAACTTACTCCAATTAACTCACTGACAGGTTAAGTGTCACGGCATAAAGTGTCGAAAACTTAAAAGAAGTGTGAGTTTTCATTCTTGTGATGCTCTATGTTGCAATAGTTCAAGTACAAAGAGACCATAAAAGCACAACTTGTGGGATTGGAATCTGACAATGATATACGACAGAGAGGCTATTTTGTCGTCTTAGATAAAGATATTCAAACAAACTCGACTCTTGTGATATTTTGCAACAGAAAGGATTATAATATTATGTCAAAATGCACATAAACCCAATAGTTAATCATTTTCTGGACTACAAGCAGCAGCAGCAACAGTAGTAAACAGTTGTTGTAGTAGTATATTGAGTTTTGATCGAATCTACTGAAAAGCATTTCATTTGGAGACCATTCAAGCAACTTGTCGCGTGGTAAACGTACATTGAACTTTAGGACCACTATTTCTACTTCAATACTAAAACTGTATGAAATGAATTCTGCAAACTTTACAATTCTTTTTAATTCAAAGTAATCACTCAGTATACAGGAAAGAATCATGTTCCGGACGAAAATATGAAAATTAAATCACAGACGGTTTCAGAAGTGTCAAATAAAAGATACCTATAATATCATTTTATGTAAGGTCGATAGTGTTACAGGTATTAACTTGACTCTAATATGTCTGGATCATGAAATGTGACTGTATTGCATGATTAAGGAAAATTAAGCCTATTTAGTGAAAATACTTATTGAAATACAAGAGACCAAGTTGCTCAAGTTTCGTACACTTGATCCAAGATACACGTATTCCTTTCATGACTTTTGAACTTTGTATTCACATTTTGTGTTATTCATCGCCATTTACCGCTGTCTCTTTGAAATGTGAAACTGTTTGCTTTCCTAAACATATTCCACCAAAAAAATTAAAACTAAATGCAAACTGCGACGCCAGAAAGACAGACGACCGGACGGTGAAAATTTCTTATTAAACGAAATTCCTTTGTAGGCTGATTAGAGTTTCAAATAGCTTTCAGTAATTTTTCAATCATTTCAAGATAGGGAAGCAAAAGTGCTTTGTGCTGTGGTAAAAAATTCCGGATCAAATTCAAAATTATTATTTGATTGTTCAAGTTTAAAAGTCTGAATTTAGTACTACATGTATTATGACATTGAATGATTTAAAGTGATCAATTTTAGAATCACTTGACATGTCGGTTACGTTCAACGAGTCATTAAGTAAAATGAAATCAAACAACCACTGAAGTCTTCACAAAAAGTGCTACTCCATGGAGCGAGGGAAAAACATTGTATATTTTTGAACCACTTTTCACATCAAACGCTGTTATTAGAAGCCACAGGAGCAACAACATCGTACAGAATCTGCACATACAATCTAATACAATTATTGATACGACATAAATAAGTACATAATAAATCTGAGGTTGGAATGACATGGAGATTTTCCCACATTTCCATTGCTGGTATCTTACATAAGATGGCCTGGGAAAATCAGAAAGACCCTCGATAACTGGCACTTGAGAGTTTATATTTTATACTTTGTGAAAGATATATTGCGTTGACATCTGCTTCTCAATCCTCCAAGAATTACAGTAGTGGGAGTGCGATACACTCATAACACAAATCTCTAACCTTGAAGTCGACTTAAAAATCTGAATTGTTATTAATCAAAAGAGTATATTAGGAAGGAAAGGAAATAATTTAGAGAATGAAAAATAGATTTCGTTACGACATGTTATATTTTGTTGTCTTCATTATCTCAAAATATAAAATTCATTACTTATACAAGTCTATTTTGTGAACGAGAATCTCAATTGTAAACATTGGGTCGTCATCATGGTTAGTCCGATCCTTATCCCTAAGCCACGCATGTTGCCAGCTGGGCCAACCCCCAACCCTTTCAAAACAGGGAATACACTCTCAATTGTATAAAACTTCATGTCATGAAAGATATGTAATAGGCAAAATACATGGAGAGAAAATACCACAAAATTAAAAACAAAGCAAGATTCAAACAATGCAAGTGCTCAATCGGTTTTACATCTGAGAATATGATGTCCTAAGATGGTATCTGAGGTGAGTGGTCTCCTCTATAGTTTTTCCTGGATCAGCCGCTGCACTTAAATTGCCACGATTCATTTATTGTATGATAAATGTCTTAAAGTCACGTTTCAAAACATAAGCCAGCAGTATGTGTCTCTCTTGTCGGATACATAGTCATTTACCAGTATGTACATTATATTGCCAAAACCGACAGCAACTCATTGATCTAAAAAAGTAATTAGACACCTGTTCTAACTTGCTTTCTTTTGTCTCAGGTCAAGATTATTTACAATACAAATGAATGGCAGATTTTACACTGTTGACATGGTCTAGTCGATGCTCAAGTCTCGTACTGGTTTTGAAAATTCAGTAATTGTTACATAACGATCACTGGACCACGTTGGTATTCGTCCCATGATTGTGTCATTCTGTTGAGACGTTGGTGACTCGCTTCCATAGCATGATACGACTAACAATTATTAAAAAGAGACGAAACCCCACAACCCCCCCCCCCCCCCAAAATCAAACTAAACCACTGACAAAGTTATGGTTGATGTACCGTGATGATTGTATACTATTAGCACGGATACGGTCAAGGTCATTGGATTCTAAAATCATGCTACTTTTCATATCACTACCAATGTCAAGTTGACTGAGCCGAGTCAACTCACGTATTTTGTTCAAAGTCTTGAACTCTTAAAAAGGACCAAATCTTCTATCGTACTGGTAGTGCCGCGTTCAAACCTCGTGTTGCTGTCAAGAACAACATCGTCTTGAATGATTGGTTATTAAAGCTCTATTTTTGTGGAGTTCGAGTAGCTCAGTCGGTTAGAGGGTCGGATGCATGACATCTAGGTGATTCGGTACCATAGGTCGTGGGTTCGAGTCCCCGTTTGGGAACCAATATAAGTGAAATATAGAGTGCCTTGTTGGCTGTAGTGTCTTTGTGCTTTATATGATCGTCTTATTTGTTTTTATTTCTACAGGTATTTCGATCCAAGGTCCATAGTACTCCCAGGTGTTTCATTGATTCTATTTGTGCTTTAGATATATATGGGTGTGTGTGTATGTATGTATGTATTATGCGTGTTATCTGTAAGAGGATTATCATGGGAAAGACAGCAGAAATAGTTGACTTTTTAATTTGTCGGGAACAACATATGGTATATGTGATAATTGATAAAAGTGGAGCTCTGATGAATGTCACATGTGGTACACATCTTTCAGGCCAGAAATGACAAAAACAAGATGTGTGGAAAATCCCTATAGTAAACATTGCAAATGACATAAACCACAGTCACCGTCAAAGGAACGGCATTGAAATGTTATGAAGTCTAAAGGGTAGTGTTCAAAGAGGCTCACATGTCAATTGTACGGAAGTCTGTACAGATGTGACAGACGGTCAGACAAACAAAATTATCACCGAGTATCGCTGTGCCACCACCAAGTCGGCAGGAAATGTGATTTGTTAAATGATACTTGGTACACAATGTTCCCTATATCAAGGGCAAAAAGTAGGGCATGGCGATGAGGTAGAGTCGTGTTAAAGGCAGAACAAAATGTGTTCGTGAAACACTAATGCCCCCGAAGGCAACACATTTTGCAATGTCCTATATCTTAATTTCACCCCATCACATGGGAATACAAATGTGACATATGGAAGCTCTACCTATTACGATTCATGAGTTATAACCGATGTTAAAGTTTTTAGAATATAGGCCTAAGGTCACAACGTCAAAACGTAATGTTCCTACGGAAAGGTCTTGTAACAAGGATCAAGCATGTGAAATATGAAAACTCTATCTCTTACGGTTTAATAGTAAACGCTATATTCCCCCTTGGTCTACAAGACAGGGGCATAAAAACAAAACAATGACACAGTCAACTGAGCATATGTTAAAACTATCTATGATATTTCTTCCATGTATCTTATTACCCTTTTTAATCTTTCCAATTAATGATATTGATATACAGGTAACGTTTCCAGGAAAATACAGTCTTTTTCAAGAAAAATATGTAGCAATAAAGCAAATACATCAAAAGTTCAGAAAAACTTTTATATCTAAACTGAATTCTGCATCTTTTATCTTTATTAATGTTCAGATATATATATATATATATATATATATATATATATATATATATATATATATATATATATATATATATATATATATATATATATATATATATATAAATATATATACACAGGAGTATCAAAAGTTATCAAAATGATATACTGTACTAGAATATACATATAAAATCATCATCGACAAGGTGGCAAAATAATAACGTAAAATCACAAGTGTGGTAAAAAAAAAAATAAAAAAATTTATGGAATTCCAAAAACCTTTCGATCTTTATTTTCTTTTTACACCTTGATCCTCAAGCAGTAAGATAAATAGTGAAGGAGACCATGTGGAAGTCTTCAGGCAGGTACTTGTGTTTCAAGACTCCTCTGCAGAAAGCCGCAGTGTGGCCGTTAAGCCAGTGCGAGACTGGCAGTGTCAATGGCAGTAGTCTAGTTTATGACTTGTGTTTCTTTTTGACATGACAAGAGCAATGTATGGGAAAACACTAAGAAAATAAGTATTTAAACACATGATTAGTGAATCTTTGAGTGGCAGGGTCAAATGGTGCCCGCTTTGTCGCCTTTGTGTAATCTTTTTTTTTCAAGTGCCGGGGTTATCGTTTTCAGTTAAAAATAATTTCTGTCAGTGTTAATTATGTCTGTACTAAAATAATCAGCGATATCAAAATGGAGTCGTTCACATGTTTTCAATAAGAACTAATCTCAGTCAAGAGAGGACGTGGTACATTGGGTTTGAAATTGTCGAAATTTGAAAACCTGTTCTTGTGCATGCGAGGATCCAAAGGGGTGGACCGGGGTCTGAACCCACCCTGAGATTCCGCAAAATGTTCTTGTTATTTTTCGATGTAAAATAAATTATTTTATAAACAAAAACATGGATTAACCCCCTCTCGCAAAAATTCCTTAGTGATGGACCCCCTTTCGACAAAATTTCTGGATCCGCGCCTGTTGTGTTATATACTTATACATTTTCTTATTGTGTTGGAACATTTATATGTATGCAAAGACACAGACACCTTGCGTAAATTCTTGAAGGTCTTTAGTTTACGAGCAGAGCTTTAAATATATACCACTTTGGGTTACAAAATGAAGTAGGTCAAGAAATATACATGCATAATGAAATTTGTAGTGAATCATATATGTATAGAAGTACTCGGAATCACATAGGTTCATTTGTGATATTCTGTTTAATGATAATAAAATCTGTCGACAAAATCTTATCATGCATCGTGTTTTGTATGCATACAAGTTCCTTTTCGCATCAGGTCTGGCATGAAAGATCCTCTTGAGTAACTAGAGTTCGCCATGGTACACCCTTGTCATTACACACACACACACACACGTAACTTCAGACAATTAGGAGTCTTAGAAGAAGTCCGTTCATACCTGCGATTACACACACACACACACACACACACACACACACACATACACACGTAACTTCAGACAATTAGGAGTCTTAGAAGAAGTCCGTTCATACCTGCGATTTACAGGCCTTGATATAAAGAGAAAAGAAACCTGTAAATTCTGTTCCTAAATCCTTTCCCCGAGTCAGGTATACGGATTGAGACATTTAGCGGTTTTTTGTTTGCATTTTTGTTTTGTCTCGTGAAGATGTCCCATAATACGATATTTATTTTTTGTAGTAAACTACACAATTATGAAGAGACAGAGTATCCCTGTCTTGCGTTACATATACATGTATATATATACCTTGGTTGCTGAAGGCCGGAGACCGGATCAGAGGTGCCCCACGGCTGGCAGCCAGCTCCCCAACTAGAGATGTTCAACACCACAAATCCCTCGATCTCGGGAAGATCCAAAGGCTGTCCGTCAAGTTCAACCTGTACAATTTCAAAATAGTTATTTTAAGCGTATGCGCTTTACATACATATGACATAACTGCATGTCTACTAATTGAACAATACGTGACCCGTGCAATAAATTTGAAACCTTGGTGATACGCCTTGGGTGTCGCATTTCTTTGATCTGGATGTATTTCATGCTATACACTCATCTACATCTGAATCGCATTTCAAGAACAAAGTTGATCTGGGTGTTCTTTAGAGTTAAGGAAGATAAATGTGGACAAGCGTAAAAAAGGAATAACAACCACTTGCGCACTTGCTCGATCTAATGCATGGACTTTAATTCATTCTTGTATTTTATTTCTCCTCTGAACAGCAGCTGGACTTAGTTACATTGATCACGACATCAAGTCGCTTTAGTATTTTGAGTATACATAAACACTTATCATACCTTAATTTTCTTGTGCAGATGTTTGCATTCGTTGCCTAACACGTCTTTGGTACCGTAATAAAAGTAGCATAGCTGCAACACGAAAGAAAAGAACTTAGCATGTAAAACGTTTGACTGATCACAGGTCCCTGCAAGTAAAATAATTATAACTCCCCCCCCCCTCTTTTTTTCCTCTGACTCTCCCTCCCTCCCTCTCTCTCTCTCTCTCTCTCTCTCTCTCTCTCTATGTCTTTCTCTCTCTACTCAATGACTGCACTCTTTCTTTGCTTTTTTCATTTCACGAGCGCAGTCACTGAGTCTGAGTAGAGAGAGAGAGTTAGAGGGAAAAAAAAGGGGGTTGGTTGGTTTATAATTATTCTGTTTGAAGGGACCTGTGTGACTGATGGCTCGATTAGTTTGTATCCACGTACCTGACTGTACACACGTATTAGATTACGGGCACGAAAGGTGACCTTCATAACTAACACCCCTATCCACTTCTTCTCAAATAAAATATATTTGAAACCATGCTGAATACCTTATTAGACCTTTTGATCGCATACATAGACAAAATCTGATATAAAGAACAACGCGTGCTATTGCAGTCTCAAAGGTGGAAAATAGGTAGAACAGCAAATGCTAACGAGTCAAAAATGTAATTTATTTGTATAGAAGATATGTAATATGAAAGTATTATCGTAGAATTTCTCGATACGATATGAATTTACTTTAACAAAAATATGTTTAATTTATCAAAATGAAGATTGTTTCAAATGCCTTTTTTTCAAAAAAAAAAAAAAAAAAAAAAAAAAAAACCAAAAAAACAACCCCCCCCCAAAACCCAAACAAGAGGCCCAAGTGGGCCTATATCGCTCACCTGAGTACCTAGATTATCAGTCATGCATGAAGGAGAATTCATTTATTTTTGCATTAATGTGACTAAGTCAACACAGATGTTGAAAATATGTCAAATTTTATTTCAGGCTAGAATAAAAAACAACACTTTTTTGCACATCCATTCAGGTGATTTTGATATTAAGCATTTCCTTTGTCTCTGCAAGAAGTCATTCAGGGCAACAAGTTAGTCATTTTCTTTAGGTGGGGCCTTTTGTTGACTGATTTCAAGTCTGGGTCATGAACAACAATTGTTTCAAATATTGTCCAGATCTAACTTAAAATTGCCTAATTTCATATGTTGAGTGTTGAGAAACATCTAAAAACTTATTTAGATGTGTAAAGAAATGAAAAAAAAATTTTGACCACAGCTGGATTTGAACCGCTACTCTCCATATTTCAATTACCAAGTGGTATATGTACTATTGTGAGAACTGCTTTTTAGACATGGTGGCATTATCTGTTAACCAATTTGGATGAAATTTACCAAATTGATAGAGGACTTTTAGTACTTCATGTATTCCATGTTTCATTAAAATCTTTCATGTGGTATAACAGCAGAAGTGAAAAATGTGATTGAATTGTTCCTATACACCCTCATTTGGAAGTCTTAAAAAAATTCATAGAAAATCCAAAAATTGAGATATTGACAAAATTCTTTCAAAGTAACAATCCTTACCATAATTATGATCACAATAGTCCATAAGAAATCATCATTATCAATTAACTAGGAAATATGACACTTTTTTCTGCATTGAATACCAAGTCCAAAGAAATGTCGAAAAAAATTCTAAAATTTGATTTTGGAAGGGAACCAAAATGACAATACATCTTCACTCATCCCTCTAGATCATTTCTATGCATTCTGTTTGTCTCTGTATACAGCCCGTATGAAAAAGAATATTGTTAAACGAGGGAACTCTTTTGTGACCTACTCTTGACTATGGTGGCGCCACCTGTAAAGAGGTCTCGACGAAAACAACAGAATTTGAAGAGGATCATAAGTGACTTATTTCTACCAAGATTTATTAAAATCCCTCAAACAGTTTTGTAGAAAAAGTTGAAAATGTGAAAAATGGCCAAAACACCCCCCCCCCCCCCCCCCTTTTTTTTTTTGGAAGTCTTAAACGTAAAATTCCTAATTTCATATGTTGAGTGTTGAGAAACATCTAAAAACTTATTTAGATGTGTAAAAAAAAAAAAAATTTTTTTGACCACAGCTGGATTTGAACCGCTACTCTCCATATTTCAATTACCAAGTGGTATATGTACCATTGTGAGACCTACTTTTAGACATGGTGGCATTATCTGTTAACCAATTTGGATGATCCGCACAAAAAACAAAACCTTTGAAAAGGACTATGAGTACTTGCATCCTACCCAGTTTTATCACAATCCTTCAAGTTGTTCTGTAGATCAAGTTGAAGATATGAAAAATTGTCCCCCCCCCCCCCCCCCCTTTTCTTGGAAGTCTTAAAAAATTCATGAAAAATTCAAAAATCGAGACATTGAAAAAATTCCTTCGCACCAGCATTCCTTACCATAGAAATGTTTAAATGAAACCAAATGAATGCATCAATGTTTACTAAAAGAAAATAATAACTCTTTAATGCATTAAAATAACAAAGTCCAAAATAAAAATGAAAAAACGTCAAAAATTTGATTTCGGAATGGAACCAAAAATATCAACACTTCTTCCCATATGCCCCTAAATCATTCCTATGCAGTCAGTTTGTCGCTGTATGCACCCGATCTGAATAAGAAGTTTGTCAAAGGAGGGTACCCTCTGTGACCTACTTTTGTCTGTGGTGGTGCCACCTGTTCATGGATCCTGACAAAAATGACCACATTTGTCGGGGACCTTGAGTATTTGATGCATGCCAAGTTTCACTGAATTCCAGCAAGTGGTTCCGAAGAAAAAGTTCAAACTGTGAAATGTTTACACCAATTATCCCACCCCCCTTTTTCTTGAAAGTCTTAAAAAATTCATAAAAAATCCAAAACATAAAATATTGAAAAATTTTCTTCGCAGTAGTATTTCTTACCATCAAAATGATCAAATTAAACCAAATTAATGCATCAATGTTTACTAAAAGAAAAAAATACCTCTTTTCTGCATTAAAACTACCAAGTACAAAAAAACGTCAAAAAAACGTCAAAAATTTGATTTCGGAACGGAACCAAAAATAACAACACTTCTTCACACATCCCTCTAGATCATTCCTATGCATTCGGTTTGTCTCTGTATGCCCCCGGTCTGAAGAAGAAGTTTGTCAAAGGAGGGTACCATCTTTGACCTACTTTTGCCTGTGGTGGCGCCACCTGTTGATGAATCCGGACGAAAAACAACAACACTTGTAGGGGACCATGAGTACTACATGCTTATCAAGTTTCATCAAATTCTGTTCAGTGGTTCTGGAGAAGAAGTCGAAAATGTGAAAAGTTAACGACGGACGACGGACGACGGACGACGGACGACAGACGACGGACGGACGACGGACGACGGACGGTGATTGATCACAATAGCTCACTTGAGCCTTTGGCTCAGGTGAGCTAAAAACCCAAGAAAACAAAACAACACCGAAAGGCATGGCTGGTTTGCAAAGCAAGTTCCAAACGAAGTCAAAGTCACAAGGTCAAAAGAAAAAAAAAACGGTATCAATTAAAAGCTATGATTTTAAAGAACTAATGTGAGAAGTAAGTTTTTCAAAAAGTATATCAAAGTCCAAGGTCACTAGGTAAACAAGAGCAACGCCTAGCGTGGCATAATACGCCCGTCGCTTACTTTGGACGGAATCAATGTGAACGTATGGTTTTATTACCCCTTTGGTAATACTTTAATGAAATATTGAAATCAAAAAAGAGGGAAAGTCCTATAACTCTGTAATAACAAAATGGAATTTGCTAAAAACTAAAAAGTGGCTTACCCTACACTATTTAAGCATTCTGTATAAGTTTCATGAAAAACAACTGAGGTTTACTTGAGTTATCACGTTACATATCATCTCCATAGCATCTTATCATAGTGACAAAGTTTTATTCTCTTTGTATGATGTGACCTTGACCTTTGACCTATGACCTTGGGTCAAGGTCATGACACACCCTTGAGTCCTAAGTAACAATTCTGTGAAATAATATTGAAATCCATGCACAGGGGAAGAAGTTATGGCCCGAACAAGGTTTTACTCACTTTGTATGTTGTGACCTTGACCTTTGACATTCACGGTCATAACACACGCTTGGGTGCTAAGTAACAATTCTGTGAAATATTATTGAAATCTATGCACAGGGGAAGAAATTATGGCCCGAAGAAAGTTTCATTAACTTTATATGTTGTGACTGTGACCTTTGACCTATGACCTTGGGTCATGTGTAATTACTCTGTGAAATATTATTGAAATCCATGCACAGGGGAAAAAGTTATGGCCCGGACAAGCTTTTACTCATTTTGCATGTTGTGACCTTGACCTTTGACCTATGACCTTGGATCAAGGTCATGACACACGTTTGGGTCCTAAGTAACAATTCTGTGAAATATTACTGAAATCCATGCACAGGGCAAGAAGTTCTGGCCCGGACAAGGTTTTACTCACTTTGTATGTTGTGACCTTGACCTTTGACATTCACGGTCATAACACACGCTTGGGTGCTAAGTAACAATTCTGTGAAATATTATTGAAATCTATGCACAGGGGAAGAAATTATGGCCCGAAGAAAGTTTCATTAACTTTATATGTTGTGACTGTGACCTTTGACCTATGACCTTGGGTCATGTGTAATTACTCTGTGAAATATTATTGAAATCCATGCACAGGGGAAAAAGTTATGGCCCGGACAAGCTTTTACTCATTTTGCATGTTGTGACCTTGACCTTTGACCTATGACCTTGGGTCAAGGTCATGACACACGTTTGGGTCCTAAGTAACAATTCTGTGAAATATTACTGAAATCCATGCACAGGGCAAGAAGTTCTGGCCCGGACAAGGTTTTACTCACTTTGCATGTTGTGAGCTTGACCTTTGACCTTGGGAAAAATGGACAGCGAACGGATAGTGAACAGATATGCAGATATTTTTGAAAAAAAAAATCTTGAAATTTTTTAGTCCAAGCAGCCCCCCCCTTTAACACCCCCTCCTAAAAAATTATAAATTTCTCTAATAAGTAGAAAAAGATATCAATACCAGTAAAATATGTGATAGTTGGTACATTTTACTTGCTTCATGCTAAATTTCATAATGTTTTTACAAAAATTAGATTTTTTTATGAATTTAAAAATAAAAATCTTGAAATTTATAAGTCCAAGGGCCATAAATCCGTCAAAAGTGATCAATCGTAAAAAACTCGAACTGGTACTGACGCCGCTTCATATAAAGCAATATACCAAATTTCAATTCAATATCTTGAAATACGGCCAAAAAAGTCCGGAAAACATGACCTAGGAAATTTGGTCAACCCCCCCCCCCCCCCCCCCCCACCTCCTAAAATTATAAATTTCTCAAAAATGAGGAGAAAGATATTACAACCCGTAAATATGTGATGGTTGGTACATTTTACTTGTTTCATGATAAATTTCATAATGTTTCGACAAAAAATAGATTTTTAATGAATTTCTGAAAAAATCTTGAAATTTATAAGTCCAAGGGTCATAAATCCGTCAAAAGTAGGTCAATCGTAAAACAAAAACCTCGAACTGGTGCTGACGCCGCTTTAAATAAAGCTATATACCAAATCTCAACTCAATATCTTGAAAGACGGCAAAAAAAAGGAGAAGTCCGGAAAACATGACCCCTGACGGACGCACGGACGGACGGACCGACGCATGAACGGACTGACGTCCGGACAGCGCAATAACATGATACGTCCCGTCTAATGACGGGCGTATGAAAATCATGGCATAATTCGAAAGCTCTGGTATTAATTAAGGAACCTATGTGTGAAGTATTATGTTTATCCTCCTCTTAATTGCTAATATTTTGCTTCAACAAGAAACTTAAACAAAACGTTGACGGACAGACAGACGGACGCACGGACATCGCCAATCTATAAACCGGAATTGCTTTGCCATCCAGCCAAAGTGGGGATTTAATACGAGTTTTCTTATTTGAAGGATACTTAAGTTTGGTTGTTTTTATCTTGTTTTACGTTACGCAAAGATTATATATACGTTAATGACCTCAGTCTGATGCACTGATAATGATGATGACCTCCATCTTGTCAAGAAACCGACAATGAGCTGGTGGTATTCGATCCCAGTATCTCTCGGTTACATACCTAACACTCTGTGGAATAAGGTTTACAGTCACTGGGAAAGGGATGAACTTTGAATAATGCATACAAGCCTATGCATGACTATGCATCTTAAGGCGCGTTATTCAATATTCACCACCTTTAATATGAACTCTTTCTGTAGTGATGTGATTTTTAAAAATTTTGTGGATGGAGGTATATATATAAATATCCGTAATTTTTCATTAATTACACCCTCCAAGAAGACAATAGTTTTGATTTAAAAAAACTCCTACTTTTAGGTCAATTTGATAATAATTTGCTCTTCAAATATTCATACTTTCGATTTCCACAGTTTCGGCATCACTGAAGAGAGATAAGCTGTCGAACTGAGCATAAGGTGCACCAAAATAATATACATACAATGTATATGTTATATCATTTATATAAAGATTTTGCTCTTTATATACAGTTTTGAAAATATCTAAACAAAAACAAATTTAAAAAAAGAGGGGGGGAGGGGAGATCAACAGAAATACGGAATGCAGATGTATTTTTCCTTTCGATTTTTAAATCCCTCCTTTAAAGCAATGTTTACTACTGGTTTGTAGAATCACCAAACTTTACTGTAATTCAAGTAACCCTGATGTTTGCAGACGAGTGCCTTGTTAAAAAAGAAGTGCAGAAAATTCCTGGTATTTGTTTGAACTCTACTCACTAAAATGTTTTCAAATACTGTTCAAAATGTTGTAATAATTTCACAACAGTGAGGTTAATGCACAATCTTTACATCTCATGCCTTTCTCAGTGTCTGTAATTTGTCGAACTCAGTTTACGGAGCCGTAATGAGCCGAGGGGATTGGTTGACAAGGGACTCGGAGTAATTCTTGTGGGAAAGTGGCTGTATAAAGCCAGACCTGCTGTTTCCATCAACCTATATTTCGGGGTTTTATCACACGAAGTCGGAGCACATCTGAACCTGCCCACTCTTACCATAACTTAAGACTACTATCGACCCTCAAATCACCATTACGTTTCGCAATTTTTGCATTATCAACATTTTGTTTGAATAAAAATAAATTTTTACGTTGCAAAATCTGCTAAACATTTAAAGATCAAAAGCAATAGTTGCTGTGGTTTTGTTCAAATACTACAAAATCATTATTTGTTCTATAAATAACGTGATGTTTTATAAATGAGATACAAAAACGTTTTGCTAGACCAAACCGCAATGCTAAGCTGTGGGGTCAAAATAAATGGGTAATGTGGAAGTACTAAAGCATGTTTGTGAGACACTTATTAGATCAGCTGTACCTACAATACTTAAAAGGAGTACCATGGACAAAATTCTATGCCGCCCATTTGTTCTTACTCAAGGGCAGGGGTAGGGAGCAGATTTAGTGTTCGAAAATACAGGTGCACAACTGTAAAAGTTACCCTTTCACTTTCAACCAGCGGATGATTTGTATATATCATAGTTTAGAATACCTTTTCACTTTTCACCATCCGATGATTTGTATATATGATAGTTTACAAGATTGTTACGAGCATAAACCCATGCGCTGACTTGATCATTAATATTATTAAAAATGAAGACGAAGAGAGCGACACGAGTTTTTTCACCTTTCTCATTAATGTCCTTGCTGAGTATGTTAGCATTCTTAGCTTTGTGCTAATTCAGAAAATTCATTATACCTCTGCTTTTTCATTTCAATAAGAAATAAGGTCTCATGTCTCCGATCCAATTAGAACCCACCGCTTTAAATCCAGAAGCTTGAATGTGAATGGCATGTTTACTTAATTCTTTTGGAAATATAAGCTATTTCATCTGAACAAAAATATGAAGCCCATGATTCTTTCTTTCAAGTACTTAAATCAACCAACTAGCAACCCCCCAAACCAACCCCCCCCCCCCCCCAAAAAAAAAACCAAACCCCCAGCTAAACAACCAACTTACTAAAATGATTGAAAACCATGCAACCATTATAATTTTGGTTATTTATAAGAACATGTACATATGCTTGTATACCAGCGAGTCTTTTACTTTTTGTTAAAATCACGCATTACTATGACTTATTCCCTTTTCATATTTAGCAGGTATTGACGTGCTTGTGTATTACACTAAGATTTAGAAGAGATTACGCTGCATGTTTTGATGCACAGACAAAATCGTGCAGTGCCAAAAGACCTTTGAAGCACTTCCCCGATTCAAACTAAAACTTAAGGCGGTTTTGCTTATTCCCTACACATTTTGAACAGTGCCACAAGATATAAACCGTCCTGCTTAAAGTCGCACAAGTACCTTTTGTCAAGACCTGCCGAAGTAGAATATGTTGACGTGAATTTGACATATGTCACAATCAATGTAACAATCAAATGAGATAACGAGGTCATATGATCAACACTTCTACCTCTTTTGATTCAAAACGCTGGTATCATTATCATTCTTGTAAGGTGTGGTGAAATTTTATGAAACAGTTGTGGAGAAGAAGCTGAAAATATTTCAATCAATCAGGGTCATCTTCGATTATGGATCGGGTCGAAAAACACAAACTTGGTAGAGGACCTTACTTACTTCCTATACGTTTTGGTGAAATTCAGTAAAGTGGTTGCAGAGCAGAAGTCGAAAATATGTCAACCAATCACAGCCCATGGTGGCCATCTTGGATTACGGATCAGGTCGAAAAGCACAAACGATAGAAGACCTAAATTACTTACTTCTTGTAAGGTCTGGTGAAATTTTATGAGGCAGTTGTGGAGAAGCTGAAAATGTTTCAATCCATCAGGACCAATGGCGGTCATCTTCGATTACGGATCCGGTCGAAAAACACAAACTTGGTAAAGAACTTACTTCCTGTAAGGTTTGGTGAAATTCTGTACAGTGGTTTCAGAGGAGAAGTTCAAAATGTTTCAACAAATCAGAGCCTATGAAGCCATCTTGAATCACAGATTCAGTTGAAAAACACAAACGTGGTAGAGGACCTTGAGTACTTACTTCCAGAAAGGTTTGATGAAATCCTGTACAGTGGTTTCAGTGGTGAAGTCAAATATGTGAAAAGTTCACGCCGGACGACGACGGACGGCAAGCTATGACAATAGCTCACTTCAGCATATGTAATAAGGAAATGATAGGAGAAGACTGCCAATTGGGAGTTATCAATTTAAGAGACTAAATTTTCAACGCATGTTATCAAGTTATTATTACCAACAAAGAGAAGCTTATGTTGACATGTCAAATGTCCGAAAGGTGAGGATAATGACGAATCACTGAACTTGGAAGTATCTTTTCATTATGAATTTTATTTTCACCAAATCTATCATTTTAAGTACAAGTTCAATGAAATGGATTGTTTAAATAATCTATTCTTTTGCGTTAAATTACAACATACTTGATTATCTTGAATGAAATGAAACACACCATTTCTTGGTATATATAACGTTGTGCGGGTAACTAGACATGTCGCGATATAACTGAAAAATTGTTGAAAGCGACTTATAACACCAATCAACCAGCAAACCAACGCGAAGCAGAAAGGGATCTTCTACGTGCCACGCCTACCGTGACACGGGAGTTCGATTTTTCCTGTCTCATCGGACAGACAGAACACTAGCGTGCCCAGGGCGGGATTCTAACCCGGGACCTCTAGGTCATGAGCAGAGCATCTTATCCACTAGGTCATACCTATAAAGTGTGCATGTGTGAGTAACTAGAGTAGAATATTTCTATAAAGTGCGCATGTGCGGGTTATTTAAATGGAGTATTCTATAAAGTGTGCATGTGCGGGTTACTTAAATGGAGTATTCTATAAAGTGCGCATGTGCGGGTTAATTAAATGGAGTATTCTATAAAGTGCGCATGTGCAAGTAAATGGAGTAAAGTATTCGGAATCCGATAAAGCGTCGCCTGTAAATATAGCTAAAAGATTGGTGTGGCAGACAGACGGACGGACAGACATACAGACGGACAAAGAAACAGACACAAAGACGAATACACAGACAAAGTGTTATACACAAAAAATGAAAGCGAAAATGATATCCGTAAGGCCTAAATGAAATCCACAAGGGTAAACATATCTATAACATACCAAAAAATGTTTACAGATTAAAAACAAGATAGCCCTTGGTGAACAGCTAAAATAAATTAACTATTATAAACGACATTGCTCAGAAAATTCCAAAAGTCGCGTTAACACGATCAAGTCCTAATTTGCTCATTTAAGGGTAGGTGTAAAACTGTATCCTGAATGAACATTAATCGTGTGCTCTATGCTTTCCGTCGTTAAAGTATAGGTAAAGAAGCAGACTTCGTACAGAAATCAAATGTTCCGTTTGCAGACGATTTAGGTTCGATTCTCAGATGGCACCACACTGTTCTTACTTTTATGTTACGAAATGACTGAACAATGGTTGAAAGCAACGTAAACCCCCCAGTATCAACCCACCCACGTTATAGTATATAAGCCAAGGTTTACCTCGAATGGCAGGAGTATCAACCCACCCACGTTATAGTATATAAGCCAAGATTTGCCTCGGATGGCAGGAGTATCAACTCATCCACGTTATAGTATATAAGCCAAGATTTGCCTCGGATGGCAGGAGTATCAACCCACCCACGTTATAGTATATAAGCCAAGATTTGCCTCGGATGGCAGGAGTATCAACTCATCCACGTTATAGTATATCAGCCAATGTTTACCTCGGATGGCAGGAGTATGAAGCCAGTATCGTGTCAGGTGTTACGTCTCGTAAGTTACAGACATTCGCTGTCCATATCGCGGAGGCTCAGCGGCAGGTCAACACCGATATTGTCGGCAAGACGTATGTGCAAAATGGTTGACATCAGCGTGAAACAATAAAAAAAAAATCCCCCTAAACTATCAAGGTTAAGACCTGTGTGTTCAGGAATACCGTCTGCACTGAATGCTTCACTCTATGTTTAGATCAGAACAACAATAACAAAGAAAATTGAATACTCATGTGGTGAAAACTATCACACTTAGTAGCACCTGAAACGAACCGTATGAAATTACATAAATTTGACAAAGTCTTCACTACATTCGTTACACCTGTATTTAAAAACTATCACCGAATGAAAGAATAATTGGAAGTATAAGAACAAGCTGACGTTGATCGGTAAAGTACATTAAAAAGACATCTACAGGATAACTATCAGAGACTGTATAAACATTTTTTACGTTTTCCATGCGATTACGTCAGCTATGATGGACGTATAAAATCAGAAATAAATAGTTTATTTCTTATCTTTTAAGTGTTGACAAATGATGAAAAAATTCTAAAGGGTAAAATCGTTCGGAGGAAAACTGCACGATTCAGGAAGAATTTCCAATGTAGTGAACGTTACTGCAAGCAATCTGATTGAATGCTACTCTAGAACAACAGTTAATGGTTGGGGTGGCTTTGTTGATATACTCATGTTCATAATAATTTGTTTATTTACTTGTGTACATCATACTTTAGTTATTTACTCATGTACGTCATACATTGGTTATATACACATGTACGTCATACATCGGTTATATACTCATGTACGTCATACATCGGTTATATACTCATGTACGTCATACATTGGTTATATACTCATGTACGTCATACATTGGTTATATATCCATGTACGTCATATAATTGGTTATATATCCATGTACGTCATTGGTTATATACTCATGTACATCATACATTGGTTATATATCCATGTACGTCATACATTGGTTATATATCCATGTACGTCATACATCGGTTATATACTCATGTACGTCATACATCGGTTATATACTCATGTACGTCATACATTGGTTATATATTCATGTACGTCATACATTGGTTATATATCCATGAACGTCATACATTGGTTATATATCCATGTACGTCATACATTGGTTATATATCCATGTATGTCATACATTGGTTATATACTCATGTATGTCATACATTGGTTATATATCCATGTACGTCATACATTGGTTATATATCCATGAACGTCATACATTGGTTATATATCCATGTACGTCATACATTGGTTATATATCCATGTACGTCATACATTGGTTATATACTCATGTACGTCATACAATGGTTATATATCCATGTACGTCATACATTGGTTATATACTCATGTATGTCATACATTGGTTATATATCCATGTACGTCATACATTGGTTATATACTCATGTATGTCATACATTGGTTATATACTCATGTACGTCATACATTGGTTATATATCCATGTACGTCATACATTGGTTATATATCCATGTACGTCATACATTGGTTATATACTCATGTACGTCATATATTGGTTATATACTTGTGTGCGTCATACATTGGTTATATACTCATGTACGTCATACATTGGTTATATACTCATGTACGCCATACATTGGTTATATATCCATGTACGTCATACTTCGGTAATATATCCTTGTTCACCAATATAGTTTGTTTCTATATTCATATATATCATACTTTGTTCGTCTACGGTCCAATGATGGATAAGGTGTTCGGCTCCTGACTGAGAGGTCTGGAGTTCGACTCCCTTCGTGGGCATACCAGTGTCCTGTCTTTCAGACGAAAGTGAAAACTGAGGTCCCGTGTCGCGATAGACATGGCACGTAAAAGATCCCTCACTGCTTTGTTGCAAAGGTATAATTTTCTATGCAATGCATCAGGCAGATACCGTCACCATATACGTAAATTAATCGTGGAGTGACGTAAAATAACACATGTAATCAATCTTCGGCTCGAAGTGAAAGGGCTAAAATTCCTGAGATGTTCTTTCAGGTGGAAGTAAGATGGAAATGCGTTGCCAAGTGAGCTAAACGGTAACAACGATTTTTTATAGCTTTTTTACCCCTTTGTCAAATTTTGATTCGAAGCCATGATGAAGCAAGTACATGTAGGAAGGCCACCCAATGTACCTGTCAAATGATCGACAATTTTCTCCGGTATACTTCACCACTAAACAATGGACGTTCCCATGTAGACCGGCGCGGATCTAGAAATGTTGAGAGGGAGGATACCGTATTAGGTATACTAGAAAGGGGTCTAACTTTGTCTTGAAGTGAAAATTTATTGATCTTAAAAACAAAAAAGATTTTTAAAAAGGTCATCTTTGTCGAATCGCATCATGGTCCAACCCTTAATTCGCACATGACAGATTATACCTGAAGTCACAGAACTGCTATCTAACTCCGAGTTAAAAAGTTTCGACACGACAAAATCAAGAGGAAATGACAACAGATTCTTTATAGTAAAACCCTGCTTAAAACTTTCAAAGCTTATAACTGTTTTAAGTCATCATTATCTGCTAATATAAAGTGAGTTGTTCGTGGACATCATGGACATTTGTTGTATAATATATACCTTTTAAGATTAACAAACAGGTTTACATCCCTTTATTGTTTGAAATATGTGTACCCCTTCCAATAAACGTCACCTTGAATGATACAATGTAAGGAAACAGATGACGGGTCAGGCGAAAGGTCTACCCATCAACGTCAGTGTCAAATACTTGAAATACGGATATATCTACAAATGCCCAAGGGACAAAGACGACTGCACGTTATACTGATTTGCTGCGACACTTTAGAAAGATTGATAATGAGTAATCAGGGAGGAAAACTTGATAAGATCTCTTGTGTAAGATTTTGGAATGAGAGGTCGCACTAAAGCTGGCAAATATCTGTCGTTTTTTTACGAGGAATCGGTAATGTTTTGGATGGAACATCGTAGATAAATAAAGTATTTTACAAAACATTTCGCATGATGAGATGGCGAACAAAGTTTTCAAACAGATGTATATAAAAAAAGGAGTGAGGAAGCAAGTAAACTGCTGTTTTAAGATCATGACACACAGGTGAAAACGCTTTAACTGCTGATATACAAATACAAAAGTGAAAGGACTATATCATCAGAAAATGAAATCTCATGTCTGACTTGTTCATGGCTTCTCATCATGTATGATAAAGTCATTTCCCATGTTTTTTATCACTTGATACAAGCAATGAATTCGATATTCTCATATATTACCTGGCTTCTCAAAAAAAAAGCTCCAGTTTCATTAGCAGCATTTTATCAAAAACCATAATAAAAAGAAATCTTAATTGAAAAGTATAATTTTTGTTAAGAAATAAACCACTTTTCCAACCAGTGAAAAAAAACTTGTTTGCTGTGTTATGCCATTTTCAGGAATGTTTCATTTCTACCTTTTGAGTTTGTTTATGAGTTACTACTAATGGGAAGTGTTAGACTTTATATCATTAAACAACACAATGTACACATATGTGACACACGACGTACATGTACATATATCTGTGGGACTGGGTGCATGTAGCATTTTGTTAATCTGATGTTCTGATTAAAACAATGAATGACAGTGTGGTTCATCCATCAACTTGTATCACTTTTACCATTTTCTTTTTGCTGATTACCATATGTTAGTCACAGATATAACATGACAGTGTGGTTCATCCATCAACTTGTATCACTTTTACCATTTTCTTTTTGCTGATTACCATATGTTAGTCACAGATATAACATGATTGTACTGAACTGTAGCCCGTGTGGCCTAGTGGATAAGGTGCTCGGCTCGTGATCGAGAGGTCCCCGGTTGGATTCCTGCCCTGGGCACACCGGTGTTCTGTCTTTCGGATGAGACAGTAAAAATGGAGGTCCCGTGTCACGGTAGGCGTGGCATGTAAAAGATCCCTCATTGCTTCAGGTGGGTCCGTTGCAAAGGTCTAAAGTTGTATGCCATGCATCAGGCAGATGCCGTCACCATATACATTGTACGTGAAATAATCGTGGAGTGACGTAAAACAATAATCAATCAATCAATCAATTGTACTGAACTGTACAGTCAGTTGAGTGGTTGATCTGGGATTTACAATCTAAGTCACTTTCACTAACTTAGTCCTACTCTCACAGTGAAATGGAGGCAGGAGGTAAAAGCCCCTTAACATAGTGGCATAATTAGGTCACTGAATATGAACTGCCTGTACATCAAACCTTGCACTTATTCCATAATGATATGGAATAGAATGTACATGGTTAGGCTACATCACAGACAAAATGTGACCAGGAATGGCATGTAACAGCATACTGCTGACTTAATCTTAAAATGTGACCAGGAATGGCATGTAACAGCATACTGCTGACTTAATCTTACAAAATGTGACCAGGAATGGCATGTAACAGAATACTGCTGACTTAATCTTACAAAATGTGACCAGGAATGGCATGTAAGAGAATACTGCTGACTTAATCTTATAAAATGTGACCAGGAATGGCATGTAACAGAATACTGCTGACTTAATCTTACAAAATGTGACCAGGAATGGCATGTAACAGCATACTACTGACTTAATCTTACAAAAATACTAATTAATAATTAAAGGTAGGAATTTTAAAACAATAAAATTCACATAAAACATAAGTAAATTTTACCTTGCACTAATTGTTTTATGGTTTTACATCAATAAGAATTGTTGTTTTGGGGTTTTTTTCCCTTTAATTATAATACAATAAAATGTTAGAGAAATTCAATCTGGTCACAAAATTGGCCTCTCCCCTGAAAGATGACAATGCATACAACAATAAACATCTACAATATATATGATATGCTATAGAGATACAATGCATACAACAATAAACATCTACAATATATATGATATGCTATAGAGATACATGGAGAATACCATATTTACCGTATTTTACATCATAATTACACTGTAATTTACCTTGTTTATAAGTCTATGGGCAAATAACCAGGGACGTGATTCTCTCTGGCGGTGAAAATTCAGCGTTACTAATGCATCAACTCCTAAGGAACAGTAATTACTCATCACCATCTATAATATCAACATGTAAAGCATTAAAGTGAAATCTGTATCTATCTCTTGCTATATTATTCTTAATCTATCTATACATACAAGATTAATTCAGAATAACATCATACTCAATAGTCTATATAACTGATAAACACTACTGAAAGAAATATCATTCATGTCATTTCATAATAAGCAAAATCAATATATATTAGTCATGTTTTATACAATAAATGTGCATAAATCAAAGGCCCTGTTACATGCATCGACTTTGGTTCTAATCACTATAGAGAAGAAATGTGCAAAGAGAGATAACTCTTACCTTTTTATGGAATTCTTTATGAATAACTCTTCTCTTACGACTTATATCCACAGTCCACCTATAAAGTAATAAATAAGAGTTTTATTAATCTTAAAGTACCTTAATACTTCAAAGTTCAAAGGTCATAATTCTTATCAAATGTTATATATTACACATACCGATATTACATATCAGATTTACTGATACAAAGCAAAGTAGACCCTGATGGTTGACCTTTGACCTTGAAATTATCTTGTTGGTTGATTGGTGTTTTACATCGATTTTAACAATTTTTCAGTAATATCACGACATGGAAGCAGGAGGTAACCAGCTTCTTAAACATAGTGGTGCAACCTGGGAATCGAACCTGGAATGTCGGCGCTGCAAGCCAAGCGCTTAACCACTACACCAAGCCTGTCCCTCAAATTACCTTGAAATTCATCTGAGTTATCATGTACATCTAGAAGAATTCATTCACAATTCGTGATATATTAAAGATTTTAAAAAAACTGACATAACTTAATTCTTAAATGTGTTTACCTATCGAGTTTGACTGGATGTGCTGTCTGAATGAGTCTTAGGAAATCCTCCACCTTTATGTCGTCATGAGTATAACCTTCACCCCAGCCTAGTACCCTAGACAGGTCATTTCCTGTACCTAAGGGTAGGATACACACAGAAGGAGGGTTCTGAAAACATTTATAATCAATGTTTCTATTCAGAGATCATTAACATTTTGAAAGGAGTGACCAGAGGCATGAAGTTCTTATACTGTAGACGGGATAAATGTACACATGGAAGCAATCATTAAAATAACTGGGAATTGATTAACAGATGGATGTAGAGGTATCAAAATAATACCTGGATGTCTCCACAAGGAGGCAGAGTCTCCAGAATAGCACTACTGTGTTCATCTGTTGCTACCTGTCACACATTACACTTTGCATCCAACTTATTTCACCTAAATGTTGGAGACTAGTGTTAAATGGTGAAAGAATGAAAGTGCCAAGAGTTAAGGAACTATAATGGATTTTTGATTTTGACACGTATGCTGGCACAATTTATGATTTGTCATGACAGACTCAGAGTTCTCAGTCCAACAGGAATATCAAATTGTAAATTTCACTCTTCACAAATCTGCTTAAGGATAAGCTCAAAGGACCAAGAGACATGGCTGTGTGGCTGAAGCATTTAATGAAACATCATTACATTTAAAATTACATAATTACAATAGCACAACTGTTCTTTGTTTTAGAGCGAAAGATTAATTTCTTACCTTAAAATTGTGATTTTCTATTGCACTGAGGACCCAGCCGATGCTTCCATCCCCACCACACACCAAAACACGAGCGCTTACATCCGGCAACAAGTGGCACCATTCTAAACCACTCTCAGGTGGAATGTTGTGCAAATCTATTACCTGAAAGTAACAAAGAAAAACTACATATATATGTACAAAAACATTAAGTCAGTACTAACAAGAATTTTGAGAGTATGTATTGCTAAAGAAATACATCTCCCTTATCAGTTCCAGCAAATTCAATAACCTTGGACTATATGTATGCTGTAAGGGATCTTTCTCTTATAAACTCAGATGCAGTGACCATGACATTTGACTTCAAAACCAATAGACATCTTTGAATTTTTATAACTACATGTAAGTTTAAATCTAAATTTGTTTTGAATCTGAAGTACATGTATTGTATCCACAAACAGTGTTTCACCATACATGTACATGTACTTTCATAGGAGCTTGTGGAAGTTCAGGTGTTGTGACCCTGACCTTTGATCTGGTAACCAATAGACATCTTTGTCTCCTCATTATTAAACATATCATCAAATTAGGTTTAAACTTAAGTATGGTACTTGAATAATTATCTAGAAACCATGTTCCTATGTATGTTCACACTAAGCTCAGACAACTTTTACCTGTCAAATTACCATCTGGAAAATATGTTTTTACCATGCATATAAATGTACCTTATTTTCAATATGTAAAGTTATCATTCACATACATTTTGTAACTCCTTTGAAATAAACTATCTCCTTCATGCTGATGCTTCTTTTCATATGCTGTTTTTCATTTGTGTCAGGTTTGGGTGGTGATTTGTTAACTAGTCTAAGAGAAGTTACTATGACACAGGTTATTTGGACAGACAGACAGAGCAATAAACCTATGGTCCCTTCTGGTTTTACTTAAAGGGGACAAGTAACATAACATACCAATAAATAGTGATCCTTCAGTGTAAAACACTAGAGAAACTTTCTGAAAGCCAAGACAAGATTAAATCCTTAACTATGAAAATGACCATGTCTTTTTCTGGACCTAAGAAATTCAGAATGATACGAAATAGTAATGGGCAAATACAGCTCTGCAAAATTATCCTTAAAGAAGTATTTCTGTAGGTATTACTACTTAACAATATTTAGGGACTATAATGAACTTCAGATAATGAACTTCAATGATAAAATGTATCAGAGAAGAAGCTTATACCAAAATAACTCCTTAAATCATCTGTTCATTATAATTAGAGTCAGTGACAGTGTTAAACACATAATTATTTTGCTTTTGTCAGGTAGAACAGCTTTAGTATAAAATATAAGACATATCATATAATGAGGTCAGACATTCTCATCATAGATAATTATCAAAATCTTGTTGAATTCTTTCTCACCTGTGACTGATTCAATATTCCTTTAAAAAACCTGAGAATAAATTCACCATCATTATTTCCACTTTTGGTGTTTCCAAAAACAATCAAGGGACTCCAGTTAGGTATGCTGGGTTTTCTGGCTTCAGACACAATCAAATGTCTCCTACCTTTAAAACCTTTCCATTGCAATTTTACACAACTTGGAGGTATAATGAATTGACTAAATACCCCAAGATCACAAATCTGGGGTTCCTTAGGAACACAGTATTCATGGGCAGTGCGCGTACACCAAGCACATCGTAAGTCACACATGTGAGCCATGATGCCACAATTTTCGTCACATATGTAACATTTACTGAAAAGAGGGAGATTGCCTTGGACCCAGTGATGGCTTGTTATGTCTCCTGTTTCTGATACTGGTTTACAGGGGATTCTTTTATTAGCAACTTTAATGCTGTGATCATCTACACATATCCCACAGCATTCACACCTGGCACCTTGTCGTATTTTGTGATGCCCTACATTACAGTAAGTCTGTTCTGGAAATATGTCCTCCATGTAAAATTTGTGTCCTTTACGAATGTCACTGACAGGAACTTCATAATGTTGCATACGATTTTGTCTGTATTTTTTCATCCACAGATAGATCACTAAGAAGGTCAGGAGGAACAATGCTGCCACAAGTAATGAATCCATCTGTAATGATAAATGTAAAAGTTAGCACAATAGCTATTTCAAATATAATCAAAGGAATCCAACTGATAAAAGATACAAAAAAAGAAATCCTTGTAAGTGGTGTGATAAATAGCTTCAGCTTTATCAAATCCAAAGTCAAGTGACCTTGACCTGTGGTCAAAGCTTTATTTTTTATAATGGACACTTTAAACCTTTTGAATTAAGGAAAATTATCCATTGATGGATTTCATATCATTTTTTCTTTACCATTATGACCTTAAAAAAGAGTTTTGTTGTTTATTGTTGTATAATTTACTGTGAACTACAGTCAAGTTATGATGCATGTGCCCTTGTAATTGATACAAATTACTACCCTTACAGGCAATAAAATTCAAGTCATTATACACCCGCATAAAACTGAGGGCACATTATGTTATACTGGTGTCGTACTTCTGTCCTTCTGGCTGAACAACCTTATCTGCGCAACACTTCCTAAGCCATTGGGGGCATTATGATGAAATTTTGTACAAAGAAAGCACCCCATTAAAGACGTCCATATTGGAAGGGGAATGCTGTCTAAAAAATAATTACAAGAGCTATGACCCTTGGACTTACATTTTTCTATGCAAAATACCTCTTCTTCGCAACTCTTCCCTTTTGTGGATTTTAATCATGATACTTGGTACAAAGAAAGATCACATCAGTGATTCATTGTAAATGAAAGGTAGAGCATGAAAGGTAGAGGACTTTATATCTGGTATGATATAAAACAGGTATAACCAAAATTTTTCATAATGACACAGATAAAAGTTTCTGTATTGTTATTATTTTCTTTGTGTATGATAGAATGTGTGTATGAATTATTTCATAGTGTGATACATGATCAAACATATGTCCTTTTCCACTTTGTTTTACAAGACTCTTAATATGCACATGTACCTGGTAGTTGTACCCTGTTTATACCAAGCTGGGAATAGGATGTGTGAAATGCTAAGGGATATGTATCAGTATCTCGAAAGCCTCCTATAAAACAAACATTTATTTTCCTCTATTTTATATTTAGATTTGACTATGGAATCATAGTGTGAGGATTTCCTGTTGGCTAGTCACACATGTTATTATCATAAACAATGGGTATATCCATCATACACAACAGGTGTGTCCAGTCTACAGGGAATGTTTTCTTTTCATGTATCATGCACAACAGGTGTGTCCATTCCACAGGAAATGCTTACTCATCATGTATCATACACAACAGGTGTGTCCAGTCTACAGGGGATGCTTACTCATCATGTATCATATACTACAGGTGTATCCAATCTACAGGAGATGCTTACTCATCATGCATCATACACAACAGGTGTGTCCAGTCTACAGGGGATGTTTTCTTTTCATGTATCATGCACAACAGGTGTGTCCATTCTACAGGAGGGGGCAGACTTGGTGTAGTGGTTAAGCGCTTGGCTTGAGGCGTCGACGATCCGGGTTCGATTCCCGGGTTGCGCCACTATGTTTAAGAGGTTGGTTACCTCCTGCTTCCATGTCGCGATATAACTGAAAAATTATTGAAAGCGACGTAAAACACCAATCAACCAACCAACCAACCATTCTACAGGAAATGCTTACTCATCATGTATCACACACAAAAGGTGTGTCCAGTCTACAGGAGATGCTTAATCATCATGTATCAGTAACAACAGGTGTGTCCAGTCTACAGGGGATGCTTACTCATCATGTATCACACACAACAGGTGTGTCCAGTCTACAGGAGATGCTTACTCATCATGTATCATACACAACAGGTGTGTCCAGTCTACTGAGGATGCTTACTCATCACGTATCATGCACAACAGGTGTGTCCAGTCTACAGGGGATGCTTACTCCTCATGTATCATACACAACAGGTGTGTCCAGTCTACAGGAGATGTTTACTCATCATGTATCATACACAACAGGTGGGTCCACAAGAGATGCTTACTCATCACATATCATACACAACAGGTGTGTTCAATCTACAGGAGATGCTTACTCATCATGTATCATACACAACAGGTGTGTCCAGTCTACAAGAGATATTTACTCATCACATATACACAACAGGTGTGTCCAGTCTACAGGGGATGCTTACTCATCATGTATCATGCACAACAGGTGTGTCCAGTCAACAGGAGATGCCTACTCATCATGTATCATACACGACAGGTGTGTCCAGTCTACAGGGGATGCTTACTCATCATGTATCATGCACAACAGGTGTGTCCAATCTACAGGAGATGCTTAATCATCATGTATCATACACAACAGGTGTGTCCAGTCTACAGGGGATGCTTACTCATCATGTATCACACACAACAGGTGTGTCCAGTCTACAGGAGATGCATACTCATCATGTATCATACACAACAGGTGTGTCCAGTCTACAGGAAATGCTTACCCATCATGTATCATACACAACAGGTGTGTCCAGTCTACAGGAGATGCTTACTCATCATGTATCATACACAACAGGTGTGTCCATTCTACAGGGGATGCTTACTCATCACGTATCATATACAACAGGTGTGTCCAGTCTACAGGGGATGCTTACTCATCACGTATCATATACAACAGGTGTGTCCAGTCTACAGATGCTCACTCATCATGTATCATACACAACAGGTGTGTCCAGTCTACAGGAAATGCTCACTCATCATGTATCATACACAACAGGTGTGTCCAGTCTACAGGAGATGCTTACTCATCATGTATCATACACAACAGGTGTGTCCAGTCTACAGGAGATTCTTACTGATCATGTATCATACACAACAAGTGTGTCTAGTGTCCAGTCTACAGGGGATGCTTACTCATCATGTATCATACACAACAGGTGTGTCCAATCTACAGGGGATGCTTACTCATCATGTATCATACACAACAGGTGTGTCCAGTCTAGGGCTGTATATTGATATTGAAGTATTGAATGTATCGATATATCAACCATTCAATACGTATCGATACATTAATCACATTATTAAGACATCTGAACTTTACAACCGTTTCAGGTTTTGTACTTTTCAATTCTAATTCTTAGTCTCACAAGCGCTTTGAAGAAAGTGTATTAAAAGTTACAAGCATGTTTTAGGCCCTGAATAGTAGTGTAAAACGAAAGTGAAAGGCATGTTAGGATACCAGTATGGGTCGTTCCATGGTCTGGAAACACTTCATTAAATTAGACATTCAAAGAGCTAAATGTGTTCTTTGCTGTTCAATCATTACAAGTTCAAATGGAACAACCAATCTTTTTAAACTTCTCTACCGACATCATGGCATTTATTTGTTTGATAGTTTTGAAAATTTGAATTAATAAAATATTTTCAAACGATAAAATGCTTTGTTTCATTTGAAAGGTAAAATGTATGGAATTATTACATTTCAATTATACACATAAATTCCTTAACTGGGCAAAGGTGCAAATTCAAAATCAATATATGATATATCATAACAACATATCTGTGCTATTCTGTAGTCACTCTAACCAGTCGCTAATGATTTGAAGATGACACACAAATTTATACTTGGATATAAAATTAAAAAGCTGGAAAATTGAAACAGAAAAATGGTAACTGAATAAAAGATATTCATTATAAAACCTATATCAGGTACACTCTTGATAAAGAAGGGTAAGCATCCCCTGCTTGCTAGCAAAACCCTTTGTTTTTGGAAACAAACTTTTAAAAGTAAATTTACCTTTTATTTAGCGGATTTCTTTATATTTCTGTAAATCAAGTGTATTGGATTGAAATATTGAATATTGAAATGAAAAGTATTGTATTGTATTGAAAAATAATTTTCAATATACAGCCCTAGTCCAGCCAACAGGGGATGCTTACTCATCATGTATCATGCATAACAGGTGTGTCCAGTCTACAGGAGATGCTTACTCATCATGTAACACATACAACAGGTGTGTCCAGTCTATAGGAGATGCTTACTCATACTCATCATGTATCATTAACAACAGGGGTGTACAGTCTACAGGAGATGCTTACTCATCATGTATCATATACAACAGGTGTTTCCACCCTACAGGAGATATTTACTCAGCATGTATCACACACAACAGGTGTATCCACTCATTATGTATCATACATAACAGCAATCGTAACGACTCGTCCATTTCCGTACGCAAATACGACTTGTACGTACTACGTAGTCAGCCATTGGGACTGCTTCCAGTTGTAATGTAAACACACATGGCCATGATCAACATGCCTGTCATGTTTGCACTAAAATAGGCAATTATGCTTACTGCCTGCTTTTGTCTGTATTTGTTTCTCTCTGAATGGGTGAACTAGTATGAATTTTTCATGTCGGAGTCTACACATGTGCACTGGTTAAATGTCACTTCGAATTTCCTCCGATTCGTTTCCAATGCTCTAACATTTAAAATAAAAATGTGAAATTTGCTACGATTACTGAATTACCGTTACGATTGTATAATATTCATCAAAACGGGTATTACAATTTCATACTGAACTTCTCATATCCTAAACTACAAAAACAATCCCATGAACTTTTTTTCGCCTCATTTCGCAAAGTGCTCCTACGACGAAAGCCAAAGAATTGAAACGATTTGGTATATATCGCTGCGCCGTGGGGCTTCCGAGTCTATTTTTGTAAACAAGAGGCCCAAGTGGGCCTATATCGCTCACCTGAGTACCTAGATTATCAGTCATGCATGAAGGAAGAATTCATTTATTTTTGCATTAATGTGACTAAGTCAACACAGATGTTGAAAATATGTCAAATTTTCTTTCAGGCTAGAATAAAAAACAACACTTTTTTGCACATCCATTCAGGTGATTTTGATATTAAGCATTTCCTTTGTCTCTGCAAGAAGTCATTCAGGGCAACAAGTTAGTCATTTTCTTTAGGTGGGGCCTTTTGTTGACTGATTTCAAGTCTGGGTCATGAACAACAATTGTTTCAAATATTGTCCAGATCTAACTTAAAATTGCCTAATTTCATATGCTGAGTGTTGAGAAACATCTAAAAACTTATTTAGATGTGTAAAGAAATGAAAAAAAAATTTTGACCACAGCTGGATTTGAACCGCTACTCTCCATATTTCAATTACCAAGTGGTATATGTACTATTGTGAGAAATGCTTTTTAGACATGGTGGCATTATCTGTTAACCAATTTGGATGAAATTTACCAAATCGATAGAGGACTTTTAGTACTTCATGTATTCCATGTTTCATTAAAATCTTTAATGTGGTATAACAGCAGAAGTGAAAAATGTGATTGAATTGTTCCTATACACCCTCATTTGGAAGTCTTAAAAAATTCACAGAAAATCCAAAAATTGAGATATTGACAAAATTCTTTCAAAGTAACAATCCTTACCATAATTATGATCACAATAGTCCATAAGAAATCATCATTATCAATTAACTAGGAAATATGACACTTTTTTCTGCATTGAATCACCAAGTCCAAAGAAATGTCGAAAAAAATTCTAAAATTTGATTTTGGAAGGGAACCAAAATGACAATACATCTTCACTCATCCCTCTAGATCATTTCTATCATTCTGTTTGTCTCTGTATACAGCCCGTATGAAAAAGAATATTGTTAAACGAGGGAACTCTTTTGTGACCTACTCTTGACTATGGTGGCGCCACCTGTAAAGAGGTCTGGACGAAAACAACAGAATTTGAAGATGATCATAAGTGACTTATTTCTACCAAGATTTATTAAAATCCTTCAAACAGTTTTGTAGAAAAAGTTGAAAATGTGAAAAATGGCCAAACCCCCCCCCCCCTCCTTTTTTTTTGGAAGTCTTAAACGTAAAATTCCTAATTTCATATGTTGAGTGTTGAGAAACATCTAAAAACTTATTTAGATGTGTAAAAAAAAAAAAAAAAATTTTTTGACCACAGCTGGATTTGAACCGCTACTCTCCATATTTCAATTACCAAGTGGTATATGTACCATTGTGAGACCTACTTTTAGACATGGTGGCATTATCTGTTAACCAATTTGGATGATCCGCACAAAAAACAAAACCTTTGAAAAGGACTATGAGTACTTGCATCCTACCCAGTTTTATCACAATCCTTCAAGTTGTTCTGTAGATCAAGTTGAAGATATGAAAAATTGTCCCCCCCCCCCCCTTTTTCTTGGAAGTCTTAAAAAATTCATAAAAAATTCAAAAATCGAGATATTGAAAAAATTCCTTCGCACCAGCATTCCTTACCATAGAAATGATTAAATGAAACCAAATGAATGCATCAATGTTTACTAAAAGAAAATAATAACTCTTTAATGCATTAAAATAACAAAGTCCAAAATAAAAATGAAAAAACGTCAAAAATTTGATTTCGGAATGGAACCAAAAATATCAACACTTCTTCCCATATGCCTCTAAATCATTCCTATGCAGTCGGTTTGTCGCTGTATGCACCCGATCTGAATAAGAAGTTTGTCAAAGGAGGGTACCCTCTGTGACCTACTTTTGTCTGTGGTGGTGCCACCTGTTCATGGATCCTGATAAAGATGACCACATTTGTCGGGGACCTTGAGTATTTGATGCATGTCAAGTTTCACTGAATTCCAGCACGTGGTTCCGAAGAAAAAGTTCAAACTGTGAAATGTTTACACCAATTATCCCACCCCCCTTTTTCTTGAAAGTCTTAAAAAATTCATAAAAAATCCAAAACATAAAATATTGAAAAATTTTCTTCACAGTAGTATTTCTTACCATCAAAATGATCAAATTAAACCAAATTAATTCATCAATGTTTACTAAAAGAAAAAAATACCTCTTTTCTGCATTAAAACTACCAAGTACAAAAAAAACGTCAAAAATTTGATTTCGGAACGGAACCAAAAATAACAACACTTCTTCACACATCCCTCTAGATCATTCCTATGCATTCGGTTTGTCTCTGTATGCCCCCGGTCTGAAGAAGAAGTTTGTCAAAGGAGGGTACCCTCTTTGACCTACTTTTGCCTGTGGTGGCGCCACCTGTTGATGAATCCGGACGAAAAACAACAACACTTGTAGGGGACCATGACTACTACATGCTTATCAAGTTTCATCAAATTCTGTTCAGTGGTTCTGGAGAAGAAGTCGAAAATGTGAAAAGTTAACGACGGACGACGGACGACAGACGACGGACGACGGACGGTGATTGATCACAATAGCTCACTTGAGCCTTTGGCTCAGGTGAGCTAAAAATGGCGACGGTGTTCCGATTGACACAACAGATGTATCCACTCATCATATATCATACACAACAGTTGTGTCCAGCCTACAGGAGATGCTTACTCATCATGTATCATACAAAATAGATGTATCCACTCATAATGTATCATACACAACAAATGTATCCACTCATCATGTATCATACACAACAGTTGTGTCCAGCCTACAGGGGATACTTACATAAATGTAGCTTTGTGTCTACTGTTTAAGTAAGAAATAACAACTACTTACCCATGGTTTATTGTCCAGTTATTCCCAGAGTTGTATGAACCAATTAAAATTTACCAAGCTGCCAAGGGACGATAAAACACGGGCAGATAGTTTTTATTTAATCAAACATTTTATATGTTTCTGCAAACAACAAGTTCAATTTTGAAATAAAAATCAGTACTTCGGTGTGCAGGAAGTAAGTGGATGGAACTATACCACTGATTTAGGCTATATTAACATACCAATTATAAATGATAGACCAACAAGACAAAGTATACCTCATTTCTAATTCAATATAAAGTAGTTACTTCATTTTTCTCTTTTATTAATAAACAATCAAAAATCAACTACATGTACAAGATTTACTTCAATACATTGAAACCATGAAACCCAGAAATGAACATCATTAATAACAATTGTAGTTTATTTCAGCACAGATGGCTTAATGAATTCAAGTTTATTTCAGCACAGATTGCTTAATGAATTCAAGTTTATTTCAGCACAGATGGCTTAATGAATTCAAGCTTATTTCAGCACAGATGGCTTAATGAATTCAAGTTTATTTCAGCACAGATGGCTTAATGAATTCAAGTTTATTTCAGCACAGATGACTTAATGAATTCAAGCTTATTTCAGCACAGACGGCTTAATGAATTCAAGCTTATTTCAGCACAGACGGCTTAATGAATTCAAGCTTATTTCAGCACAGACGGCTTAATGAATTCAAGCTTATTTCAGCACAGACGGCTTAATGAATTCAAGTTTATTTCAGCACAGATGGCTTAATGAATTCAAGTTTATTTCAGCACAGATGGCTTGATGAATTCAAGTTTATTTCAGCACAGATGGCTTAATGAATTCAAGTTTATTTCTCTACTTATATTTCCACCAGCATTGTGGCAATGACTCTACTTACAAAATCATTTGATTAATAAAAATGTGTGGTTATGTCCAGCGCGCAGAGATTGAGAGATATACTTATTATATCCTAGTGTTGTTTTTTGTCTCTGGAAGCAGAAATCCTTTTCGATCTTGGGTGGACGTTCACCTGAATCATACGTATCATATATCAGTAGTATTCTAATTATCGCAGATGACAAGTACTGTTGTTATTGTTACGTATAACGTAATTAAATTTAGTTTTCAGTAAAAAAAAAATATGGGCGGAGCTACATTGTATAAGAACTGTGCTTTTGTAGCAGGTGTGGCATATCTAAGTGGGAATGTGTTGGAGAATAATCACCAGATGAGTTCTATGGAACATACATGTATAGGAAGGAAATCTCAAGCTATATTAGAAATAAATTTCATTCACCTATAGTTTTCTAGAAAATTTTTCAAGATGATGTAAGTGTTGTGTGAGTTTTGATCAGGGAGACATCATTTATACAGGTGTCATGTGAGTTGTGATCAGGGAGACATCATTTATACAGGTGTCGTGTGAGTTGTGATCAGGGAGACATCATTTATACAGGTGTCGTGTGAAATGTGATCAGGGAGACATCATCTATACAGGCGTCATGTGAGTTGCGATCAGGGAGACATCATCTATACAGGTAACGTGTGAGTTGTGATCAGGAGACATCATCTATACAGGTGTTGTGAGTTGTGATCAGGGAGACATCTTTTATACAGGTGTCGTGTGAGTTGTGATCAGGAGACCTCATTTATACAGGTGACTTGTGAGTTGTGATCAGGGAGACATCTTTTATACAGGTGTCGTGTGAGTTGTGATCAGGGAGACATCATCTATACAGGTGTCATGTGAGTTGTGATCAGGGAGACATCATTTATACAGGTGTCGTGTTAAATGTGATCAGGGAGACATCATTTAAACAGGTGTCATGTGAAATGTGATCAGGAATACATCATCTATACAGGTGTTGTGTGAGTTGTGATCAGGGAGACATCATCTATACAGGTGTCATATGAGTTGTGATCAGGGAGACATCATCTATACAGGTGTTGTGTGAATTGTGATCAGGGAGACATCATTTATACAGGTGACATCATCAGTTGTCGTGTGAGTTGTGATCAGGGAGATATCATTTATACAGGTGACGTGCGAGTTGTGATCAGGGAGACATCATCTATACAGGTGTCGTGTGAGTTGTGATCAGGGAGACATCATTTATACAGGTGTCATGTGAGTTGTGATCAGGGAGACATCATTTATACAGGTGTCATGTGAGTTGTGATCAGGGAGACATCATCTATACAGGTGTTGTGTGAATTGTGATCAGGGAGACATCATTTATACAGGTGTCATGTGAAATGTGATCAGGGAGACATCATTTATACAGGTGTCGTGTGAATTGTGATCAGGGAGACATCCTTTATACAGGTGTCGTGTGAGTTGTGATCAGGGTCAGACATCATTTATACAGGTGTCGTGTGAGTTGTAATCAGGGAGACATCCTTTATACAGGTGTCGTGTGAGTTGTGATCAGGGTCAGACATCATTTATATAAAAATGAGATCATACATGTACAAAAATTATTATTTATAATTTCTAAGATCACATTGATTACAGTTTACCAGTACGTTAACATGCAGCCAATTTATTTGACAACTTAAAAAAAAAATCTGAAAGATATCATATAATGTAATTAATATTTACACTACATTATACAATAAAAATATAGATTATTTAATAAATGTATTATTGGTTTATAACGGAAAGGGGGGATAAGAAGACACCTTAGGAATAGGATATGACCAAGTGCCCTGTATTTGACAGTCTTTTTGAATTTGTGGTGAAAGGGTTTTTGCTGATCACAAATCTGTATGAAAATATGGAGTTCTCCTATCCTCCAAAGGATTGAAGAGACACCATTTTATGCCAAACTCTTGCACAGAGAAAAATAGAGAACCTATCCATCTTAATAAAATGAAGATTGTGCTGAAAACATACCTGTCTCAGATTCTTGATTCTATTCAAGCTGGACTCTAGCTTTCCATCCATTCGAACTTAGTATTTGTACATTGCAAGATGTATTTAAAACCTCGCCACCCATTGGTGATTTAATCAATTATCTAGCATTTTCGAAGAACACGTTTCCTTTTGGGAGAATGACTCACTTCAGTACAAATAACTCATTAAGATAAATCCCAAATATACATATGGGCTATTCATACCCTAGCAGACAGCATAATTAATTCTTCATTATATAGAATAGTAAAGTAACAATCATTTTATGGATAGCAACCCTGGGTGTTAATGCTAAACATGTTTTTATTTCAACGGAAGTTTACTTTCTGAGGCGTACGTTATAAAAGTCAGAACCAACACCGAGATATTGATTGTTACACACTCTGATGGCAAGAGTGATTTCAAATGTGGTTTATTTCCGTTTATACAGTTAGAATACAAAATAAGATTGCTTGGATTATGTATCATAATTTGCATATTTGAAAAATCCTTACAAGAGAGAGAGAGAGAGAGAGAGAGAGTGTGTGTGTGTGTGTGTGTATGTGTGTGTGTGTATTACTAGACTACCATCGACAATACTTCGTCCTTGGTGACCTCTGCTTTTGACTTGAGGCAAAAAGAAATTTGATTTTAAGATATAATGTCCCCCCAGTTTTCATTTTAACCGCAGAGACATATATACACATGTGTATATATGTCTCTGATTTTAAATAACCTGTTAAATGTCTTGTTTGAAATTATATTCAGTAATACATTATGCATTATGTTTTTAATTTCACTTTAAGAAATGGAAAATTGGAATCTTTCATTCATTTGCCTCTCTTTTCTACTTCTTAGTTTATCAAATTTTATACCAAACGTTCCCACATGGACATTGTCAATTTCCTGATATCTAAGATAAAGAGGTCAGAAATGACTTTGTACTTGTATCACGATGACGAGTAATACTACAATTTTAGAACCAGATTTTACCAAAATCGTAGATAATCTATTGGGAGCCGAGGGACCAGTGTTCGATAAAGATGGACTTTTTTATATGGTAGCACCAGAAGTGACGAGGGATGATTCACACGCGGGACAGGTGCTAAAGATCGATTTAAAATCAGCAAAGGTAAATGGGTTTGGCACAATAAATGTATAAGTGATTCCGGAAGATTTGTACTTCTGTGAGGGGTCAAGCATATTTGTGTGACTTGAAGTTATTTTAATGTCATGCCACAAGAAAAGGAACTTTGATGATATCTGACTCTAGATTTGAAACTGAAACGATGGTGGCTCAGTGGTGCTAGGCTTATAACTGACAGATCCTACTGTCCGCGCCACTCACTCTGGAAACTGGTAAATCTGGATTTTCAGTTATTCATCTTCAGAATAATTTCAAAAAGGCAAAACCATTCGATAGATCTTGTTTAGTCGTAACTTTTTGTGTATGCTATATGTTTGTATGAAAAAGTACGAAAGCCGATTAGACTCGCTTACTAAGAAAATTTTTATATATTATCTCGTTATTACGAGATAATTAACTCGTTATTTCGAGATCTTTTCTCGTTATTACGAGATAATTAACTCGTTATTTCGAGATCTTTTCTCGTTATTTCGAGATAATTAACTCGTTATTTCCAGATCTTTTCTCGTTATTTCGAGATAACTATCTCGTTATTTCGAGGTAATTAACTCGTTATTTCGAGATCTTTTCTCGTTATTTCGAGATAATTAACTCGAGTTAATTATCTCGAAATAACGAGTTAATTATCTCGAAATAACGAGAAAAGATCTCGAAATAACGAGATAATTATCTCGAAACAACGAGTTAATTATCTCGAAATAACGAGTTAATTATCTCGAAATAACGAGAAAAGATCTCGAAATAATGAGTTAATTATCTTGAAATAACGAGAAAAGATCTCGAAATAACGACATAATTATCTCGAAATAACGAGTTAATTATCTCGAAATAACGAGTTAATTATCTCGAAATAACGAGAAAAGATCTTGAAATAACGAGTTAATTATCTCGAAATAACGAGAAAAGATCTCGAAATAACGAGGTAATTATCTCGAAATAACGAGAAAATATATAATTTTTTTTCTTAGTAAGTGAGTCTAATCGGCTTTCGTAAAAAAGCGTTCATATTTTATAGAAAAAAAATCAATTTTAGATAGGGCGATTCCCATGTTAAATTTTGACGTGACGTCGCTAAGTTTCCCAAAGACTCAGTGTTAAACATCGGCGACGTCACGTCAAAATTAACATAGAAAACGCCCTATCTAAAATGATTTTTCTCTATAAAATACGAGTGCTTCTTCGTAGAAACATATAACATACACCAAAAGTTACGACTAAACAAGATCTCTCTATTGATATTAATTTTGTTAAACTATTTTAAAGATAAATAAGTGAAAATCCAAATTTTTCGGTTTACAAAGCGAGTGGCGCGAACAGTAGTTTTGAGTCCCACTGGTAGTACGTCGGTACCTGAGATGAGTTTTACTAAAGGTCGCAAGCCCAATCGTAGACATAGACGTAAACTTTGCTAAGAATAATAGAATCTAGCACTAGTTTGAGTTCCAGATAGAAAAAGATCAGTCTCGGGCTGGATGAATCAACATATCTCAACCTCGGCTAACGCCTCGGTTGAGATTTGTTGATTCATCCAACCCTCGACTGATCTATTTCTATCTGGAACTCAAACTAGTGCTTGATTTTTTTTCTCGCACCTCAGCAGCTCGATGTAGGCTAATCACTGATTGAATAAAAAGATAGTCCGCTGCAATAAAATAAAACACGATGATATCAATGTTGACTATCTCTCCGACGCAAAAATCGTGAGTCGCCATTTTTCATTTGTTTGTAAACAATGCAGACGACGCGCGGAAGAAATATTTGTCTCCTCCCTGAAGCGTTCCAAATGTAACGTACACCTTTACAACGTTTACCAATGTAATTACGTTTGAATATAGACTTCAAGAAAAAATTTAGTCGGACATTTTACGTCTACGTTTACGTTTGGACTTACGAGCTAAAGTTAGTAAAATTCACTACTGGTTTCGAGCCTGTTAATGAACATACGAATATTGGTATACCGCGAGGTGTATGTTGATTTAGAACTATTATATACTTGCAAACAATACGATCCTCTCTTGTTTATTTTGCGTATAAACCCTGATGCATGCATTTTAATGATTTATATTTATTTTTGTTTACAACAACAACAACAACATCATCATCATCATTATCATCATCGTCGTCGTTGATGATGTTGTAATTGCTTCTTAAAAGATCCTGGAAACTTTAATTTGAAATTAATATTCTATCATAGCTTTATAAAATAAAATAAATAAATAATCCGATTCGACTTTTGTTGAAAACACATATTCCGGTAGTATGAAAAATGCCATTTAATCCGAATGAGAATTATATGGTCATTCCCTAAACATGTCTCACCTTTGCCACGATGAACGCGTAAAATTGCCATCCAATCCGCATGAGGATTATATGGTTATACCCTCAACATGACCTAACCTTTGCCACGATGAACGCGTAAAATTGCCATCCAATCCGCATGAGGATTATATGGTTATACCCTCAACATGACCTCACCTTTGCCACGATGAACGCGTAAAATTGCCATCCAATCCGCATGAGGATTATATGGTTATACCCTCAACATGACCTCACCTTTGCCGCGATGAACGCGTAAAATTGCCATCCAATCCGCATGAGGATTATATGGTTATACCCTCAACATGACCTCACCTTTGCCAAAATGAACGCATGAAATTGCCATCCAATCCGCATGAGGATTATATGGTCATACCCTCAACATGGCAATCCGCATGAGGATTAATAGGATATAACACCGTGTTTCGGGATGGACAAATAAATCTCAATCTGAGTGCCCATGCCTAATGATATCCATGGCGAGGCTTGCCGAGTCATGGATTTCAATCGGCATGGACATGAGAATTGAGATTTCTTTGTCCCTCCCGGAAAATGGTGTTTTGATCCTTTTTCTCACAATTCTCTCTGTTCACTGTTTATAATTTGTCGGCAGTCAAAGAAAGACAACTCCAATAATTACAGACAAAATCTGCCCAATACCTTACGCAAGACAAAGAAGTCCCTATTCAAGTTAATTTTATTGACAAATATAAAAAGCATAAAGACGATTTTCCGTAATAGTTAGCTTATTAAACAAGAATTCAAAGTTTATATTCACACGAAGATTTTAGACTATTCCGCTGACAAAAGTACACAACGCGCACTTATTTGAACATGTAGATGCACACCGCATGTTAACACTTGTTACTCAGTGATCTTATACGCTTGTGTTGATTGTAATAATTCATGACGATATTGAAACTGTCTTCGTGAATTGATGTAAAGATGATGGATAAATCCAAACCACAAGTCCAAAAATCATGAAACCAGAGGACATACAAAATCAGTGAAAATGAAAAACAAATGGAAAATAACAAAATATGTCTACTTGAAGAGCATACGTGAACCCCTGTGATGGAGTGAAATCAGGTGCCCGGGGAGAGTGAGCATCTCCTGCTTGCTAGCAACACCCGTCACATATACCCAGTAGAAAGAGTCAAATCATGTAAATTCCATATGTATTTATATATGGAGAAGTCGAAGTAGGTAACCTTCTAGTATAGAAGGTGTCAAATCTGTGTAAAATGATCGGAATCGGCCTCAGTCCAGAATATCATTTAAAAGTCTGGATAACGAGATACCATATGGAGTAATAAGAGTCTCGTAACGACCGTAGACTTCCTCAGTGACGTTGCTAGTCTAGCACATATATAACCCTTGTTGAGCAGCTTGACTGAAAGTCGCCTAGCCCTCAGAACAAAGTCATTGTAATTTGAACATGCTCTGGAATAACGTATTAACTGAGATATGAATACGCCGTATGCGGGCGATGGTGGAATGTTGCTACTTATGAAAGGAAAGTTTGTGATAGCGAAATTGAAATCGTCACGTTTGTCATAGAGTGAGGTGTTCAATTGACCATTAATGTCGAAAGACAACATAATATCTAAATACGGAGTAGAATTACTACTTTCTGTGGTTTCTTTGACCTCCATTTCACTTAGATAGATGATGCTAAGGTAATTATTAATTGAAAGCAAGTCATCTATATATCTGTAACTAAAATTGAAGCCAAGAGCCAATTGTTTTTTTCCTTGCGAAAGCAAAGACTGAATGAATTCAGCTTCGTATGAGTAAAGGAATATGTCAGCCAGAAGTGGAGCACAGTTAGTGCCCATTGGAATGCCGACAATTTGTTGAAAAACCTTACCTCCAAACACCACAAAAATGTTATCGATAAGAAAGTTCAACATCTGGATGACAGCTGTTTCAGTGTATTTATATTTGGAATCAGAATTTTCCCTAACAAAGTAAGGTTTATCGTGGCCTATTACTATATATTTGAATTTGCCGCTTCCGGTTTTACTAGTAAAAGCATTTTGAATAATTTCCGCTAATCTGTCTTTTAATTTCTGATGAGGGATCGTTGTGTAAAGAGTCGAAAAGTCAAAAGACTTGATGGAGTAAATTTTAGTAAAACTTTTTGATTTTAGATGTTCTAACAACTCTTTTGAATTTTTAAGGATCCACATTTGATTAATTCCACTTCTGGAATATACTGTTTCGCAATATCTTTGAATTTCTGATAATATTTTTGTGAGTAGCATCGATAAAGCGTTGTTTGTAAGGATTTTTGTGCATTTTTGAAATGCAGTACAAATATGGAAGTGCTAAATTTAATTTATTTGAGTCAATACCAAACGTATTGAGGACAGATTTATGATTCTCAAGTACTTCCGAAACCGAAAAGTTCGTGAGAGTATAAGTAGGGTTTTCTGGAGCTGAATTTAATCCTAATTCTTTCACTAGGCTGTCAAAGTAATATTTCTTACAAGTAAATGTATAATTATTAGATGCTTTATCTGCTGGTGTAATGATATAATGCTCTTGGAGGAAGGTAAGTTCTCGGACAACATCAGGATCTTTAAATATAGATTCGAATCTGGTGTTTACAGAACCTTGTAATTTTTTTATTATAGAAGATATTGTGTATTGGATTTCTAGTATTAATGCTTTGGGAAAATTCATATCGATATGTACAGTACCTCTGAGACTGCCGATGAGGACATGAAGCTGACGATGTAAGAACATTTGAAGAACTTTTTGCATTCAATGGCGATGAACTAGATAATAGAGATGACATAGTATGTTGCTGATGATTGCTGAGGGCCCTGTAGTTGTTTAATGAAGCAGGATTTTTTGTGCCCAGTGACATGTACTGCCTAGGTGTGTCCGGTATATTATTGTCTAGAAGTTTTTGGCATAGATACTCCCTTGTGGAAGTTGACGAAATAAAAATATAGTCTACACTGTGAATACTTGCTGAATGAGCTATAACTAAGACCGGTGTGTAACTGACTTTCTAAGAAGTAGTTCGTCAATTTCCGGTTTAAGCCACAGGGGTGAGATTAATAGGATCTTACGACATGCTACGGAAGAGACAAAGAAATCTGAATCCGAGTGCCCACGTCGTGTGATATCCATGACGAGGCTTGCATGGTGTTTGATCCTTTTTCTCACCCATTGAAATGTGCGCGAGTGTAAGACTACACAAAATTTAACAATTGCTAGTGTTATGATTTTAATGTGACTCTTTATGAGCAAAATGACATTAATATTAAAAGTGCCTCAGCTCCATGGATTGACGCTCCGTGAAAAATAGAGTGAATTGGATTATTTGAATATGCGTTCCAGGAGAAATTCTGCTTGGAATTAGAGGATAGATGGCAGGTAGGTTCTGTAATTTTTTCGACATTTGCTGGTGTTTTTGATAGAGAAGAACGCAATTGAGTAGCAGTTTTTTCGGAGTTGCTGGTAGAAAGGATTGAAGGACGAAAACAAAAGAAATAGTTCGTTATTTCCGGTTTCGAAAATACTCACGTGGATTGTTATCTTACCCCACCCCATAAATATAAGGAAATCTTTCCCAGCCATTTTTATAGATATTTCTGTCCGTAGTGGGAGAAAAAATATCTCTTCCAGGAAAAATTGAGGATTTTTCAGTCTAAAGTGTGAGAAAACAAAATCTCTTCCAGGAAGAAATGAGGATTTCCCTGTCCGAAATGTGAGAATGTATGGTCATCCCTAAACATGTCTCACTTTTGCCAATATGAACGCGTAAAATTTTAAACAAATGTCGGCGAGGATCTCTCGAAACTGACGTAAAAACTATTATGGCCTAAAACACAATGTGCTATCCGATATTCTAATGCATTATGTTTGTAACACACCATCTCATTGGCTGTTCGATTTAAAAACTGAAGCGATATTCACGATACTTTGCAGTTTTTGATATGACGTCATGATACCCTGCAGTTTTTTTATTTGTGACGTCACGATACCCTACAGTTTTTTATATGACATCTCTGTGATTAGCGACTTGGTTTTAAAAAACCATAACTGTGCGTATTGACGCTAGTTGTAATTATTTATCAAATGCATTAGAATGGGGTTACCACGCTTGTGTTTTACAATAACTGATAGGGTATCGGCGAATACCCTGTCAGAAACTGAGTTTAACTGCGTGGCGATAATATGGTAATGCATTTTGTTGTAACACGGGATCTCATTGGCTGTCCGCCGATTTAAAAACTGCAAGGGTATTCACCGTAACTCTGTGGCATTGTCTCTCGTTATAATTTTTTTGGTCAAATGCATAAAATGGGGTTACCATGCTTGTGTTTTACAAAAACTGAAAGGGTATTCGCAAATAACGCCTCGCAGTGAAACTCAATTTCTGACGGGGTATATACCCTGTCATTTTTGTAAAACACTCGCATGGTAACCCCTAAATACATGAATGATAATGATATTGATGTCTAACCTGAGACAGTGAGATAATTTCTACGACCCAATGGCCACCGTGAGGCCGGGCTCCGGCCCCATTGCTCAGCACGCTATCATCTGAATTACACGGGCTCAGACGCGAATTTAAATAATGGGGGATAATGGAAAGCATATTTCAATATGAATGTATTTGATTACTTATAAGAATATATCGCTTTGATGTGATATCGAAATGAGCAAAAGTATACAAGATCAATTTATTGTAATCCAAATATCCAGTAGAGGAATGGGAGTGGTGAAGGGGCGACTTTTCTGATGATGATGATGTTCGACCGAAAAAACTTTCCTCAAAACTTGAAATAATATACAGATTAAAGTTAATAATAATGTTTATTTATACATATACTGATATAGAAATGTTCATAAACATACCTTAATATTCTTTGTTGTACTTTCTGTCATAGTTACATCGTGTGTTTTTGAAATGAAGTTGATTTGCAGTTAACCATCTCTGTTTTTCCAGTTTTAAAGTTGTTTACTATAAATCATCACCATGAATATTACATTGTATTTTTAAATATATATATATATATATATATATATATATATATATATATATATATATATATATATATATATATATATATATATATATATATATATATATATATTCAGACTCAGCATTTATGCAGTCCTAACATTGGAGGAGAAGGAGGAATACCTGCTGGATGTCAGGTGGATAGGAATAATGTCCTGTGGGTGGCTGATATGAGACATGGTCTATTGAGAATCCAGACCAACGGACTTTATCGACAGGTTATTGTATATATATACACACCAAAATCTATATCATTTTGGTATCTTTTTTATAGGTCTTAATTCCGTAGTATTTTTCTACCTATGTGAATAACATTCATCATATATTATATCTATATTCACAATTGTTATTGTAGTAGGTTCAAGAGTCACGGTTGAATTGATTAGATTCTATTCTATGTTTAGATGACTTCTATTGAATCATTTAAAAATTCTTACGTATTGTGATAACGGAAACAACGAAAATATCGCAAATAAATGACAACTCAATGTACTTTGATGTCCCTATAGATATGTAGAGAGGATCGGAACGGAGATATCATGCAAGGTTGTAATGACTGCGCATTTGATTACCTTGGGAACTTATGGATCACGGCCCCGGCAGGCAAAATAGCTCCGAATCCGTACACGAGATCTCGGGAGGTAGAGTTTAACATTAATGAGATATCTGATAAAAACAAAAACAAACAAACGTAATCACACGTTGTAAATTACGAGACAATTGATGACTTGTCTCTGTGCACAGCCACGAGTCTAATGAAACAGAATAAAGACAATGGGAGTAACACCTCCTGTTTGCACATGCCATACGCCACATGCCCCAGTGCCGGACACATACAGAGAAAACGATTGTCAGCTCCAAAAAGAGTTAATCAAATGAAATCTTGAAAATTCTTTTAAGTTTGGAAGATAATTGAATACATTATTCAAACGAAGCACAGTCTACATTATTTTACACTGTCGTATTTAAGATAGGGTTTGGTTCTATATACTGCTATACCCGGAGCAAGGAAATGATCAAAGTGGATACTGGGTTGAGGTTTCCAAATGGTATTGCTGTTCAACATGCCACAGACAACACTCCAAAGGCGCTGATTGTTGCTGAAACCCCCACTAAAAGTCTCTGGTCGTATCAGGTTCGAGGTGACGGCATCCTTGGCCCTAGAACACTCTGGGGAAAACTACCTAGTAAGTGCCGAGCTTTTAAAAGCAGTCATTTACCAAATGAAGGTAAGAACTAATAAGAAATATCATGTCATGTGAAAACGCTTTCAAATAAGACTTTCTTAAAGATCTTTTAAAAAAGACTCTTAATTATGCGTCTACTTGTTTTGGGCATTAACGAGAGCTTTTGCTATCTTACCACTCCCGGGAACCTGATCTCAGTTCTAGTTTCCAGGGATTCTGGAAAGCCAACTTTAGCACAAATTATTAGTGATACACTAACACTAATATTGTCGTATTTTACAGTGCTGTCACACTTAATCCCTTTGCAGCGTGGTTCCCCGCGGTAGGTTAGCTCCGGTGTTATTTATGTTGTGATGGCACTGTCTCCTGTTGGTCCACATTCATATCATACATACAGTTACTGTAGTGAAATATTTTTGTCGTCTTTGTCTGTTGGGCATTCATGGCAGGTGTGATTAGCCAGAAAGGAGACGCTTATTCCTCCTGGGCATCTTGTTTCAGATTGTCTCTAGTTTTTAGGGGTCACTGAAGGTCAGCCCAGGTACATTTCACAGTGTTAGTGTATCAGTTACTTTCATATTTCATATCAATTTGTATACCAAAGCAGTTACACACATGAGTTATATCAAACATAAATAGATTTGGGACGAAAAGTAGCGAAATTTTCTTAAATTCGTGTTCAAAATTTCAAAGCTTTTTGCAAATAATATGCTTATTAGGTACAATACTGGCTTTCATGGAAGCTTATTCCCATTCCATTGTTGATTAAGGACGATATAGAATTTAATACTAAAACTCTGGTGGACAGGAGATGCAAAAATTGTTTTCATTTGTAACAAAACCTAAGAGTCGATGAATAGTAAAGCTATACAGTATGCCTAAATATTTGCAATTGCTCAAAAGAATTAATATGTCGATGAAATATAAAAGTAATATTACTATCAAATTGGAAATAAAAAGTTAAAAAGTAAACATGGGTAAACATAAACTTACTACGTTTACACAATTTTAGAAAAAAAAATATGAAAAGACTGTATCTATCTATATATTGTATCTGTACTTTTGGAATAAAATATACAAAATAAAGGAAATTTTTATCATGCTATCCGTGACTAAATATGGAATAATATTATCACTCACTTAGATCATACCAACGAATGCTACACTAATATCATACCAACGAATGCTACACTAATATCGTACCAACGAATGCTTCACCAATATCATACCAACGAATGCTACACCAATATCATACCAACGAATGCTACACTAATATCGTACCAACGAATGCTACACTAATATCATACCAACGAATGCTACACCAATATCATACCAACGAATGCTACATTAATATCATACCAACGAATGCTACACTAATATCATACCAACGAATGCTACACTAATATCATACCAACGAATGCTACACTAATATCATACCAACGAATACTACATTAATATCATACCAACGAATGCTACACTAATATCATACCAACGAATGCTACACTAATATCATACCAACGAATGCTACATTAATATCATACCAACGAATGCTACACCAATATCATACCAACGAATGCTACACCAATAGCATACCAACGAATGCTACACCAATATCATACCAACGAATACTACACCAATATCATACCAACGGATGCTACACTAATATCATACCAACCAATGCTACACTAATATCATAACAACGAATGCTACACTAATATCATACCAACGAATGCTACACTAATATCATACCAACGAATGCTACACCAATATCATACCAACGAATACTACACCAATATCATACCAACGAATGCTACACTAATATCATACCAACGATTGCTACACTAATATCATACCAAAGAATGCTACACTAATATCATACCAACGAATGCTACACTAATATCATACCAACGAATGCCACACCAATATCATACCAACGAATGCTACACTAATATCATACCAACGAATGCTACATTAATATCATACCAACGAATGCTACACTAATATCATACCAATGAATGCTACACTAATATCATACCAACGAATGCTACACCAATATCATACCAACGGATGCTACAGTAATATCATACCAACCAATGCTACACTAATATCATACCAACCAATGCTACATTAATATCATATCAACGAATGCTTCACCAATATCATACCAACGAATGCTACACTAATATCATACCAACGAATGCTACACTAATATCATACCAACGAATGCCACACCAATATCATACCAACGAATGCTACACTAATATCATACCAACGAATGCTACATTAATATCATACCAACGAATGCTACACTAATATCATACCAAGGAATGCTACACTAATATCATACCAACGAATGCTACACCAATATCATACCAACGGATGCTACAGTAATATCATACCAACCAATGCTACACTAATATCATACCAACCAATGCTACATTAATATCATATCAACGAATGCTTCACCAATATCATACCAACGAATGCTACACTAATATCATACCAACGAATGCTACACTAATATCATACCAACGAATGCTACATTAATATCATACCAACGAATGCTACACTAATATCATACCAACGAATGCCACACCAATATCATACCAACGAATGCTACATTAATATCATACCAACGAATGCTACACCAATATTATACCAACGAATGCTACACTAATATCATACCAACGAATGCTACACCAATATCATACCAAGGAATGCTACACTAATATCATACCAAGGAATGCTACACTAATATCATACCAACGAATGCTACAATAATATCATACCAACGAATGCTACACTACTATCATACCAACGAATGCTACAATAATATCATACCAACGAATGCTACACCAATATCATACCAACGAATGCTACACCAATATCATACCAACGAATGCTTCACCAATATCATACCAACGAATGCTACACCAATATCATACCAACGAATGCTACACCAATATCATACCAACGAATGCTTCACCAATATCATACCAACGAATGCTACATTAATATCATACCAACGAATGCTACACTAATATCATACCAACGAATGCCACACCAATATCATACCAACGAATGCTACACCAATATCATACCAACGAATGCTACACCAATATCATACCAACGAAAGAGTTCATGTTGTTTTGTACAATATATGTTGAAGTGGAATTTATTAAAAAAGTCTACTTAAGTACGACGTGATGGATATAATGTGAGATCTGCGTCACCGCTTATGAGGGTTATTGTTAATTATTTCGTTTTGCACATTTTTTTTTTCAAATTAAACGTTTTTTGAAAAGGCAACTTGTGCATAAAGGCAACGTTCAACACTTCTCTTTGGGGACCTTTATATGAAAGTTACACTGTAGTGGCTCATATCACTACTCCAACATTGTATAGCCACTCTGAGCCAAAGGGTGCAGTAAGCTACAATCGAAGCAATGTACCCGGCGTCCGTCCGCCTGTCGCCTGTTAGCTTCTCACATATTCAATTTCTTCATATTTTCAGTTAATTTGTATGGAATAAAAAAGCTTTGAGTGGCCTCTCTTCAGAAAAGATTCAGAAAGATTTTGATGAAACTTAGATGAAGTACTCAAGGTACCCTTCAAGTGTTGTTGGGTAACATTGACTGATTGATTGATTATTGTTTTACGTCACTCCACGATTATTTCACGTATATGGCGACGGCATCTGCCTGATGCATTGCATACAAATTTAGAACTTTGCAACGGACCCATCCGATGCAGTGAAGAATCTTTTACGTGCCACGCCTACCGTGACACGGGACCTCGGTTTTAACTGTCTCATCCGAAAGACAGAACACCGGTGTGCCCAGGGCGGGAGTCGAACCCGGGATTCTAGATCACGAGCCGAGCACCTTATCTACTAGGCCACATCGGCTTTGGGTAACATTGGGTCCAGAAGATAAATCTCATGGTGTCTCAAGAAGTGATGTTGTTTTTAGTTCCATTCTGACATCATATTTAACGCTCTTTTACATCTTCTCTGACTTTGTCGTTTTTGCACATTTTCAGAACATTTTTTAAAATTTCCATTTTCCTTGTTTATAACGTGTTAATTGAGCGTCTTTTAAGTGATCTGAAGGAAATAATTATAATTGTAAAAAATGTGAATGCAAAACTAATTTCAAGATTTTTTCCAATTTTTTTAAGATTAAAATAGGAAAGGGGGGGGGGCGCACTATAGAATATTATATGCAGTTTTGATGGATTTCTAGGGGAATATATGAAAGGAATATGATAAAGCTTTACATCAATGAAGTTTTCATTGTCTCCTACGAAAGTGTTTTCCCGGTCAGAATCATCAAGAGATGGATCCAGGGCTGGGTGATATACGTCCCAGCCTTTACCCTCCTAATACAAACATCTTCTTCAGATTGATGGTATAAATCAACATACCAAATGTATGGATATAATCCAGAAAGGTGTCAAAAGAAGTCTTGTATTTGGTTTCATTCCAAAATTATTTTTTTGTCGCGTCCCAGCCTCATTTTCGTGGGATTTCTTTAATTTTATTACCGAAAGATGTTCATACTGCACTAGTTGTATGTGTTTAACTGATATTAGGAAATAATTGTAAATTTGAAGAACTGGACAATATATTTTATTTTTAGTTTTCCCTTATTTCTTAAAGATTAAAGCAAGAAAGGAGAGCTCTTTTGTCTTTTTGTCTTCTTCAGAATAGATAGAAAATGTGGATGAAAATCAGTATGTAATAAGTACGCTTTGTCCTTACAAATACTGTTGCTTTGCTGGCTGGATCTGTCCGGGAGTTGGTTCATGGAAAAAAAGATCCAGGGAGGTATCATCTTTTACAAGGAGAAAATTTAACTGGGTTACACAGATTGAGTACCTAAATTGTATGAAAGTATTTTAGAATGGTTTAGTGTTCGGAGTTTTTTTTATCTATTTTGAATAAGTTTTCGAGAAAGATACTGTAATTTATTTGAGGTGGGCGATATTAACCCATTTGGGCCTCTTGTTGTAGTCACACAAGTCCTATCTCAATGTAGTTGCTATTTTGTCAGTAAACATTGTGGAGAAATATAAAAAAAAATAAAATAAAGAAAAAAAAAAATGACTACAAGTTTGTGGAAGGGCACATTGTTTTTGTGAATCACATTTCAAATAATATTTTATCATCCTATTGTAAAATACGTTAGGCCAGAACGAATCTTACTGCTATTAATAACAGAATATATTTCTTTGTTCTACAGAATCCACTGACCCCACTAGTGGTGCCGACGGAATGGACTTTGATGAGGAGGATAATTTATTGGTGGCGCATATCAGATCCTCTTATATAGACGTATTCCCGCCGAATGGTGGCGCTCCACACACCAGGATAAAATGCCCCTTCCTTAGACCCTCTAATCTACACTTCCAAAAAGGGACATCAGTTGTTTACGTCACTGAACATGATACACATGGCTTGTGGAAATTTGAGTGGAAAAGAGCAGGAAAATTACAATACTGTGATTTGTAACTTATAAAGTCAAGGTATATGAGTTACAAGTAAACCAACATTATTATTAATGATTTATGAAAACTGGAATGAAAAAGATCGAGAAACCAATTCTGTGCGAGATATTGTATTTAACATCTATTATAATCAGTTTATGGGGGTTAAGCTCAGTTAAGCAATATATGCTCAGATGGGCAACTTGGTGTAACAAATTACAAATTTATGTTTTATCTTTTCCTTTTTTAATCCAGTAACAACATTTGTATTTGGTAGTACAGTTTTATTTGGTTGTTTTTCTTCAGATAAATGCAATTACTCATTGTTCTTGTACATAAAAAAAATCCTGAATTTCCTGGCATTTCATCTAATTTTATATATGTACATGTGTATTTAGGACTCAGTTTCCTTAGGATTACAAAAAAAGAACTTTATATTCTGTATACATTTGAATCATTTCTATTCCCTGTTATCATGAATATACAAAATATTAGATTTAATGGAAATACACACATGAATGTGCAATAACGTTGTATTCACTACTTTCAATTGTTGAACCCGTTTGTAAGTTTGGTAGTGCTCAAGGTTCAACCTTTTCTCAATATATCGTATCGTGCAATAGCTACAGATTACCGATCCCGAAACACCGCTCAATGTGTATTCCGAGGATCGGTTCCAAGAAGCTATACAGCTACATTAGCGAAAAAAGGTGTAATACTTGTGGTATCACCCACAGTGACCCTAAAGTCAAAGCTTCAGTCATGAATAACTACTGTTTTCACCCTTGAAGATCGCTCATACTTGCCATCAATGACCAAGGATCCACTTCCGATCATGAGGCCACCCCCTCCCACAAGGCTCAAGGACCAGACCTGATTTCTCCAAAGTTCCTGAAAGAAAGAGGTTGCCAGAGAAATTGCTCCCGCATTGCAGCTCATATTTCAGATATCATTTGGTCTAGGTAGAGTACCAGATAATTGGAAGCAGGCCTTTGTGACACCTATTTGTACATGTATATAAAAAAGGAGACCGCACAACTCCATCCACCTATCGTCTAGTCTCTCTCACGTCCATCTGTTGCTAAACCCTGGAGCATATCATCCATAGCCAGGTTATGAAACACCTCGACAATTACAACATCCTGTCTGACCAGCAAAGCAGATCATAAGAGAGCCACATAAGTTTTATACTTCAGGTCTTTCCCTCCGGCCTTGAGTAAGGTGAGCAGATTGATGCCATACGTTTAGATTTCAGCAATACTTTCGACAAAGTCCCTCATCAGCGCACTGCTTCGGAATTGCACCTCTATGGCATACGGGACTCTCTGTCTAACTAGACCAAAAGCTTCCTCAATGACCGACCTTAGACGGTAATGCTAAAAAACCTAACTTCAGAGTTGGCACCAGTAACATCTGGAGTGCCCAAGGTGTCAGTGCTATGTCCACTGCTCTTCTTGCTGTACAATAACGACCTACCAGAGAGATGACCAGCTCTTTGCAAATGATAGCCTCCTCTACTGCAAGATTAAATCTATGTCAGCTGCAGACACCCTTCAGGAAGACTTACAGCAGCTAAAGCATTGGGAGCAAGACTAGCAAATGTCTTTTAACCCTTCGGGTCACAAGAAAGCGAAACCCTATCGTTACACTGTACAGCCTTCCTCGACACCAAATGGCTCTTGCCAAGAAAGGAAATCATCGTGGTGTCATCATATCAGATAAACTGTCATGGGGTAATCATATTGATTCCACCACATAGAAAACTAGTAAGTCTCAGCTATCTGGGTCCGGCACCATAAACTGAGAATATACTTAAGTCATAATTTCATATTCTTCTGTTCATCAATGAATTAATAACTGGGATTTGGATTTTATTTAGTTTTATTCTATTGATAAATAGAATTAAACCACTCTGCATTAAAATCTATTTGAACGTTTGATAATGGAATGAATTAAAATGAAATATTTGTCAAATTTGACTTAAGTATATTCTCAGTTTATGGCGTCGGACCCTGGGGAGGAATCTTTGTAGTCTGCCAAGAGTAACTAAGGATCCGTGCAACAAAACCCTCGTGCGGCCCATACTAGAGTACGTCTCTCCAGCCCGGGATCCCCATACTGCAACAGACATCATCATATTGGAAGCTGTCCAAAGGCTGCAAGGTTTATCGTAGGAGATAAAAGGACATCAAGCAGTACCAGTCAGGTGATGCATAAACTTCAATGGTCTTCCCTACAGCAGCGAAGACCTGATACCCAACTGCTTCTTACGATATATGTACCGAATCATGTAGATCTACGGCCTTGTTGACATTCCCTCTGCGACCTACTTTCACCTGGTTGGTACCTCAACACGTGATCCCCTTTGAAGCTCTATTTGCCTTACTGTCGAAATGACATTTACCGCTTTTTCTTCTTCCCCTCTGGAGTTCGAGCATGGAACCAGCTGCTGAAGCACCTGTCCATTGCCAAAAGCCTAGAAAGTTTCATGGCAGGGCTCGCAAACCTTCATTGATACCAGCATTTTATCCTGTTTTTGTTCTTCACTTTTGACTGTGATGTACAGCCACTGTACATAGCTGCTGCACAAGTGCGAGAATGCTCCAGAGGAGATGCGCATTTCATTTGAGAAGAAGAGAAGGGTATCGTGAAATAGCCGCTAAGTATTACCGATCCCAAAACACCGCTTAACGTGTGCTCCGAGAATCGATTCCGTATTGCCTGTAGTCCAATGCTAATTCGGAATATTCATTTTCTCCTTATTATAAAGATTTTGAATACACAAAAGGAAACAGTCAGTAAACGGTGAAAATGATCCAAAACATTGAAACACACGGTTTTAAACCTTTCATCTATTGTCCCACACAAAAGTTTATCCCAAAATCGTCAATGTAACATTACATGTAAATGGTGTATTTGTTTTCATGAATTACGTCAAGTGAATAAGTTTATTTTGATTCGTTGATTTGTTTGATAAGTTTGCAGATTTCATACTGATAGACTAGGGTTTTCATGAATATGCAGTAGAGTACAAATGCCAATGTTAAAAGTTATCAAAACGTGTATATGTACTTTTATAACATGCATGTCATAAAAAATGTTTGAAGCCTATACTAAAATTGAAGAAACATTGACCAAAGGTGGCTTTTGAAAACGACCAAATTTCAATGCATGACATCATGAAATACAATGATACAACAAATTCTATTTTAGAAATGTGAAGTACATTTACTCCGTTCAAACTGTCAATACATTGGGATAAAAATGTTTTTCTAGTGATAAATGGAAGTCATTTTAGAAATGTTTGGACCAAATACAATCATTTAAAACTCTGTGCCAATGTATGAGTTATATTCCGTTGATAAACATGATACTCGAATCAAATGCTGACGTCCTAAATCCCTTTTATATAGCCAGATCTACATTCGATAAAAATAATCAATGTAAAAGCTTTTGTTATGACATTTCATATAATTTCAAAGCGTTAAGCGTTTTAAAGAAAGGAATCGACATGCCCATAAGAACGTGTCCTACTTCCACATGCATAGTAAAATTGACCTGTCTCTTATTAATTATTAATAGTCGGACTTTCCGTTTTCAATAACGACATTTTAATCTTTAAAGAACATAGAAATAAATGATACAAGTGTATAAAGGCATTGTAAATGCTATGTGAGGATTACTTGGACTTTTTATACATAGCCGGTTGATTTATATCATAAAGAATAATTTCAACTATTGTCAGTTTCAAAATCAATCCACAAATGAAAATGGTATCTATCATAAGCACTTGTAATACATAAAAGAAACACATTATAAACGATAGCACATATTATAGTCATTTCCTAAATCCATCCGCAGATAAAGTTTCTTCCCATCAAATTAATAAAATATGACATAACATTTTCTACAATTCAAAGCATAACTCTACATCGACACATGTGTGGGTTCGCGGGGAGGATCCGCTTGGTCAAACGCCGGTGCCGATAGGAGAAGCTTACGGTGATGTAAAGTTTTCGTAGTTCCCGTCAACATCTCTCGGAAATCATCGGACTTTTCCGGGAATGTGACCTGTCTTGACAGCGAGGCTATTCGTTTGACAGTGTAGTAGTCATTTTGTCCTTCACATTTTGGGTCGTAACTGTCAGCTGGACCTCGCAGACTGAATGTAAATAAGTTTTCACCTTCTGTCTCTTTTTCTACAACGGTTTTCCTGTTATGGAATAGTTTTCTATTCATCTTTCGTACACTTCGTCTTTTAGAATCAGAAAGGAATGTACTTTTGCTATCTTTACTAGAAGAATTAGAAATTGATGTATCAGTTCTGTTTTTATCACCAATATCTACCAAAATGGCATCCTTGCCGTTCATAGCCAGTTTCTGTTGTTCCTCTGTGAGTGTTGGCTTAGGAAAATACCTACCAGGAATTTGTTTGCTTTGTTGTAAGGCAGGGCGTAGCACTATAACCCCCTTCCTTTTTCCTTTGCTGTCTTCATTCTTATCTTTGAATGGAATGATATTGAGCGGTGTACAAGATGCACCTGCACTTATATCTTTATTTCTGTCCATCAAACTCGCATTCGGAACATTGATCTTATAACTATCCACGATTTTAGGCGGTCCACGAATCTTCACGAGGATGGAAAGCGGCAAATGTCGCCGATCGTTTTTCTTGTTCTTGCGGAATTCATTTTGAGTTTTCCTTTCAAGAACATCCCAATTTGGCTGAGGCCTTGGCGGAATGCAATTACTTAAATCTAACACTGACGTCATCATTACTTACTTTACACACATGTTATCTTCAAAAACGTATAGAATATTACATATATTGTTAAAATCTTTCTCAAATATTTTCAACTCACGTTAAAATTATAACATACATGTATATCCATTTCAAAAACAGTTCGATGTTCTGACACTCAATAACTATGGATAACAGCTAGTAAGCTGCCTAAGTCCGGTAGTAATTAATCCGGATTATTCTCATTCCCTGCGCAACCAGGCTACAGTTCAAATTCGACAATGTATATCTACTAGTATTTAAATGGATTAAGTGCAAAACGTTTCCTTTGATTGCACCTTCATTTGCCGTGTACACAATAGACTGATCTCAATTATAAGTTTTGCATTGTGTGATTCATATTAAATGCATTTTTGATAGCTTGATTTAAAACGGAATTTGATATCAAGTATTGAAATGCATTCACAAACTAAGGGATAGATCCAGAATTACATTTGGGAGTGCTTTGTTTTTGTTTTACACAAGTGTTTGATTGACTGAATTCGATACTTTTCACCAGCTACAATGCAATGGAGTCCTAGACTTAAGTTACGTTATATTTTGCAATAAAAGATAGGAATTTTCAAATCCTCTGTATAGGATGTGGGGAAGCCTTACATGCTAATATATATGGAGGTGGAACTCGCTGCAGGTCTCTCTTGATAGCTCCATCACAACTATCTAGTCTGGGTTCGATTTCGATTCCGTATGGTACAAATGGGAGGTTGTGTCACGGTAGCAGAGAAAGGTGATAATTTTTAACCTGGTTCTCCAAGCACTTGCTCCAACACTAATCAAAAGTAAGGGAAATAATGTAGGAGTGACTGAAAACCAATAACAATCTAAGAAATAAGAAATAAGGCTTTTATATGTTTGTATATATATATATAGCAAACAATTGATAGAGTTTTCCCCAGGAATGTTTTAAATATTCAAGGCGGGAAGGGGGCCTATCGGTATGATACCTTATCCGCAAAATCCGACCCAATATTCAGATTTTGTTATAGATTTATATTTAAATAAATACAGTAATTGTTTTAGAATTCTAATACCATAAAAGTAGAGTATAGGAAAACGCAGTACCAAACTCACACGTGTAGTGGTAGATTCCAAAGGCGTATCCAGAGTCGTACAATGTGAACCCACTATCATGTGAGTTTGAGGTTTGAGGACTCTCGGTGGGTCCTGGATTCAGAAGTACAGGTCCATCAGTTTATCGTATTAAGACAATATACATCGTAATGACCATCGTCTGTGTTGCTCATTGAGTGTTTGGCCTCACTCCCTTCTTCCTTCTCCTTCAATCTTGATTTCCATTTAATGCGTGCTTTTACAATATACATGTCACCTACAGAACAGACACCTCTACTTTGGTGTCATTAGGGTGGATGAGTATCGATCAAGGTACTACAGGAATACAAGTTGTCAATTATAAGTTGACAGGAAATTAAACAGAGAGTTGGACTTACAATGATTTTATTTACCAGCAATTATAGAGGTGACTGCTAAGACAACGTCACAGAATCAGTTCGCAGAACTTTCATAATAATCGGATGAGTGTATTGCTGAAATTGCTATATAACAAGTCGGTGTCATATCGACATCGGGGATTACTGAAATATTGTTTATATAATGTACAACAATGATTATAGTGGACCTATAGTGAATGTATGACAATATGTTTGTTTATTTCCAGGGCCTCTTAAGGCATGGCATATAACTTAACAAGATGTTCATTATTTCCAGGGCCTTTGAAGGCATGACATATAACTTGACAAGATGCTCTTTATTTCCAGGGCCTCTTAAAACATGGCATATAACATGACAAGATGCTCTTTATTTCCAGGTCCTCTTAAGGCGTGACATATAATATGACAAGATGTTCTTTATTTCCAGGTCCTCTTAAGGCATTACATATAACATGACAAGATGCTCTTTATTTCCAGTGCCTCTTAAGGCGTGACATATAATATGACAAGATGTTCTTTATTTCCAGTGCCTCTTAAGGCGTGACATGTAATATGACAAGATGTTCTTTATTTCCAGTGCCTCTTAAGGCGTGACATATAATGTGACAAGATGCTCTTTATTTCCAGGTCCTCTTAAGGCGTGACATATAACATGACAAGATGTTCTTTATTTCCAGGTCCTCTTAAGGCGTGACATATAATATGACAAGATGTTCTTTATTTCCAGTGCCTCTTAAGGCGTGACATATAATATGACAAGATGTTCTTTATTTCCAGTGCCTCTTAAGGCGTGACATATAATATGACAAGATGTTCTTTATTTCCAGGTCCTCTTAAGGCATTACATATAACATGACAAGATGTTCTTTATTTCCAGGGCCTCTGAAGGCATTACATATAACATGACAAGATGCTCTTTATTTCCAGGTCCTCTTAAGGCATGACATATAACATGACAAGATGCTCTTTATTTCCAGGTCCTCTTAAGGCATGACATATAACATGACAAGATGTTCTTTATTTCCAGGTCCTCTTAAGGCGTGACATATAATATGACAAGATGTTCTTTATTTCCAGTGCCTCTTAAGGCGTGACATATAATATGACAAGATGTTCTTTATTTCCAGGTCCTCTTAAGGCATTACATATAACATGACAAGATGTTCTTTATTTCCAGGGCCTCTGAAGGCATTACATATAACATGACAAGATGCTCTTTATTTCCAGGTCCTCTTAAGGCATGACATATAACATGACAAGATGTTCTTTATTTCCAGGGCCTCTGAAGGCATTACATATAACATGACAAGATGCTCTTTATTTCCAGGTCCTCTTAAGGCATGACATATAACATGACAAGATGCTCTTTATTTCCAGGGCCTCTGAAGGCGTGACATATAACATGACAAGATGCTCTTTATTTCCAGGTCCTCTTAAGGCATGACATATAACATGACAAGATGCTCTTTATTTCCAGGGCCTCTTAAGACGTGACATATAATATGACAAGATGTTCTTTATCTCCAGTGCCTCTGAAAGCATGACATATAACATGACAAGATGCTCTTTATTTCCAGGGCCTCTTAAGACTTGACAATGCAACATGAGAAGTTAACAGACAATAACAAATAATTCATAAAAAGAAACAAAAATCGAAAACCTATAAAGCAATCAGAAAAATAAAATCATAAGAGGTATGAATCATGAGAACTCTTGTATCTATGTACTACGAAATCTCTTCTTCTCGGAGTTATTACACTGAAATTAGTTGTATTACACAGAAGCTCTCCATGGTTTCCGCATATGGGGTATTGTTTTATATCGCGTCATATACCCTTACGAATTAAAAGTCTGATTTTAATGACCGTATTAACTTAATAAGCTGTCAACCTTTCGTGTGTCACGTGTAATTTTACGTATACAGGTAGCATGTTCTTAAGACGATTGTGAGGTTCTGTCGAGGCCAATGTCTACACATCTCTGTACTGTGGTCAATGTCTACACATCTCTGTACTGTGGTCAATGTCTACACATCTCTGTATTGTGGACGATGTTTACACATTTCTGTACTGCAAGCAATATCTACACATCTCTGTACTGTGGTCAATGCCTACGCATCTCTGTACTGCGGTCAATGTCTACATATCTCTGTACTGTGGTCAATGTCTACATATCTCTGTACTGCGGTCAATGTCTACACATCTCTGTACTATAGTCAATGTCTACACATCTCTGTACTGTGGTCAATGTCTACACATCTCTGTACTGTGGTCAATGCCCACATATCTTTGTACTGCGGTCAGTGTCTACACATCTCTGTCCTGTGGTCGATGTCAACCCATTTCTGTACTGCGGTCAATGTCTACACATCTCTGTACTGTGGTCAATGCCTACACATTTCTGTACTGCAGTCAATGTCTACACATCTCTGTACTGTGGTCAATGTCTACACATCTCTGTTCTATGGTCAATGCCTACACATCTCTGTACTACGGTCAATGTCTACACATCTCTGTACTGTGGACGATGTCAACACATTTCTGTATTGCGGTCAATGTCTACACATCTCTGCACTGTGGTCAATGTCTACACCTCTGTACTGCGGTCAATGTCTACACATCTCTATACTGTAGTCATTGTCTACACATCTCTGTACTGCGGTCAATGTCTACACATCTCTGTGCTGTGGTCGATGTCTACACATCTCTCTACTGGGTTCAATGCCTACACATCTCTGTACTGTAGTCAATGTCTACACATCTCTGTACTGTGGTCAATGCCTACACATCTCTGTACTGCGGACAATGTCTACACATCTCTGTACTGTGGTCAATGTCTACACATCTCTGTACTGTGGCCAATGTCTACACATCTCTGTACTGGACTCAATCACTTCATTTACCTCATGTTAACAATAACAACAGTAGTTTGAACCCTGATCTTGTATATATTTGTAAGTATGTGTGTGAATGTTTGTGTAGGTGTGTGGGGGGTTATGTTGGGTTGTTTGTTTGATATTTTTCAATACGTCAATTCATTTATATGTTGACAACATCTATTTAATACTACATACAGAAATTTATCCCATAGAAAAGACCTATTCGAAGCAGCGAGAAATTTTTCACCGTCAATGCCTGTCGTGGTTTTCACTGTCAAGTTCGAAAGACGGGACAGCGAGTAGCCACCGTAGGACTCTGATTCAGGACATCTCGACCACTAGCCAAGCACTCTACCGACAGGCCCACGCCAGCTCTACTTACATGTTAATAAGTCGTAATTTGATGAAATAGAGAAGCACACTACTTTCTCCGAATTCATCATTTGATATTGCGTATATCAGTAATTTTAGTGATGCAACCACGTAAACAAGACGTAGTTAATTACTGCTGACCTAAAGGGAAAGGCATATCTGACTTAGCTGTACAGTAAGCTGTATGGTAGAGATCACCGAGGAGATGTACAAAAAAAATTGGTTTCAATTACTGCAATACATGCAATGACATTATGAAAATATTGATTGTACGACAGATGCGATACCGACTTAGGATGGTCAATTGACCTTACGAGGTATTTGTATAATGTTAATAATTCTAATGATTGTACCCACCATGAACTGTAAACCGGCCGGTTGAATATATATATTAAGTCATCAAATCTTACCTTCATATGCTCAATGTGTATATACATGTATATATGTTTTACTTCCTGAACTTGACGAGTTGATGCAAGACGATGGGTGTTGCATGCAAGCATGGGACTTAGTTACTCCTCCCGGGCACCTGCATGGTCTCGCTTCAGTTTAAATTGGGGGTTCGCATTTGTCTGAATATGACATTGTACACGATATTGTCCTTTTATTTCGTGGACTTCGAGATGTGGTTAACCCTTCAGTACTTCTTGCTTGTTTAATTCTACGTGAAATTTGCGTAATCGAAGAAAGTCAACAAAGTTTTGAAACTGCCTCTAACTCGCGCCTTTTGTCTGAAGGGATGGTTATAATATTATTACAAAATTATATTTTTTGTATCACAAGTAACGTTACCATGATAAGGTGTTCTATCCAGGTTTACCATACACGTATACTGTCTAGTGCTGGATAAATTTTCTTATGCCCTCTTTTAGATAAATGCTTGCAATATTTGTACTAATTTCAGTGTGAAAGAACTTTATTGATTATTTCTGATCATCATTAAACACATTAGATTCCCTAAAGTGGTACTAAGATGCGAAACTGAAAGAAAAAGAAATCCGGAAATAAATATCCGTTCTAAATTTTGATTTTATATATATCAATAAAAGATATCATCTGTGTGTTTGAAAGGCTGCTTATTGATAATGTAGATATGCAAAGAGAAAAATTGACTTTGAGCAATGGATAATTTCGACAAGCAGAAGAAACTTGCCTTGACTGGGCTTGATCTCAGTCGGAAAGGGTCGATTGACACACCGATATTTGATTTGATATCGTTTGTCAACAACTTAACAGATTACTTCACAACAAGTTCATGCTCTGGAAGGATAATAATCTTTGATGATTCTGCCACACGCGAAAATATAAACTCAGATCAGGTTAAAATAAAAATAATAGATCTATAAAATAAAGTGCTTTTGACATGACTCTTTCCATAACTCGCCCATTTCTATTTTTCTTTAAATATTTAGAAATCAGAGTAAATCATTAAAATATTTGCTTGTAGCTATTCTCGGAGACAGTGTGATGTCACTCTCTATATTGGTCTACCAGTATGTAGATACTCCAAGAGTCTAGTTGGTTAGGACGCTTGGGGTAAAACTTCGGGATTAACTTGAGTGACAATACAACTTTCAATTTTTCTGTATCAATTCAAAGGGTTTTGCTCATAAAGTACGGACAAAATGTGTAAAACATTTATTCAAAATTTACTTGTATGAATGAGAAAATATTTTGTTTATTCCTTATTTACCAAATTCCTCCAGGAATATGCATAGCTTTCTATGATAAAGTCTGATGATTTAACCCAAATGTTCCTGAATGTCTGTTGTCAAATACCTAGATGTCCAACTTTGAGAATAGGGATAAATTAAGAGAAATGTGACATATGTTTTCTGCTTCTAGTAGTGAACTATTATAGTATTTCTATGCAGTACATAAGTAAGTTAAACTTACCAATGGTAGAAAGGTTTCGGAACAGTGTAAATAGCACGGTCCCGGAAAAAAACATAATATGAATATAATGAAATACAAAATAATAGCAAATAAACAAAATAATTCAATACAATTCAGTCCGAAGTCGCATTTGGCACTATGCCTATCAAAAATGGCTATACATACAAAATTAAGATAAACATACAAAAATAATGGCTATAACAAGTAGTGCAAAGTGCATGAATTGGAATCCCATCTCTGACACCAATTGTAGTATTTCTACGCAGTACATAAGTAAGCAAAACTTACCAGTGGTATACGTAGAAAGGCTACAGTGTGTATTCTTCCACTGGCTGTCAGAAACGGCAGGAGGCCCAGTCTGATTGGCTAACTCTGTCACATGGCACCAATGTGTATCATGTGACAGCCTATTTTCACTACACTAACATAGCTGTAAAGCTGTTCATCTATGTCAGTTTCAAATGATGTTTTTGTAGAATTATTAGTTTGTAATCAGAGAGCAGTCATTCCCAATAATTTTCGGTCCCCATAGGTCATTTGGACCTATGTAGTGAAGTTACACACAGGTCCGAAACAAAAATTGTCTGTCCAAAAAAGAAAAAAAAAAGAAGAGAAACATAGATGTATTCTGATATATATAATCTCATCTAACAAAATCATCGATCATCCTCCAATTTTGATCTAAAATTTTCAAAATAATCATCAGTTTCATCACTCACATTGCACACACCTCCATATAGCTCGAATAACAATCTCCGAAAAAACTCTGACCGATTCCTCAAGGAGACAATCACAGTGAATCACGCTCTTGTAAATACTTTCGATAAACCCGGTTTTGCAAAACGTTTATGTTACGGTTTACTTCATCATGGTCACCAAAACACTTTAATTTGAGGGAGTATATATAAACGAAACTCTGCCGGACCCATCGGTCATTCGGACTGGCAATGTGACAGTGGGGCATCGGTCCTTACGTAAATGTGTCGGTCAGGACCGACGGACCGATGTTATTGGGAATGACTGAGAGAGGGTGGAATGTTTGATCACTAATTGTAATCAAATTGCCATGTCAAATTTTTAATGTGTATTTAGACCATCTTTATATTTAATGGGGTTCACCATCTATGTGTGTCTGTTTCAAGTTTGACATAATTTGCCCAATTCTAAATGGGAAGAGTACCAAAACATACCGAATGTATTATGGGGCATCACTTTGGTTTTATTGTAAGCAGTTATGCAAATTTTCAGTCATCTACATGTATTATTAGTATTGTTGTAAATTTATGAATATAAACATTTGAATTCATTAGAGAAACATACATAAATGAAATATTCTTAATTATTTTCTAACTTTAGGCAATAGTCAGATAGTAAATTTTGCTCTGTAAATTTTTTGCAGGAGTTATTGCTCTTTGACACAGAACTAAAAAAAATTATGAATGATATTGGGGTGCTCTTAAATACCAAACTTATCTTTCTTGATTCAATATGGTGGTGCACTGTTGTAAATAATTACTTTATTTGTCTTCATTCATGAATGGGACTTCAGAATGTAAAATTTTCAGGTAAAATCTCTGGCTAGTGACCGTATGGACTATAAAACATATTTGTAACACCTAGAAATTGCATTTAAAGGCGAAAAAACGTAAAAGTTTGGTAGTGTATGGTAGAGTTTGGTATTTAGGAGCACCGATGATATTGTAACATCTTGTCATCGAAACTTTTCCTAGACTGTTCACACAGTTGTTGCCCTTGACCCATTTTATGACCTTAAACCAAGTTCATGTCTATAAGGTCAAGTCAAAGTGTAAAGAAATCCAAAGTTCTTACAAATGAGTTTTAAATTGCCTTCTTTGATTTCGTAAAATATAAAATGGCCCCTGCTGATGGCAACAACCAGATAATTCCATTCTTAAAATTTTTACACAGTCATGGCCCTTTCAACTTGTTGTTATCCAGCTTTGTTGCCACGGATGGTATTTGTCTCGTTAGGACTGTTCTAGTTTTCATTTGTCACCAGCTTTCAATGTTTTAAGCAATTTAAACCTCTGCCAAATGCAAAATTCCAGTTTCAACAGTGACTTGAAATTTTGTAATCTCAATCAAAATCAGTTTACTTATAAATCGTAGTCGATCATTAACCCATTACTAGTTGAGACATAAAATATAGCTGATGTAAAGCACTCCTTCCAACGTTTTATCTGTTCTGAGATTTATTGGGTTTTTGTTGATACTTAGATTGAGATAAACATTTGTAAATTGTATATATCAACACAACAAATTTTACTGCATTCTTTTTGCTGTCATTTAATAAAATGGTATACGAAAAGCGTATTTATTTTTTAAAACATGTTGTTTGTAACTGTCCCCTACACTGTTAACTTTAAATAAATGACAAGAAGTTAGGGTAACAGTACAGCTACAGTAGTTTGTCAGAGATCAGCTACTTATTTGATGATTGTTCTCTAAATTATTTTATAGGATACACAAGGTAGAGGTTCCATTGTAAAGAAGAAGGGATGTAAATGGCTTTATACAACTCATGATGTAGCTAATCAACAGCAAGTGGTAAGATAAAGAACATGTAATCAGTTGTAGCCTTAGAACATGTATCTCAAGAAGTTTGAATCTACAAGTTTCATTGTCTCTGTTTTTTGGATATTTTTGTTCTGGCAGTAGATCTAGAAGAGATTGACGAGGTTCTGTGATGTTTACAGTATACATTATTTTTGGCCATTTTTAAAGGTAAAAATCAAGTTTCCTAGCAGAATTTACCTCCAAAGGTTAGCCTCCCTTTCTCTTAAAAACATTCAAGTTATTTTATTAGGGGTAGGATTTTTTTTGGACAAATATCTAAGTTCTTTAATTGTGTGTAGATTCTATTGTTCTTTAATTGTGTGAAGATTCTATTGTTCTTTATTCATTTCAAAGAAGGATTCTCTGTTGGATGTCTCAGGGAATGCTGTATTTAAGTTCGAGCCATTTGTTCTTCATGTACAGTGTAGGACTCTACAACATGCACAAGTTATTGTAAGTACTTTTCCAAATTATTCCAAATTATTCATAAATATGCATGTTTCTTAAGTTGAAGTATAGTAAGAATCAGCAAAATACAGACAGATTTGATTTTGCAAAAGTCCGCTGGTATCCTTTCCCAAATGTGATAGCTACCGCATATCAATGTCAGAAATTTAAGAAACGTTCCAATTAGAGAAAATTTCCTCCAATGTGTAGAAACATGAAGCCTTTGCAGTATAAAGTGAGAGAATCCTGCAGTATGAAATGACAGAATCCTGCAGCATAAAATGACAGAATCCTGCAGCATTAAGTGAGAGAATCCTGCAGCATAAAGTGAGAGAATCCTGCAGCATTTAGTGAGAGAATCCTGCAGTAAAAAGTGAGAGAATCCTGCAGCATTAAGTGAGAGAATCCTGCAGCATTCAGTGAGAGAATCCTGCAGCATTCAGTGAGAGAATCCTGTAGCATTCAGTGAGAGAATCCTGCAGCATTAAGTGAGAGAATCCTGCAGCATTCAGTGAGAGAATCCTGCAGCATTAAGTAAGAGAATCCTGCAGTATAAAGTAAGAGAATCCTGCAGCATTAAGTGAGAGAACTCTGCAGCATTAAGTGAGAGAATCCTGCAGCATAAAGTGAGAGAACCCTGCAGCATAAAGTAAGAGAACCCAGCAGCATAAAGTTAGAGAATCCTGCAGCATTAAGTGAGAGAATCCTGCAGCATTAAGTGAGAGAATCCTGCAGCATTAAGTGAGAGAATCCTGCAGTAAAAAGTGAGAGAATCCTGCAGCATAAAGAAAGAGAATCCTGCAGCATTAAGTGAGAGAATCCTGCAGCATTAAGTGAGAGAATTCTGCAGCATTAAGTAAGAGAATCCTGCAGCATTAAGTGAGAGAATCCTGCAGCATAAAGTAAGAGCATCCTGCAGCATTAAGTGAGAGAATCATGCAGCATTAAGTAAAAGAATCCTGCAGCATTAAGTGAGAGAATCCTGCAGCATAAAGTGAGAAAATCCTGTAGCATTTTGTGAGAGAATCCTGCAGTAAAAAGTGAGAGAATCCTGCAGCATTAAGTGAGAGAATCCTGCAGCATTCAGTGAGAGAATCCTGTTGCATAAGGTGAGAGAATCCTGCAGCATAAAGTGAGAGAATCCTGCAGCATAAAGTGAGAGAATCCTGCAGCATTAAGTAAGAGAATCCTGCAGTATAAAGTGAGAGAATCCTGCAGTATTTAGTGAGAGAATCCTGCAACATAAAGTGAGAGAATTCTGCAGCATAAAGTGAGAGAATCCTGCAGCATAAAGTGAGAGAATCCTGCAGCATAAAGTAAGAGAATCCTGCAGCATTAAGTGAGAGAATCCTGCAGCATTAAGTAAGAGAATCCTGCAGTATAAAGTAAGAGAATTCTGCAGCATTAAGTAAGAGAATCCTGCAGCATTAAGTAAGAGAATCCTGCAGCATAAAGTGAGAGAATCCTGTAGCATTAAGTGAGAGAATCCTGTAGTAAAAAGTGAGAGAATCCTGCAGCATTAAGTGAGAGAATCCTGCAGCATTCAGTGAGAGAATCCTGTTGCATAAGGTGAGAGAATCCTGCAGCATAAAGTGAGAGAATCCTGCAGCATAAAGTGAGCATAAAGTGAGAGAATCCTGCAGCATTAAGTAAGAGAATCCTGCAGTATAAAGTGAGAGAATCCTGCAGCATTTAGTGAGAGAATCCTGCAACATAAAGTGAGAGAATTCTGCAGCATAAAATTAGAGAATCCTGCAGCATAAAGTGAGAGAATTCTGCAGCATAAAGTTAGAGAATCCTTCAGCATAAAGTGAGAGAATCCTGCAGCATAAAGTTAGAGAATCCTGCAGTATAAAGTGAGAGAATCATGAAGAAACTGAAATTTAAGGAGATTTCCACAATGAAAACGGTTGTATTTAGGGAAATCTGACAAACTAGTCCAGGAGTTGAGCTGATGTTATCAGTTCTGTTTTCTGCCTGATAGCTCCATCAGTGTTTACATATGTCAACGGTTATCAATGAATTATATGTAATCATGCATGATAAAGATAAATGTATTATAGGGGCCATTTTAAGGAAAATTTATTTTTTATGCTTTAACAATAGCAACATAATAGGCTTTTCATTATTGTTGCCTTGTTTATTTCACAAAGTTATTCTGGTTTTTTTTTTCAGTTAAGCAGTGCTGTTGCATCAGGATTCAGAAATTCTGGTATAAGTGTTGGAAACAAAGGAAAATATGTTGTGGTGAGTAAGAGAATGTGTAAATTTGTAATAGATGTATCTGAAGATGCAAAGCTTTATTTTAAACTGACTAGAATAGATATTCTTATAATTCTTTATAATGCTTTTGGTGCATTAGTTAATTCTCAGGAGATATGACAGTGTGAGTGGGAGAGCTTACAAACATCTATGTAGATGCTGGTTTAAGTGTAATTCACCTGTCAATCATTTTTTAAAGTTTTTTGTCTACAACTGTACATTAAAATTTACTGATTAAAGTTTCATATCAAGCTATAAAAACAATTTACTTTTGACAAGTTCTCACCAGTTAGAACATGGATGACTTGTAGTAATAAACAGTGAGGAATAAGGTAAAGGTAAATCCAGTTGTAATATTACATTAAATATGTTTTATATAGAATTTTCACTCTGGAATGAGAGAATTCATTGAACTCTAAAAAGAACATGTTTGATACCTTATGAAAGATACTGATAATAATTATGACATTTGTCAGGTACTTTATAATGGACAAAGGTAATGTGATATTTATTAGATACATTGTGAAGGATACAGTTACTATGGCATTTATCAGGTATCATATAATGGATACTGGTGATATGACATTTATTAGGGATCTTGTGATGTATACAGGTAATGACATTTATCATGTACCTTATGATGGATACAGGTGCTAATTTTATCAAGTACATTATGAAGGAAACAGGTGATATGATATCTACATTGTATTAGGTACTTTATGATGGATACAGGTAATATAACATTTATCAGGTACCTTATAATGGATAAAAGTGGTAATTTTATAAAATACATAATGAAGAAAGCAGATAATATGGTGTTTATTCGGTACCTTTTAATGGATACAGGTAAAACAACATCTGTCAGGTACCTTGTCATGGATACAGGTTTTATGATATTTATGAAGTACCCTATGATACAAATAGGTAGTATGACATTTATGAAGTACAATTTATAAAGGAAACAGGTAATATTACATTTATAAGATACCTTATGGAATCAGGTAATATAACATTTATCAAGTACATTTTGGAGGAAATATTATGATGAATACAGATAATGTTACCTTTATTTGATGGCCTTTTCAACTTAATAAATACTGAAAATGATTATTATATGTATATTGTAGGGAGTCCGAAGTACACATTCCCTTGAAGTTCCTCTTTCTAATCAGGGAAAAGTCCTTGTTGAAGAAGAGGTGGGATATTCTCTTTTCAGATTATATAATGAAATGTGTGATTTTTTAAGTAAAACTATATCTTGCATAAAGTTTATTTATGAAAAAATTAATTCAAAAACAACTAAAATATGTCTTCAGCACATCTTGTGTGCTTTTGTAAGTTTGCAAAAGTCTATGTCAATTCAAAGTAATTTTCTTTTTCAGTACATAACATTTTTGGTAGATCTTGCAAATAAGAAAATGACAGAAAACTTTCACAGACTTAATAGGTATGAAATTTGATATGAAAGTTTTATGCAAAATGTAACTCTAGTCAAAGTTATTCTTTTCAATTTCACATTACAGTATTCTGATTTTTGTTTGATTGATACTTGTTTTACGTCACACCAAACTTATTGCACTTTTATGTTAACGGCATCAGCCTGATGCAATGCGCAGAAATTTAGATCTATACAACAGACCCATCCAAAGCAGTGAAGGAATTTTTATGCACCATGCCTACCGTGTCATGGCACCTTGTTTTTTTCTGCTTCGTCTAAAAGACAGGACCTAGACAAGCTACATACAGGAAACAAACCAGGGACATCTTGGTCATGATCCAAGCACCCTACTGATTAAATTACAGTGGCTCCCTCACTATATTGTAAAAAACAAAAATGAGGCCTTAAGTACTTGAGAGGGCCAAAATTCATGATCATTGCAGTTTCATTTCTGTCACATTTTGGTATTCATCAGATTGCCAAGGTCCATCACTAATGATCCATAGATTACTGTGCATTTCATGGTTCCCTCCGATAACCAAACTAATAAAAATTTAAAACATGATGTCAAGTTTGAATGGAGGGTTAAGGAAATAATCTCAGCATTTTGTGTCTCTTTTCTGAAACAGTATATTAAAAGATTTCTTTGTACATGTAATTAAGCCAGAACTAGGTGAGGTCAAGTTAGAATACAATAATAAGGCACTAAAATTAGAAATTATTTTTTGTTTCAGGTATCATGAAGTATTTTTATTGTTAAGCTTGATGCAGAAGTGCCTGTTTTTGCACATGTTTCTATCAATTGCCATATTTCAAAGAGATAATTTTATTCCAGGTTCTTTCATAATTTTAAAGAGAGTTTAACCAAGGTTCCACCAATGAAGGATAAGAAGGAGTATAAACTGAAGCAGAAGTGTTTAACTACAGTTCAGAATAATTCCTTGCCACAGTTTGACTCGTCTGTAGAGGACACAGACTTGGCAACATGTAATTTGTTTGATGGTATTGATATGACGTGATAAAAGATTTTGAATTTATGAAAATCTTTTGTTTTTTTTTTTTCATTTTTCCAAAATATTATATATGTAAGTAATACAAGTCATATGTATTATATTGGGAAGATTGTATATCACAAAATTACCCAGGATAAAAATTCCTCCCCCTTTCTCTCCTTGTCTTAAAATTAACTAATTACTGAACAATTAGGAAATAAAAAGAAAAAGTCTTGTAGGTCCTTTAACAATGTTACTTTGAGATACATGAGGTATTTATCTCAGCAGTGAAGGTCATGGTGCAGTTATCTATGAATTGGACTAGAGATATCACCTGTTCAGTCCTCACTGTGCCAAATAAAATTTTATATTTTGTCTTTTAAGACAAAGAACTTAATCAGCATTGTCTTAGGCTACCTAATTTAAATAGTACTAGCTTCAACCAAGGACTTATAAACAAGTTTAAGTTCTTGTTTCAACTGGTAAGTTAACTGACAAAGGTATGATGTCCTGTCAGGTGAATCTGAATGATTCAATGAAATAGGGTATAATATCTGACTGTAAAAAAAAAAACCGTAAATGAATACACAAAAATTTGTAGAGTATATGTCTATCATTATAAACATTTATTTAAATGTATATATATATATATATATATATATATATATATATATATATATATATATATATATATATATATATATATATATATATATATATATATATAGTGCTTCATCCTCCGACACTGAGAGGACAGCTCAGGATCATACGCCCGACTACTCAGACATCCACAATCTAAACTGTCTGACCTCTCGAATATTGAAATCAGAAGTCAAGAAAATTGATAGATGGAAAGTGGGACGACATGTTCCACTGTAAGTTTCAATGATTGTTTTCTTTACTTGCACTTTGTTGTCACGAGGGGCGGGGATTTGACTTTCATAAACGCATCTTGTCTTGGCTTACAGCAATCATTTTATTTTCCGGTAGACCATAAGTCTGCTCATGTTCGTACTTGGCTTTCGTCCACAGATTGTCAGTCAGTTATCCATCATTTTTGTAAAGAAATAGCAAGTACTTTCTCACTGATACATTCGAAATAATCGATTCTGTTTATATCAAAATGCTGAAATCGCTGCAGCTTCAGGCTTCGTCCCCCTCCCCTGAACCCCCTACCAGAGTTTTGCCCTGGACTCACTAGGGGTCTTAATGCGGCCCCGAGCTCCCTGCCTTTTGGTTTTGAATACACAAAATTTTAAGTTAGATGCACACGTCAATGATGATATTTGTAAACCCTGTCGTATTTACACTGGAAGTCTATGTGATTTTATCTTATCATGACTATCACACACCATGTGCTGATCTCGTGACTAGGTCAATATACCTGTGTTGTGTCACCACTCGTATCATAATATTCACACAAGGATGGAGAGTAAGGTGGTTCCCTTACTCCTCCTCGCCCTCGCCGGCCTGGTTCCCTCCAATGCCAACAGGGTCATCTGCAACCAACCAGCCTCCTCCACGGAAAGTATTTACCAATTTATGGCCACAGATATCTACGGCAGGAGGAACGTTAGCATGTCCGAATACAAGGGTCAAGTGCTGGTCATTGCTAACCTGGCTACATACTGAGGCTTAGCCCCACCCCATTATCATGGGTATAATGCACTGATGAGTCGCTTTGAGGGCCAACGTTTCCAGGTTCTCGGCTTCCCATCCAATGATTTTAATCTGGTGAGTACTATATACAATCATGGTAAGTGTAGATATACCTAATTATTTAAGTACTATGTTATACGTTTGCATTTGTTGCACATTGCTGTAAAATAATTTAACTTCATCCAATACTGTAGATTGTAATCGTAATTTGACCTCTTTTAGCGTAAACTTTTATTATCTTCAAACAATTTCTATTGATGAATTTTTATTCGAGTATCTGCCACAATTGACGAGTAGTATCCATCGTAGCACTAAACCAAAGATATGACGTATTATAATATAGCCGCCATTATGTCCATCTTTAAAACCTTCAAACTATTATAATTATTTTACCAAGTTCTGTGGTTAAAACGTATTGCATGTCGATATGACAATCTCGAGGTTCTGGTACCATCTTTCAAACCAGAAAATAAATCTACGAAAAGAAACGTTATGTAGCAGGTGACAAACTGGCATAAAAGAGTATGTATCACCATTTTCAATAACTTGCTAACGACAAGCATGGTATTAAAAATTTAGATCATTCCGCATTACCGATTCGGCTGCGGCAGTTCCGTATTTTAATGGCTGCCTAATGGCAAAGGGGTAGTTTCAAGCATTTTCTACTTGATACCAAGGACTTGTGTAAGTTGGCCTGTTGCTACATACTGTTTTAAAATTTCTTTTTTATCTCTTTTACGAAGTAGCCATGAGGAACAAAATATTGTTTTATCCTTGTACACGAAGCCTTCAATTAAGACAATATGGACGGTTAATATTTCCGAGAATTTGAAAATTAGAGAGAATACTCTACAGTAACTATTACTGTTATCGCGAACATAAAAAGCACATTTAGAAAATGAATAATTCATTATGTTGTTATGTTAACAATGTTTGGGTCTGTACATAAAGCGTGAAACAGTTATTCCATTTGTCTGCATGTAATACTATACCCAACAAGCGAAGAGATTCATCATGTGGATATTGACGAATCGTAATTTGTTATTTAAAGATATTGCAGACATATACCCAATGCTCGTTTGCTTCATTTAATGTGTATGCATGTCAGCAATATATGTTTTAATATTTCAATATATCTATTTTGTTTAAAATTTATATCGCTTATAGCTTTAAGGGAAGCAACATATTGGCAACAAAATGAATTTCAAATTATTCTGCGCAACAAAGTACATAATTAAAAGAAATAAACGTCTTTTTACAATATGATTTAGTAATAATTCGGGTTCGATACAATTCTTAAAATAAAATCAATTGAACAGTAGATCATGGATTTGTGCATTAGAAGTCCTGTAAAACGGATGACAGAAGACTAGGTGTATTACATTGTCTAAACATTCTCTTGTGATGCGCACGAATCCGGCTTAGCTCATTGGATGAGATACTCGGCTCGTGACCGAGAGGTCCTAGGTACGCCTCCCACCACACCAAGGGCACACCGATGCCATTTTTTTCTCGGATCAGTGAAATCCGTGATTCCGAGCCGCGGTAGGCGTGGCACGTAATGCTGCTTCAGGTCATCGGACAGTTGTCGTTACTATATACATGGAAAAATCGTGGAAAGACGTAAAACATTATCAATCAATCGTAAAGCGTTCGACCATTTCTGACGAAACTCTTAACACATAACTAGTAAAGGATATGATTTATTTAGATGAAAGATTTCAGAGCAGTCCATATTACATCGCTCAATTATTGAATTTTCATTGTCCTTAGCTGCATTTTTTCCCTCTTTTGAATCGATCAATAGACCTACAGTTGATGTTTGTTTTTATAATTGAGTCTTGAGTGTTTTGCGTAATTAGAATTAATTAAGCATCTTCATCATGTGGTGATATGATTACATTTTTAACGATTTTTTTTTGTTGCCATTATGTTTACTTGGAGAGTTCATGTACTTCGTCACAGAGTACATTGATATTTAATTAGAATTACTGACAGAAAGGCATATCAGCGAGCGATGTGAATGATATGTCGTGAATTAATTTCAGAAAATAGAGGAAACTGGTGACATAAACATTAATTAAGCTGAATACCTGAAGTATACCTGAGGTTTTTGAGATGAAACCATTTTAGAATGTTTCCTCTTTAAGTAGTTTTGAAAGGCCCGAGATTTCAAGATCTTTTTCAAAGCCACAGCATACATTTGCGCTATTTAGATTAGACATAAGTTTCTAGCTTGTTCGTTATGATTGTTCTTTAGGAGGATGTATTTCAAATGCTCTCTCAGGAAATATCACAAGCATGTCCCACTTTTGAGCCAGAGAACTGAATCAAATTGTTTTCCTTTCTTTTACTTACAGTGGACTTTAACATTTTTTGAGTACTTATGTTTTCCTAACTGTGACTAGAAACGTATTTTCTTCTACGCTTCTTAAAACATCTTCGTTAATTAAGCATATCCCTTAGGTAGGAATTGATTTTATACAGTGTAAAGCACACGTATCGTTTTGTGTATTACATGTATGTTCTTTTTGAGAATTTGTTAGTTTTAATCTATTTCTTATAGATCTGTTTCCGCGGCACAGCGACGGAAGAATTTTAAATTAATTCAGTTTACCTATAAATGTGGGTATTGGGACATTTAAATAAATATATTAAAGGTCCAAAATGTTGCTTTCAGCAAGAACCTGGTGATACTGCAGATGAAATTTTGAACGGACTAAAGTACATACGACCAGGAAATGGTTACATACCAAACTTTCCTATGTTCGAGAAGATAGACGTCAATGGGAAGGATGAACACCCACTTTATACTTATCTTAAGGTAGGTTTATAACATGGTAAAAGAAAATGGTGACGGGAAGATGAGGAAACCTCCTGAATTTCGTAAAGGATGAGATTATCTTGATGTTGGAATGTGTATTATGCAGACCAAACAGGTATTCAAATATCATGTGTTTGTTCAGTATGAGACGGATCAGAGAGGCACTTAGCCTATATAGATCTCAGTATCCAGGTATATCCAGACGGATCAGAGAGGCATTTAGCCTATATAGATCTCAGTATCCAGGTATATCCAGACGGATCAGAGAGGCATTTAGCCTATATAGATCTCAGTATCCAGGTATATCCAGACGGATCAGAGAGGCATTTAGCCTATATAGATCTCAATATCCTGACGGAGTCAGAGAGGCACTTAGCCTATATATATCTAAATATCCAGGTATATCTAGACGGATAAGAGAGGCACTTAGCCTATATAGATCTCAAAATCCAGGTATATTTAGACGGATCAGAGAGGCATTTAGCCTATATAGATCTCAATATCCTGACGGATCAGAGAGGCACTTAGCCTATATATATCTCAATATCCAGGTATATCTAGACGGATCAGAGAGGCACTTAGCCTATATAGATCTCAATATCCAGGTATATCTAGACGGATCAGAGAGGCACTTAGCCTATATATATCTCAATATCCAGGTATATCTAGACGGATCAGAGAGGCACTTAGCCTATATAGATCTCAATATCCAGGTATATCCAGACGGATCAGAGAGGCACTTAGCCTATATATATCTAAATATCCAGGTATATCTAGACGGATCAGAGAGGCACTTAGCCTATATAGATCTCAATATCCAGGTATATCCAGACGGATCAGAGTGGCACTTAGCCTATATAGATCTCAATATCCTGACGGATCAGAGAGGCACTTAGCCTATACATATCTCAATATCCAGGTATATCCAGACGGATCAGAGTGGCACTTAGCCTATATAGATCTCAATATCCAGACGGATCAGAGAGGCACTTAGCCTATACATATCTCAATATCCAGGTATATCCAGACGGATCAGAGTGGCGCTTAGCCTATCTAGATCTCCACATCCAGGTATATCCAGACGGATCAGAGAGGCACTTAGCCTATATAGATCTCAATATCCAGGTATATCTAGACGGATCACAGAGGCACTTAGCCTATATAGATCTCAATATCCAGACGGATCAGAGAGGCACTTAGCCTATATATATATCTCAATATCCAGGTATATCCAGACGGATCAGAGTGGCACTTAGCCTATATAGATCTCCACATCCAGGTATATCCAGACGGATCAGAGAGGCACTTAGCCTATATATATCTCAATATCCAGGTATATCCAGACGGATCAGAGAGGCACCTAGCCTATATAGATCTCCACTTCCAGGTATATCCAGACGGATCAGAGAGGCACTTAGCCTATATAGATCTCCACATCCAGGTATATCCAGACGGATCAGAGTGGCACTTAGCATATATAGATCTCAATATCCAGGTATATCCAGACGGATCAGAGTGGCACTTGGCTTATATAGATCTCCACTTCCAGGTATATTCAGGTAGGGAAATATTTTGCAGATGTTTTCTTTATTCTTGTCTATTCATTTATGTTTGTTATCCCCGTAGAGGATTTCATCACCTTTCCTTTGTTTTAGAAATACTGCGGACCAACAGATGATGAGTTTGAGGACAGACTATTCTATTCACCATTGAGGGTGAGTGATGTGAGATGGAACTTCGAAGAATTCTTAATAGACCGATCAGGGAAGCCAATATATCGCTATTCCCCAGATGTACAACCATTAAATCTCACAGAGGACATCAGCAAAATGTTACAAAAACATCCACGCGGTTCTATTTTAAATCGTACATAATAACTTATTGTATGTATCTTGTTCGCTATTGATTTTTTGGTTTTGAATCCTTGCTAATGATACATCTTTTTCTGACAGGAAAATGAGCTTTCTATGAAACAATAACCATAAATCACGGAAGTGGTGATTGTAGATGATTTATCAAGACGGTAGACTTGTGCATTAGTCTACCGGCATTGTAAATCTGGCTCGATTTTGCTGTCATTAAAATGTCATCAGCGATGATGTAAAAATAAAGATTATATTTGTATAATGATTTGCTTCATTTGTTGGAGAAGGGTGTAATGAGGCTCTCATATGACGTGTAAATATTTATACGAAGGTGGAGGCTAGTCAAGCGCAATTACTGTGACATGCACAAATAGTGCACAGTAAAAAGTCACAACAATCATTTTGTACGTCATTTTTAGCCGGACTCCATTGCGTAGGCAATGGCTCGATTATAGCGACCGCCGATCTTTACGTAGTTATCCGGTATATAACCGAAATACTGCCAAAGTTTTATTGTAAAGTATTGTAAAATCTTTAACGCTTTAAATTCTTTATCCAGATTCTGAGGTGATAAACGATTTTGCATTATATGTATCATTGCAAATAGAGACATGCATGTGTATATTCGTGTACATGTTCTTGCATATGTGAGGGGTTTCCCTATGTCTATTTTTGCCGACTGAATATTTTTCTGTTTCAAGCGTCATAGATAAACATTCAGCGCTTTGAACTGCCCATTGCCGTATCACTTCGCTGAAGGAAAAGATGTGTAGTATTGTTCTCTGTTTCCATTAGCATATTTAACTATCTGACTTTATTCTCAGATCGACGTCATTTCAAAAAAAAAAAATAATAATAAAAAAAAAAAAAAAAAAAAAAAAAAATTAAAAAATTTAAAAAAAAAAAAAATAGTAGTAATCAAGATGTATTTTATGCTTGTGTCGTTCATGTATGGAGATAATTATACCAAGTATCATTTCAAGTTTTCTCTCGGACTTATTCATTAAATGAGAAAACATCTAAATTTTGGAAAAAATTCAATTCCTCCATCAGATTAAACTAAATCTGGCGATAACTGAATTATTAATTAAGTATTACTCTTCGAAATCGCGTTGCTGTCAATATATGCTGACTTTCAATGGGAGATCTGTTGAACTTTTCAAGGATTTATAGAATACCCTGCTAAAAAAGTAGGTTTAATGAGCATGGATTGTCAATACAGGTAGTGAAATTGTACTAAATTAATGATAAGAAGAAAGATCATACTATTGCCCTCTAGAGCGACAGGAGATGGCAGATATAATTGTGGAACTGATAAGCCTTGTGTAGGGCTAACAAAAAGAATGAAGCATGACAAGAGCAGTGCAACTTTTAAAACATTCATGAATCTATACTTTTCATCATGATCAAGGTTAAGACGCCATGCCTCACGAGATATTTCATCAAAGTTAATCAATGATAAACTTCATTCCACTATTACTTAAGATTTGTCATCCTTTCATAGTACGATGTGTAACTACTTGTATCCTTGAATTTGTTATCAACTGTATTTCATCTGCAGTTTAAACTGTTGCTACTTGATCGGGTACTGAAGCTCGGCTATCAGTGCTGTAAGTACTTTGGTTTATAGTCCTCGATCCACCAGTAACTTCTGTTCCCCTGGGAGAATTTTGATGGGTATGATTTTCTGAAAACTTGCGCAAAATACTGCAAATGCTAGATCTATGTTAGTTTGGACTTTGGTTGTTGAAGGATGTAAGAGTCTTTGGGGAAAATCATCAACTTTTAACAAAAATATTAAAATATTTGAAAAACTCCATATGTTTTACATAATTAGATATGGATAAAGAATACATCTGGCTTAGTTGTATGAGATAAGTCGCCAAGGACATGCAGAGAATACAATGGGAAATACCGCCATTAACTGCGGTCCTAATAATTAGTGAGGAAATAAAACATATTCCCGTAAAAATGACGTAAAGAACAATGGTACGTTATTGTGACGTCATAAGTTTGCTAACTCCCATCGATGTAACTAACTGATAGTACACACGCGCCGTGTAACGGACGGTACCTCCCATACTAGGCACACAAAGAGGAGGTTCATGGCGTTTGTTCATAATGGACATTCATGGTCAAGTTCATAGAGGACGTTCACGATGGACATTCATGGTCAAATTCATAGTGGACGTTCATGGTGGACATTTATGGTGGACGTTCATAATGGACATTTATGGTGGATATTCATTGTGGACATTAGTAGTGGACATTCATAGTGGATATTCATGGTGGATGTTTCATGGACATTTATAGTGGAAGTTCATGGTGGGCGTTGATAATAAACGTTCATAGTGGACGCTTATGGTGGACATTCATGATGGGAGTTCAAAGTGGACGTTCATGGTGGAGATTCACGGTGGAGATTCACGGTGGATATTCATGGTGAACGTTCATGATGGGCGTTCATAGTGGATGTTCATGGTGGACATTCGTGGTGTACGTTCATGGTGGACGTTCATAGTGGGCGTTCATAATGGACGTTCATAACTCTCTGGAAAATGGAAGTGAAAACCAGTTGTACGGAAACATGTTTATATAGTGTAAAATATCGTACCGTAAATATCGTATCGTATCGTAAAATGAAAGTATGCAGATAGAAGAGCGTTAATGGAAATGAAAAATGCTAATTGATTATAGATTCTTATCAGGAAATGTTCAGATGTTACCCATTTTGTGACATATTTTCTCAACATCTACAAGTAAAACACAATTTTTGCTAGAATTATATTATGTGGGTCATTCTCAAATAACGAAATGATTTCCAAATATTTCACACTTTTCTCACCGTGCCTTTCTAATGGCTTTAGAGTTGTTGTTTTCGATTATAGTTTTCGAATGATATTAATATGTTTAACGAAGTGTAAATATTATAGGAATTCTCAGATAAGTAATAATAATAATAATAATAATAATAATAATAATAATAATAATAATAATAATAATAGAAGAATAGTTTAGCATTGGAATTTATATTGTACACTACATTCACAATTATTAAAAGTACAAGACTCAAAAGAGTATCTTTAATTTCTTTAGAACTCCTTTATTGACTGGGAAAATTTCCTTCTGCTGAAGTTTAAATAAAACTAATTTGATCTTTCTTTCAGAGTGTGATATTACCCGTGAGTAGTCGGTTTGTTTGATTTTCTTTTAAGAGTGTCCTCTTCAGTAGATATATATGATTGTCTTTATAGGATATCCTAAACAATCAGAAAATAATAAAAGGATTGGTTTTTTTCATCGCAGTAATACTGGAAGGCATTCTAATTTATTTGTATTTTATCATTGAGATTAATCAGGTATGAACAAAAATTTTAGATACAAAGGTATCTGAAGCACAGTTATCACACAACGCACACCGGTGGATATATACAAATCAGAGGTGAAACAAACTGCCCCGGAAAAGTAAGTCCTACTGAGTAAGCCACAGTAGTTATGTTTTCCCAAAACATGTACAGGATTCATAAAGATTCTCTACTCTGCACTGAAATTTTACTATGCATGCTTTACATAAAAAGTTAGAAATTAAGTACATTAGTCTGTATAGTTTGGAATATTTAATGTATTTTTTCCACAAAATTGAGAATGATATAAATGAAACAAAAATTTATAAATAAACCAAGAAGATATTCATTATACATTGTATACTACAAGGAATTTAAATTCAATCATCTATGAAGATTATATTATCTCAACAGAAGTGTTAAAAACAAAAAATATAGAACTGTAAATCATAGTTGTATACATACTATGCATATCCCCAAAACGTACCATATACTGTATTTAACGATAAATTCAAGAAAAGTTATTCTACCCAAAATTCAGTATGTGATATAATTCTGATAGTTTACATTGTTTTAATACACAGAAGAGCACCACCAACATGTCAGAAGGGTATGTTTAGAATAATCATTTGGAGATACATATTCAATGTTCGAGTATTACAGATATTGATCCGACGGAAACAGGCCGAGGTAAGCTAAAGCACTATGCTTCCTGTAGAAGCGCGTGAATTGTCTTTGATTTTTAAATGTGTGTCCTTTAATTGTGTTGCTTTTGCGGTGAGTGGCAAGGTGGGCGCCTGTAACCGGTTAACCACACAAATTGAGTGAAGTTTGTTACTTCAATTGACCGTTCTAAGTCGGTATCGTAACCGCAGCACAATCGAATATTTTTGTAATGTCGTTTTCCGTGTATATTCTACTATTATGTATTGTGTGCATGTCTTTGGTGATTTGTGTCATACAGCTTTGTCAGATGTCTTCTGTTTTCTCTTTCACAAATATTCAAACATATCTTTACTTCCCTTTCCTACTTCTGTTATCTTTTGTCCTATCTAGAATGGTTATTTATATGTTTTTAATGTGTGTCCCTTTAATTGGACTATTTTCACAAGTGGGAAGGTTAGGCCCGATAAACTGATGACTACACATATTTACCCTTCCTGTATTGACCCTCTTTAGTCGTCACCGTGACAGTGTTTGGCCATGTCCTCTGTGTGTTTCTTTTCACACTTCAGTTTGTCTCGAGAGGGTACCATCACGTCATTAAGTCAGATATCTTACTCCCCCTCACCCTTTTGACAGTGGTTTCTATTTTATTTCCTGGCCTGTCATCAAACATTCACTGTCTTCATTATAATTTCAAGTATATAACTTTATTTCATCTAAACTGACTGTACTAAATAGCCATTGTGATTGTTTTACTCAATATATATATATATATATATATATATATATATATATATATATATATATATATATATATATATATATATATATATATATATATATATATATATATATATATAATTATTGTCTATTGTCTAGGATTCAGTATGTTATTCTTTTTGGAACAAAAGTCTTATCTCAATGACATATGTTTTAATGAAGTAGTGAACGGAACAAAATCTAGAAATCTCATGGGTTTATTTCTGCAGGAAATCAAACGTTTGTTTTATAAGAAAGTGGGACTGCAATGGAGTGCTCAATTGAAGATATGAATAGGACATCGTTAACCAGTGTTAATCTACTCACTTCACAATTATTACTTCGTGCTTGCATTACGTGTTTTACTATTACGAAAAATTACACATTGAATTCTCAGCATATTTTTGGATTGACAAGTATATCTAATGCTTTCATTATGATTGTCCTATTTATTCTCTTTTTGCATTGATTAGTTTTAAAAACCTGGTGACCTAATTATCAATTCATTTGAATGAATATTCAGAAAAAACTAGACAAATATATATCAGAGAGAGCAAGCTGGGTTTGTGAAACACTAATTCCCTCGACGGTAACAAAGTCCAAAAAGTTATTTTTACCGTGAAGGTCATTGTCAAGGTCAAAAGCTCATCGAACTAATATTATTTGAGAGAGCTTCATTAGTTGAGTAAGCATGTCAAATATGAAGTCTTTATACCTCACGGCTCAAAAGTTATGGCCAAGGTTATGGTTGATAACAGACAAACAAACAAACAGACAAACAAACAGACAGATTGACAGGACACATCCAATCAAAATGGAAAACTGATTTGAGTATAATTTTAGGTAAAAACATTTATAACAACGCATATACATGCGCATTAGCTCTTAGGACTGTCAATTGAAAAGACAGTCGCCACTCAGGGTGTGGTTAACTGCTTTACAGGCAAGCCACGTTCCAACTCACCACGAAGCAGAGCGATGGAACTTTGAACATTTAAACAATTTAAAGAATATTCAGCCATATTAAGAAAACAACATTCAACAAGTTACTCATATATAGATATATATAAAAAAAAAAGGCTCAACGGGTATCTCAGATTGACAGGTCCTAGAATATATAAACACTAATAGTAATGTAGAGTAAGATTATATAAAGCGACATCAACATGAGGTAACTGTGCTCTGTTAGTCTGGAAGCGAGAAAGAAAATGACTAAAATTGGACATTAAACATTATTTATATTGGCTTTTGGAGCCAATATGTTTTAGGAATATCAGATTTATCAATGGTAGTTTTGAAATTGTAATGATAATACTAATCATAGACTGTTTGACGATAAAGGTTTTAAATCTGCCATTTATCATAATTTGGACTGATTTATTATATGACTACATGTATTTGAATAAATGAGGATTTATTGTAAAATAAAGCAGCCGGTTACTTTATGACACATTTATTTTATATTGAGAAGAGAGTTATTTGAAGTTGTTGTCCTTCAGCCGACAATCTGCCTCAAAATAACAGAAACTCCTACATGAATCACACATAATATGCCCGTATTAAAGTTTTTACATAGAAAATATGAACATCTCTGAAACAAGTCCGAACAGAATTATTAAACAAGTCCTAACAGAACTAGGCATGCAAATGTTTTTCGCTGTATTTGCCGTTGCTGAGTTTTTGATGCTCAACGAAATGCCCTAGATGTTAAAGGTATTCAAAATGAACATTTTTCTTAAGAAATACAGACATTAAATAGGTTTGTGTTTTCTTATGTTGTATGGTAATGGCATGTCAATAACAAGTTTTGTCAAACAGCTAGGTTAGCCGGTTTTTCTTTCATTATATTGCTTCTGTGGTGAATGGGAATGTTGGCCTGTAAACCGGTTAAGCATCGAAATCTTATTCTATGATTCTACTTATGTATAAATATTCATGAGCTCTCTATCTAAATGAACTGCAGGTCTCTGTTGTCCCGATTGTAATTTTGGTAATTTGTGTAAACTTTACTTGTACTATTTTGGTGGTGAATTAGAAGATGGACCCGTCAACCGGTTAAAAAGACGACAACGATAGTGCAAATTTATTCAAACTACTGTCGGAAACCTTTGCAATAAGCATCTAAGGGCCTCTTTGAATCCGGTTGGACAAGAACGAGGTTTTAAAGATTTCATTGGCTTATTAGTATCACGTTCAATTGACTTTCGTGTTCAACTTATTCTTTTGCCTTTAAAATAAATGTAATGGGGATGAGTTACGCACATCGCAAATTATTCAGTATGTCATTTATTCAGTATGTCATTTATTGAGACAAGATGACAGCGCCCATATCTACACGATCTGTAAAAAGAAAACCCCTTAACTAGTTTCATAATTTTTTTTTGTAAAAAATGAGATGACATATCATCTGAGGTCAATGACTAAAAGGTATACACCTACACGATAACAAATAAGTTAAAGTCTGGTTTGACGAGTCCGTTCTCGGTACGAGTTTTAATGCGCTGCGCAAGTTTTAGCGCATGCCGATTGATTGTATTTGATAAAATAGTCGGCGTCTTAAAAACATTAATAATATTAAAAAAATATCAACAAATTATAAAATCAGCATAGTTTAACCGAAATGTATCTACCCAACATTAATATATCGAAATTAATTCCCATTATATCTGATTACGACATTTCAAAACGTTAAAAATAGTGTTTCTTGAGATTTTCCCTTAAAATTGAACCAAGCGGTGAATTTTTGTACAATTCTATGAAAATTATTTTTATTTAGCATTTCATCACTGACGAAAAAATGAGCAATTTTCCTATTGTAGTTTTTGAGATATTTTTACCCAGAACGGCCTTGTTAAATTCCAACCCGCGACTTAATACTAGACCAATTCGATCGAAAATAATATAATACACTATCAAGTTTAATCTAATGCCTATATATAGACTCTCTTAAATTGTTATGGTATGTTAATAGCTATGAATGTAAAAAAATTACGTATCTTTGAAATTTACGTAAGTTTTATCTGAAATAATAAAACAAAACCACGCTTCTCATCACGTACTGATTTCATTATGAGATTTATATACCTTTTATGTCACTCCTAGTATTACAATCTCTACACAACAATGGAGAGTCAGGTTGTTCCCTTTTTGCTCCTCGCCTTAGTTGGCCTAGTTCCCTCAAGCGCCACCAGGGTCTCCTGTTCCAAGCCAGTCTCCTCGCAAGAAAGTATCTACCAATATATGGCAACAGATATCTACGGCAAGAGGAATGTCAGCATGTCCGAATACCAAGGTCAAGTGTTGACTATTACTAATACTGCCACCTACTGAGGTTTGACCCCATCCAATTATAAGGAACTTAATGCACTGATGAGTCGCTTTGAGGGTCAGCAATTTCAGATCCTTGGCTTCCCATGCAATAACTTTAATCTGGTAAGTACTGTTCATAAAGAGATGAATGCGCTTATGAATATTTTAGATTATACTTAATGTTTACATTATTTGTTGCATTTTAACTTTTTAACGATGTGTTTATTTGTCAATATTAAAATAATTGCTGATTGCAAAAAAAGTGAATCGTGAAATGATCGGAAATTTTTTCGTTATTTTGATAGGTATTATGTTTATGATCTTTGAATAATTTCAAGAATTTGAATTTTTGGGAATGGGGGGGGGGGGGGGGGGGGTCGTCATACCAAAAAGGGTGTATAGCAAATTTGGCATAGTTTAGTAATTGTTTGGGTTCTTTTAGTTGTTCTCCAGCAGTTTCTGCTCCTTACATACTATTGTTACACCAAATGGGCATAGAGACCAAATAATTGAATGCTTTATCCATATACATACGGACCTCAATATTCCGAGAATTTGAAAAAAAAAATAAAAACTTTCTGTAAGCACGAATACAAAAAGCGCATTTAGAACATGAATAATATTGGAATGTGTAGAGTGTTTAGTTCTGTACAAGCACCATGATGCATTTATTCCACTCAACATTTTTTGTTTCTTAGTGTATGTTTAATTTTATTTATCTCCTGGAGTTTTTTATGTGTTAGTGTGATTTAATTATGATAAATTCCAGGATCATTTATGTTTGCAAGCTCAAACATACACGTTGTATTATTTAAACTACATATCATTAAATATAAAGATAGTACACCAATGCATTAGGGTACATGTCTGTCCTAGATTGTCATTTTCAAAACGTTTACAGGATAGCACTCAAAACCCTCCAGCACCTACCCCTATCGACACAAGAATACATTTGTGTACTAATATGCACACTAATAAACGCGTTACTATGCCACTAGCAATATACATTTTACCTTTTAAATTTCAACAAACTACATATTCCATTATCATGTGTAGCCTTTTTCTATATAAAATTGTGAAATTTTGACCTAATCCCGAATATGAAGTATGCACCAAAGTTCTCTTTATACCGTGCACATTACTTCATTAATACACATGGCCTTTATAAATTTAGGTATTTTGCCGTCAAGGGATTAGAATGAAACAATTAAACTGCTTCAGATTGTGGGTCAACACTAAACAAGCGACAGCAATCCTATTTACATACTGAAGCGAAGAAGGAAACACCTACAGCGAAAATAAATTACCCTAATTGCTTTACCGCTCTCCCCTTCTTACTCTTAAAAGATTGATGCACTTAAGTTGTCATATCTTTAACTTCATTATTAGAGATAAAAGTTTTCGTTGCATAAAACAAGTCAATATACATATTTTCTTCTTCTATGATTCGAGCATTGCATTGAGCGTACGTCCATTATAAGTATGGAATTTGAACGTCTTTGGTTGGGATTTACGATTTAAAATCACAAGTAAATAAATGTTATATTAAATGTAGATGTTTTTGCAATAGCTATAAAATACGGTCTACAAGATATACAAAATGAAGTTCTTTAGGGGATTTTCGCGTATTACAGATCAAAATTTTCTATGTTAAAAGAGCAGTGACCTTAGATTTATAACCGATGACTTAACTTAAAACAAAACAATAAAGAATAATACAGTTTTAAAATAGGTTATGTTTTAGATGTCCATGTCAGTACACCTGAGTTCAAATATTGCTCTAAGACACAACTTGTTACATAAACATTTTTGTCACCTGACGTCAACGTTCTATACGTTTCCTAAAGAATTTACTAATAACCTCTCGACCATTTCTGATCATATATAATATTGTGCAGGTAATGAGTAAAGGACACGATCTATTGACATCATGGATTTCAAAAGAGTTCATGCCATATATTCCAGTTCTTTTGCTAACCATTGCCCTTTGCTACAATTTTCCCCTTTGAATCACTCTATAAACTTCCAGTTGATGTTTGTTTTTAAACTGAGTCTTGAGTGGTTTGCACAATTAGAACTAATTAAGCATCTTCATCATTTGGTGATTAGATGATATTTTAATGATTATTTTTGTTGTCATTGTATTTATTTGTAGAATTCATTTACCCACTCCTACAGACATTGATGATATTTGATTAGAATCATTTATATTTTATCAGTGAGGCATGCCGATGATGTCTCCTGGTTTATTACAGACATGTAGAGGGGAATTAGGAGAATAAGGATTAAATTACCCTTTTGAATTGTGCAGGAGCGAAAGGGTTTCGAGATGCGATTATTTTCCATACCATTTTTCAATTTCAATATGTATTAATTTTACAAATTTGTGCAACACAGCATCATGAATTAAAAAACATTCTGAATATGGCTAATGCATATTATAAACCGAGTATGTTTTGGATCTTAATATCGGCAAATAACAACTTTACTGCTGTTTTATATAAAACAAACATGATACATTTATTATATCCTTTTTTGAATAGTTGTTCAAATAAGGCTTTGGAAATTTCATCTATTTTATTTCAGTTTAAAAACATGAATTAACCCCATGGTACCGACTTTATATCGATCCCCTTAACACATGTATATAAACACCCTTATGGGCATATTGTATTCTGACTGATACAGACCGAGGAACCTATGACCTACAGAGAACAGGCAACTGATTTTTAGTTGAAACATTCCAACCAGAAACATAGAATAACACATCCGGGTCTTGTAGTAAATACAAACAAAACGATCTTCTATTTAAACAAATAAGAGTAAATGGGATTGAGCATTGGAAATGTTACATACTAAATATCTTTATCAATAGTCCACCTTTCTCCCCTGTATAATGACCTAGGACTTGTTAACTTTATCAATAGTCCACCTTTCTCCCCTGTATAAATACCTTGGACTTGTTATCTTTATCAATAGTCCACCTTTCTCCCTGTATAATTACCTTGGACTTGTTATTTTTATCAATAGTCCACCTTTCTCCCCTGTATAATTACCTTGGACTTGTTAACTTTGTCAACAGTCCACCTTTCTCCCCTGTATAATTACCTTGGACTTGTTATCTTTATCTATAGTCCACCTTTCTCCCTGTATAATTACCTTGGACTTGTTAACTTTATCAATAGTCCACCTTTCTCCCTGTATAATTACCTTGGACTTGTTATCTTTATCAATAGTCAACCTTTCTCCCTGTATAAATACCTTGGACTTGTTATCTTTATCTATAGTCCACCTTTCTCCCTGTATAATTACCTTGGACTTGTTATCTTTATCTATAGTCCACCTTTCTCCCTGTATAATTACCTTGGACTTGTTATCTTTATCAATAGTCCACCTTTCTCAAATGTATAATTACCTTGGACTAGTTATCTTGGTAAAATATACTCATGCAGATGAAAGTTCTCTTCAGGATAGGTGAGCCCGGACTGTCCGCTCGACGTTCATTGTCACACCTTATTATGATTAGAAAATATATTGTTTATTTTGCATAAAAAGGTATCCATTTCAGGTATTTTTTCACATTTAGGTTGAGTTTGCGGTCTATGAGCATGATTTGTGCATGAATGCGGCAAGGGTCCGTCTCATGTCGGCAATATATATTATTTTGTAATTATGATATCGCAATTATTAAGACAGACAGTCACTTTACATAACTTTATTATTATTATTATTATTATTATTATTATTATTATTATTATTATTATTATTATTATGTCAGGGCATTTAAGGCGGGTGTGACTAGCCAAACAGGAGACGCTCACTCCTCCCGGGCACCTGGTCTCACCTTTGAATTTCAGGGGTCCGTGAATGTCCACTGTGGTACATTGTTGTTAGTGCCATATTCATGTGACACCAGTTATTGTCGTATTTCACATTATTATTATTATTATTATTATTATTATTATTATTATTATTATTATTATTATTTTTATTATTATTATTATTATTATTATTATTATTATTATTATTATTATTATTATTATTATAGAATACCTCGGAATTGCCTGTGTTACATCGGCAATGTAAAATCTGTATGATCGAATATCTAGTGGTGCTTTACTGGTCAGTTGACCGTCCTAAATCGGCGTGTTGTTTGATATGTGATCAAACATTTTTAGCTTTCTATTTGTATTTAATCTGGAACAATTTTTGACGTGATTCTATTTAATTCTTTTATGAATTTTTGTCTGTTCTTTTTGAATTTGTATAACTAGCCGAGCAAACATCATTGTTCGTAGGAAAATATTCCTGGGAAAACTGCAATTTTCAGTACCGGTGTTATATAGTAGTTTTCCCCCTAGCCATTACCCAAACCGGAAAATGGCTATATATCAGTTTTTCCCCCGGAAAAAAAATGGCTGTATAGTAGTGTAACCCACGGGGGAAATTTGGCTATATAGCCATTTCCTCCCAGGGAAAAACTACAATATAGTGAATTTTCTCCCCAATGTAAAATTCCGGATTTTCTTTTTACATATAATTAAAACATTTGAACAATAAAAAGAGAGATTTCTATTTAAAACAGAGATATCTCAACTTTTGGTAGGGAGATATATCTCCATTGAATTTAGAGATATCTCATTTTCTTAAATAGAAATGTTTTCAATTTTAATCTCTTTTCGAAATACATATGTATATATTTAGAATAGAGATATATCTACTAGAACTTCATTCGAGATATCTTTATTTAATTCGAGAAATCTCTATACATACTGGCGGAAAAAAGAAACACAAGTTCGTTTAATGCCTCCGGAATGAATTTCGGGGAGCATCTAGGTTTTGACTTTTCAGTGACTATGACGTTGTGGCAAAAACATTGACTATACCGTTTGTACCAAAAGGTGTAAGGGTTTAAAACTTCACATATAGCTTCCTTGTTATGAGAGCTTTCATTTAGGACCATGACTTTTGACCTACATGTAGTGACCTTGACCTTGAAGTTTGACCTACTCTTCAAAAACTTTAACCTTGGCTATATCCTTTGTACTAAAAGGGGTAGGACTTTGAAACTTCACATACAGATCTTTGTGATTGATACTTATCATAATACCATCGGTTTGATCTACAGGCTTTTACGGTAGTGCTTTTGTATTTCAAAAGTTATCTGATTGATACAATAGCAACGAACGTGTATAATTTCCATACTGTTACGTAAAGGGGGAAACCTACTATGTGGATAGACTACTACATAGCCGTTTTTCTGCCATGGGGAAAACTAATATATAGTCATTTTTCTGTGGGGGTAAAACTACTATAAAACACTGGTTGATGACTTGGAATTTTCATAAACCATGTTCCTTACAAATAAATTCCATCAGAGGGAAATCATTCTTCTGCTACGAAAAGTTGACAATTTGCGTTGTGATTTGATTATTCCTTCTTTTTGTGTCAGCACTGCGCATTAGAAGAATAGAAAATAAAAAAAAAAATGGTTTTATAAGTTTACCCTTTATTGAAAAAAAAAGAATAAAAGATATAAATGAATAAATAAACCAATTCAATAAATGCAATATATAAATACAATACATTCTTCTTTTCAAATATTTGTAAATTATTAGAATTCCAATCATTCAGCCATGAACATTACTGAAGAGACACAAGTTGTCGAATTTCACATTTGGTGTACAAAATTATAAAGTATATGGTCTAATATCTTTTATAATACTTTTTTAAAGCAAGAACCGGGTACAAATGCAGACGAAATCTTGAACGGACTAAAGTACATCCGACCAGGAAATGGTTACATACCAAACTTTCCTATGTTTGAGAAGATAGACGTCAATGGCGAGGATGAACACCCTCTTTTCAGTTATCTAAAGGTGGGCATAGAATAATTATCCGGGAAAATGAGGTATTTTGCAAACTTTTATGGCGGGTCAATATAGCATAATTGTGGAGGATGGGATCTCCCGCTTTTTTGAGATGGGTTCTACACTATACAGATAATCATTAATATAAAATACAATAATTTATATCATTTTGATATTTTTAAATGTGTATATGATATTTTGGTGACGTTTGTGTGCTTTTCATTCATGTAAAATCTGCCTGTAGTATTTGATATACAGCTGAGTCAGATCTTCGTGGTCTTTTTTTTCAGAAATACTGCGGGCCAACGAATGATAAGTTCAGAAGCCGTCTGTTCTACTCTCCTCTGAGGGTGAGCGACGTAAGATGGAACTTCGAAAAATTTTTAATAGATAATAAAGGAATACCAGTGTATCGGTATTCGCCGAATGTACGCCCATTAGATATGGAAGAGGACATCAGAAAGATATTACAAGAACATTAGCGTAGTTATAGACATAGTCATAGATATTTTCTGACACATAAAAATGGCGATGCATACAATCTTGTAATCATCGCATATTTTTAATTGTAACCACCCGGTTCAATATTGTTTTTATTATTATGATTATTATTTTAAATCCTCATTGATGACGCATCTTTTTCTGACAGGAAAACGAGCTTTGTATGAAACAATAATCATAAATCATAGAGCTGGTTATTGTGGATCATTTAACAAGGCGGTAGACTTGTGCATTAGTCTATTGGTATTGTAAATCTTGCTCGATTTTATTGTCATTAAAATGTCGTTACAGATGAAGCATATATGTATTATGATGTTATGTATATATATATATATATATATATATATATATATATATATATATATATATATATATATATATATATAAAGCACAAATAGAATCAGTGAAACACCTGGGAGTACTCTGGACCTTGGATCTCCGAAGAAATACCTGTAGAAAATAAAGACAAATTAGACAAACATATAAAGCACAAAGACACTACAGCTAACAAGGCACCCACAAAAATGAAGCTCGGTTAGCTCAGTCGGTTAGAGGGTCGGATGCATGACAGCTAGGTGATTCGGTACCATAGGTCGTGGGTTCGAGTCCCAGACGGGGAACGAATATAAGTGAAATATAGGGTGCCTTGTTAGCTGTAGTGTCTTTGTGCTTTATATGTTTGTCTAATTTGTCTTTATTTTCTACAGGTATTTCTTCGGAGATCCAAGGTCCAGAGTACTCCCAGGTGTTTCATTGATTCTATTTGTGCTTTATATGTTTATTTCTCTTTCAGTGATGTATCCTCTCAGAGGATCCGCCTGCGTTTACGTTGGGTAAATTCCTTCACTTTCCGCGGCCGTGTTGTCATGCATGCGATTAGCTAATGATTGGCTATTAAAGCTCCATTTTTGTGGAGCTCGGGTAGCTCAGTCGGTTAGAGGGTCGGATGCATGACAGCTAGGTGATTCGGTACCATAGGTCGTGGGTTCGAGTCCCAGACGGGGAACGAATATAAGTGAAATATAGAATGCCTTGTTAGCTATATATATATATATATATATATATATATATATATATATATATATATATATATATATATATATATATATATATATATATATATATATATATATAATTTGTATATAAGTTTATTCATGAATGGGAGAATGATATTTTGAGGCTTTCTTATGACGTATAAATGTTTACACGAAGGTGTGGTCAGTCATCAAGTATTATGATGTTATGCATATATATATATATATATATATATATATATATATATATATATATATATATATATATATATATATATATATATAATATATATATAATTTGTATATAAGTTTATTCATGAATGGGAAAATGATATTTTGAGGCTTTCTTATGACGTGTAAATGTTTACATGAAGGTGTTTTATGATGTTATGTATAATTATTCACCGATATTCTCACTTTTTGTCACGAAAAATTGAAAAAGGTTAATCTCTAATTATTTATGAAATATATAAGTATATATCATATGAGTGTACTCATATTGTAACTAAGTAAAAATCTGAGATACCGATTTGATTTTCACAACTCGACGTCCAAACAACATTGTTTTTATATATGATAAACAAAACACAAGCAAGTACAGAACCCTGTTAAAATTGGGGTTTGATCAGAGACCATGAAGGAGGATCATTTATTGCATGTAGTTCTTCACAGCCTGACACTTAATACTTTTTATGTTTTCGTAGTAAGGATTTTTAATAGTATTGGCGCAAAGTACCCATTTTTTTATGTTGCTTTTTCTGTGGATAACGGAATCTAACGTTCACTTTATTGCAATCATTTCCTGACGACCGTTTAATGTGTGAATTCGAAAGTGTACCTTGGATATCCCGATGTTCAAAGTACAGTTAAACACTAAACATCGGCAGCTGTGGTTTCATTAATGTAAAATACGAAAATAACTGGTGTCACTTGACTATGGCACTAACAACAATGAACCACAGTGGACATTCACGGACCCCTGGAATTCAGAGGTGAGACCACGTGCCGGGGAGGAGTAAGAGTCTCCTGTTTGGCTAGTCATACCCGCCGTGAATGTCCTGACATACAAACGAAACAATATAATTCAGCACTCTATATATACATGAATATGAACACTGTGTAGAAAGTGTCACAGCCACATAACATCAGGAAAAGGGTACAATTAAGAACAATTGCGAATCCCAAATGAAATGAGTCCAGATATCCAGAAGCAATTAGAAGTAATTTTCTTCATGCGTGCAAAGCCGTTGCCAATGTTCACAAGATATATTTTTTAATTTGGCAGAGCAGTAAAAGTACTTATCATTCCTCATGCTCCAGTTATTATTTAATGTTATTGAAAGGGAACTCCATAATATCCTTATCCTTGTATCGACGATAGAATATCCTCAGTAATGATTTCATGAGTTCCATTCCCCATCTCAGTGCGATTAGTTTGCCTGCTTGTCACCTAGTATTAAGAACAAACACTTATGAGAGAAGCAAGGGTTTAGGTTGTGGAATATAAACACCATAGGCAGCCATGGACTGCTATTTTTACTCTGGAAGGGAAAATAAGTGATATGGAAGTTGAAATCCTCGGGTTTGCAATGAAGAGGTGTGGGTAACTGACCATAAACAAAGTTTAAATTAAAATTTTTACCGACACAGAGAAGGTAATCAGGGTATGATTTAGTTGTATAATTCTTTGTCAAGTATAGTGGGATACATTTGAACAGTTCTGACAGTTTTGATCATTTATGGAGGGAATGCCGTCCATGTATCTGTATGTAGATATGAACTGAAATGCTTACTGTTTCTTTCCCGAAGACAGCAACAACGAAATTAATTCTGCTTCGTCTGAGTACATAAAATTTTCAGAGCCAGGAGCTCGAGAATGGCACAATTCGTATCCATGGAAATGCCAAAACTCTGATAGAAAAGTTTCCCGTAAAGTCCACGAAAATATATTGCCTATTATGAACTCGAGAATCTTGATGATATCGTCGTCAATGTACTTTTTGTTTGAATCGGTGTAATCCTTTACAAAAGAAGAATCTTCACGTCCTAAAACGAGGCATTTTATCTATGGGTTCCATTTTTAAAAAAATTTTATTGCATAAAAGCGAAGCAGGTCTGCTTTTAAGGTTTTGGGGTGAAATAATTGTATAAAGGGTCGAAAATGAAAAGACTTAATTAGTGTGATATAATTTTCAGATTTCTTCTTGTTCCTTTGAATTCTTAAGAATCTAATTTCCCCGCCTCTTTAGTATAGTGTTATGCAGTTTTTCTAAAGACTTTAATATACATGTATGTCAGTGTTTTCATGTTTCAAATGGATAATGGCTTGTTTGACTGCTTGGTCGAAGCAACACTGAAAGTTTTGAAGTTTTGGCGCCTTTTTTGGAATCTTGTCTATGTATGGTTAGCTTGGAACCATTTGTTTGTCTTTCAAAGAAAGTTAGAACAGACTTGTGGTTTTTCTAATATAACAGTGTCAGAGAGATCTGTGAGACTATATTGTATTTTCTGGGAAAAAAGGAAATCAATGAAATGCAATTTTTTTATAAGATTGCTGAAGCAGTTTGAAGCTTTTTCGGCAGGAACGATTACATATTTCTCATGGAGTTGGGAAAGTTCTCTGACAACATTAGGGTCCCAATAAGTTGACTCATTCCTGGTGTTGAGAAAACATTTGCGTAATTTTTAAAAATTACTATTATGCCACTTCTGTACATTTTTAGCATCTTGTTCTCATTTATAATTTATAACTTAAATCCACTTTTTAGGCGTCATACATTTTCACCAACTTAAATGGAATTTTCACTGATGACGTCACTTCATATGCGGAAATTAACATGGAATTTTAAAATCATTGTTATTTTCATCATAAGAATGCGCATATTACCCGATTAAATCCTGAATAATAGAATGTTTTTGAAACGTTTGACTATTAGTTACGATAAGACGCAAAGAAAAGCAGCATGCATACGTACATTCTCCTTATAAATGAATGATTAAATAAAATCTTCATCTACGGTATATAAATTTTGTGCTTATCAACTTAGCAATTCTTGATTTGTATCTCAATATGTTTACAATAATTTGAATTTTACACTTCCTTGTGTTCAGAAGCTCAAAGTATTGAAAATTAAATACTATTTAAATCATCAATTTTTACATTGCGTGATAATGTGAATAATAATATGGACGCAGTCTTGACAAGCATAGGACGTTTCTATGTCTCGATTTTTACCTGTGAATGGAGGAAATTTTTTATGATATCGGATGACGGTTTACCATTTACGCCGGATCTGTTTAGCTGTAGCATAAGCATTGACCTTTTCATTTAAACAGCAGGACAGACGTTTTGAATTGGAGATTAATCACCTTTCCAACAATGTTTTGACGTCATAATAAAATATTGATTGTGTTCTACGTCATTTTCGGGAACTGTGTTAATTTTGTTTCCCTCCGTTTCTTCCCCAAATGAAGTGCTGCGGTAAAAGAACAAACGTCAAAGGGGTTATCAAGAAATTGTTATTGTATTTTCGTCCATATTTAATATGATATTTTATAAATTGAACTTAATGTACCGGGTAATAATAATTTCATTGTAATCATACGGCTTTCATTAATTACATCGTATACTCTTCAACTATGTCGACGAGTGCTTTTTAGACATTGTCAGAATTTACGAAAGTGAATAAAAACATTAGTTGTAATATTTATCATAGCATCAGATTAAACTTAAGTCTAAAATATAATTTACCATTGTTCATAATAGTAAACGGGGTGGAATACAAATGTCACTGGTGCTCATTCGTCGTGGCCCTTACAAAAATACACCAATGTGGGCAATCGTGGAAGAAGAAGACAAGTATTAGAATATAAGCGTTTGACCAGTAAGGAGCAAGCGTGACCAGGTGCCAGTAAGGAGTAAGCGTCTGAACAGGTGCCAGTTAGGAGCAAGCATCTGACCAGGTGCCAGTAAGGAGTAAGCGTCTGACTAGGTGCAGGGAAGGAGTAAGCGTCTGACCAGCTGCCGAAAAGAATTAAGCTTTTGACCAGGTGTAGGGGAGGAGTAAGTGTCCGAGCAGGTGCCGGGCAGAAATTAGCGTCTGACTGGGTGCTGGAAAGTAATAAGCGTCTGTTCAGATGCCGGGAGGGAATAAGTGTCTGACCAGGTGCAGGGAAGGAGTAAGTGTCTGACCAGGTGTAGGAAATGTGTAAGCGTCTGACTAGGTGTAGATATGGAGTAAGTGTCTGACCAGGTGCCAGGAAGCAGTGTCTGACCAGGAGGCGGTATGGAGTAAGTATCTGATCAGGTTCAAAAAAGAAGTAAGCGTCTGACCAGGTACCAGGAGGGAGTAACTATCTCGCCAGGTGCCCCAAATGGAGTAAGCGTCTGACCACGTACCCTAAAGGATTTAGCGTCTGACCGGGCGTAGGGAAGGAACCAGTGTCTGACCAGGTGCTGGGAAGGTGCAAACGTCAGCTGTTTATCTTACCATATTCACCATGGATACAATATAACAATGTGTGCATGAGATGAACGTGGAATAACTTTCTAAGGTAAACATTACAACTATATAAAATCAAATTATTTTTTTAATTCATATTTTATTGTTTGAATTACATGATTTACAACACCAATAACAAATAAAGACATTACAATTACAGTTTACATCATTCATCCCTCTCAGTAATCAGTAATCAGGGAGTATCGGACCAAGGAAATAACGATATAACGTCAGTTTATCTCCAATTGCAATACCACATATAATAATACTTACAAAATACATATAATAATATCTTTTCGCACTCAACTGTGCATTGATTGCTTTGTATCGGAAACGTAACCGCAGCACAATCGAATATTTTTGTAATATTTTTCCGTGTATATTCTACTATTATCATGTTTTCTGTGCAAGTCCTTGGTGATTTGTGTCATACGGTTTGTCAGATGTCTTCTGTTTTCTCTTTTATCTTTGATGTCTCTTCTTAAGTCGGTATCGGAACTGCAATACAATTAAATATTTTTGTAATATCTCCTGTGTTTATTTGACTATTATCATGTTTTATATACATGTCCTTGGTGATTTGTGTTATATGGCTTAGTCAGATATCTTCTGTCCTCTCTCATCAAATGTGTTTAAGTAGATAATGTTATGGAAGAACCATTGATTAATCTATTTAAAGTAACCCTTCTAAATTTTCTTCTTTTACTTCTTAGTTCCCGGAATGTACTTTCAAAAGTCCTTGAGAAGATTTAGCAAAAAGAGCAATAAAAAGTCATAGGAGACTTTGAGTGATTCGTCCCCATCAAATTGGATCAAAATCTCTTCCACAGTTATGAGGAATTTAAAATACCTAAAAAAAAAACAAGAAAAAAAAAAACCCAAACAAACAACCCAAAACCCCCCCAAAAACAAAACAAAACAAAACAAAACAAAAAAACAAAAAACAAAAAAAAAAAAAAAAAAAACAAACCAAAAACAGGGTTATACACGAAAAAGCTGATGACTGTTTTGTAAATTATTGGTAATCTCTTAAGAGGAGACAGGGTGTGGACAATTTGGTCCCTCTGAATGGCGATTCTTTTAGACTAGGATAAACAATGATGCAGTACCAAAGTGTTGACAACCTTGTCCACAGTCCATAGAATAAGAGGAAAATATCGAGTACACTGACATATTCAGACAAATGCGAACCCCAATTAAACTGAGGTGAGACCAGGAGCCGGTGAAGATTAAGCGTCCCCTGCTTGCATTAAACACTCGTGAAGAAATACCTGTATGTATATTTATAATGTCAAATCAAGTATAGTCATAAAGTTCAAAATAGTTGGTTGGTATGATTAGATCTCAAAATGTCGGTTAACATTCTTAAAATGGGATCTCTAATTGCACCAGATTCTTATATCGACCATAATAATTCCTCAATGACAGTTTCAAACGTTCCTTAATATATTCTTGTGAGAGTAGTTTCCTGGCAAGTAGCCTTGCCCTCAGGACGAAATCTTCGAACAAACCCTGACATAACGTATACTTTGTGAAATGAAGACGCTGTATGCGGGAGAGGAAAGTATCGTACTATTCAGGAAAGGAAAGTTGATAATAATGAGAATTGAATCTGTGTTAATGTCATATATACCATACCTTTATTTACATTTTAAGATGCGCGACCTTATTCCCTCACACGCTACCTATTTCTTTATATAGCCATAAATTCATCCTATTTTATAAACTCCGTTCTTATTTATGTGCTCGTATCAGGTATTTATTGTTTATGTTCTTCGTCTTTAATGATCTCAAGTGAGCAATAGTAATAGTTATGCGTCCATCGTCCTTCGTTTTATGTCTGTTAATTTTCATACTGAAAGTTCTTTCTTTTGTAATTTTAAGAAGAACGACCGATGACAGTAGGCACACGGTACAAACATCCTCCATAAACATTTTGGGGTTTTGATTAGGTCCCTCAAGCGAATGATCCAGACCGGCGACATAGGTTTTTTCCAGAGGTTGACTTCATTTGACAAACTTCTACGGACAGGCTGTCTAGATCAACAAACTAAATACATCTGAGTGACCAAGAAAGACATCCTTTGAAAAACTTCTTCGTTATAGCAGCTGCAAAGATCAACAAACTAAATACATCAGAATGATCCTCTTAAGAAGTCTCGTCTCCGTTTTATAAATATTATTCATAAAAGTGTGTTCGTTCTTCTGAAGTTTTTGTTATACATTGAATGTTCAAGACCTCTTACTTACGTTAGTTTCTAGTATTGTAGGTATTCTATTCATAAAAGCATCAAAGATTTAAATAAATGTACTTTTGATTGACGTTATGGCAAGGTTTTGTGCTATATATTGACCGTTCTTATTTGCTCCGTGATGGCAATGTTATCGTATATACACTTTCTTTTGTGTATCTCTTCCTTTTTTTTTTGTTTTTTTTTTTTTGTTTAGCAGTTATAATTTCCTGAGGGTTTAGTTGGCGTGAATCATATCTTTTTCCTCCTATACGCATATTAAAGTACCTTATTTAAAATGAGAAAAGATGAATAATTTTGTATTGGAATCAGAAAATATTATGAAATTACTGATTTAGTAACATTGTTCATACCTACATTCGAACATATTATATTATATCATGTGTCATATTATATTATATCATGTGTCATATTTAGGGAAAATATTGATGAATACATTTTCGTCATAGAGCTTTATCCTCTGGGTTTTAGTATTAACGTAATGTATAATCAGCTCAAAGAATGTAAGGTATATAAAACTGCAATTATTTGGGGATTCTAGTACAGAATATTGGAATATATTACAAATAACAATCTATCCTTTTTATGTTGATAATATAGACAACTGCTATATGTAACTTATTTATGATTAATTGAATATCAGTAAGCTTTTTCTATATTTGCATGCGAATATTCTCACATAGAGCTGAAATGTAATCATCCAATCTTCCACTTAGAGAGTGATGCTGCCATTGAGTAATTGAATTTGTTGGATTTTCATTTTATGGTGTCATTGACTAGATACATGTATGATTATTAATGTCGGATATACGTTGATAAATCTATCAATTAAAATCAGACTACTGAAGTTGTATTAAATGCAGACAAATGTGAAGATGTTTGAAGAAGGTTTCTCAAATTCATAGATAACAACGACAGTGGAATTGAATCCATATCCTCAATTGTATTCAATTGTAATGCAGATGAGGCACAGACTTAGGACCACCGTAACTTGAAGTAACGTTAGTTACTCAATTAATGCGACCAGTTTATGTGTCCACCTTCCTACTCTTCATTAATATACATAATGAAACAATTGAGTCTCTGGTCTTCTGAAAGCGAGCTAAGGTCCTTGTTCCATCGGACTCAGAGGGGACAAGTCTTAAGACCTTCTTCTTAAGATCTCTTCTAAGGTGGTTTATACAGGGTCCGTCATAGAGTCTACTTCGCCCTGTTTGTCAGAGTGCAACGCTCAAGAAAATTTAATCTGATTAAAAATAATTAACGCCTAAGACATCGATAGCAGACCTTGAGATTATTGTAAAGATTCTTGTAATAGGCATCTCTACAACCTTAGGCGACTTGAGCGTTGCACTCTGACTAACTGGGCGAAATTAACTTTCTATGGCAGATTTATCTAGACCTATTCAGAGGACATAAGATCAGAAAATTTATCCATTCTGAATTTTAAAAATCAAGGACCTTAACTTGATATCAGACGAAAAATGCACGGTTGTTTCATGTTGATGTCACATTATATTTTTGATATTAATATCAATTCCATAATGTTATACGTGTTCATATTTCATGGCCTTTCAATGCGAGTACTATGTTAAACCCTGTTCTCTTAATGGAGAATTATTTTACAAATCTTAAATGTGTGTTCTTTGATTGCACTGCTTTTGCTATGAGTGGGAAGTTTGGCTAGTAAACCACATCAATTAATTGACGATTGTCTCGTATGCAGTTGGGTTAAGGCAGTACACAATTATATAATGTTGCAGAAAATCCGCCAAAACATAACATGACGTCATTGTGACGTCACTATGGCCCAGTGCATTATATGAAGCGGGAGACACTGCAACAATCAACATGCCAAGAAAAACGCTGTAGTGCAACCTTTTTCTCAACTCTGTTTGTTGTTTAATTTCACATAAAGACTGTTCTATATCTATTTGAAATGCGTCTTGCTGGGCATAACTTTTAGATCTAGATTATAAAATATCAACAGAATTTCAATTTACTTAGACAATGTCTTATAAGACTACACCATACAACAATTCCATCGCAGTATTTATACGCAATTACGCCTCTTAGAAACTGGGCACAGCTATAAATATTATTGATAGGTTTCTATTTATTATTTACAACAAAATTTTATTACCAAATTGGGCAATATGCCCTTGCACTTGTTGAATGTTTGTTGTTATCAAATTAAATGACCGTCCTAAGTCGGTATCGTCATTGCACTACAATCAAATAATTTTGTAATATGTTATATGTTCTAGTATATTATTTATATTGATGTATTGTATAGCTCCATGGTGACTTCTGCCACATAACTGAGCCAGTAACTCCTGTTTTTTCTTGTTAATACTATATGTGCTATATATAGCAGTCACGTGATTGCAAACAACTAGGGATAAAATCTAAATGTGTGAAAAAGTAAACTTGTTAAACAATTTGCATTTTTACCATTTTTGCAGAAATATTTTTTTCTATTTATTATGCGGTTATTATGCGTCTGACAATCTGAGTAAAACTATATCTTTATTCCGCTTCTTTAATTGTTCCATTGCGGATAAAGATCTGGTGATACCCTGTATGAGGTCATATTCTGATGAACTCGGATGGCGTTCTAGAAAAAAAAAATTAAAAAGTTATTTCCAATAGCCATTCGATGACTCGGCTAGGCATGTGCAAATGACGCAATAAGTAACAAACACTTCAAAAACTACATAGTAGGAAGAAAGAAAAGTTAATGACTCAGTCGTATGACAGAAGTCACCATGGAAATATACGGTATACAGTATAATGATATGAAAAAAAAAACACATTAGGACATCACAAAAATATTAGATTATAGTGCAGTTACGATACCGACTTAGGACGGTCGTTTGATATGACAATAGCCAATCAAGTGCCGTGGTTAACTGGTTTACGGGCCCACCCCATTCACCGCAACAGCAGAATAATCAAAGGACACACATTTAAAAATATAAATATTCCTCCATAGAGAGAAGAAGCTTCAACAAGTGTCTCAAGTTGAGAGGTCATAAAATATATAAACACGTATAGAAATTCAGAAAAAGACATCATGGTAATAAAAATACATAAAGCGACATCAAGATGAGGAAACAGTGCTCTGTGGATCTGGAAGCGAGCTCAGAACTTTGATCTGTAGGAGTTTCGACTAATAGTCAGAGGTGATGAGATTTAGGAGGTTTCAACAATGCCAGTCATTTAGATCCCACTGCTCTGCTAGTCAGCGTGCAACTTTCAAGTATAAGGGTGTAGAGGGGCGCAATACAAGACTTATAGTCTTTTTAATGATCTCTGGGTCATATTGTCTATGACTAAGCGTTTAAAGTTTTTTTTTTGGAAGCCCACGAAAAATAGTTGTTAGAATATTTCACCTTTCTAAGTTTGTATATAGATCAAAGTAGAAACTGGGATGGGAAATTCCATTTGATACATATTGTTGAAAAGTGATATTTTCGAATTTAGATTAAGGTTCTGAATACGATCTAAAGAATTTGTCAAATGTTTTGGGATTTTTTTTTTAATTTTGTGATACCTGTAATCCTGAGTTAAAAGTTTCAAAGTAATTGTAAAATTTCGGTATAAAAGTCCACAACATCAGTGCAGGCCCTGGCAAATCGGACCAACTGAGATATATAGATACCATATGATAGGATTCTAGGGACATCACCATCCAAATAAGGGAAATTTACAATAGGGAATCAAAATCGTCACTTTTATTGTAAATATTAGTATGCATTTTATTGTTAATTGTCTTAATGTTTAAGTTTAAGAAAGGTGTTTTTGTATCTAAATATTAGCTTCGTTTAATTGAAGTTCAGGCGGGTATACAACTTTCAAGCTCAGTGTTAGCTAAGATGTCATTAAGATATCTAAATGTATCATTGAATTTATCAATGAGATCAAAACGTTTAGATTTTTTAATAGTGAATAAAGTCTTGGCTTGCTCAAGTCTCTATATTTAGAGAATATTTAGTCATAATATCCCTTATATGAAATTCTGCTCGTTGTCATACTGCATTCTCTAAAACATATAGATGCATATGTTTCACATTAACGTATTGTAGGGAGCACAGAATAGCGAATAATTATTAATGAAAACATAACATAGAGACTTCAGCAAGTCAAAATAAAGTCCGTCTCATAAAACAATATAGAAATAAATCTGCTATAACAGGGCACAGTTAGTTCCCATAGGAATCCCAACTATTTGCTGATAAATCTTGCCATCAATTTGCACGTAAATATTTTCCATCAAGAAGTCCATGGCTTTACATAATTCAGCGCAAGTCCAGTATTTATATGAAGTATAATGTTTGTTCGAAAAGAATCCAGAGTTATTGGAAGTACAGAGATATGTTTTAGATTTTCTGTTTAAACACCAACGTATGAGAGACAACACCTTACTTTTAATTATGTGGAAGAGATGTATAACAGATAGAAAAAACAGATGTAGATGTTTGAGTAGCTTGGAAATTACATAGAAGGAGCTTTTCTATAACGTCGCTAGAGTTTTTGTAGACCGGAAGTAATTTAAGTTACTGCTATGAGTAGCGACATTGCAGTATTTAATAATATGATCTTTAATTGCCGTTGAGCAGACGTAATATGTTTAGAAAGTACAGTGAAGTAGCAGAGACTAGAAATGGATATAAACATGAGGTGGTAATGCAAGGTGTTGTCTTTCGACGTAGCGGTTTCAAAATATGTTTTGGCAGAGTTTAATTCACTTTGAAGTACACTAGTATAATATACTAGTATAGTATTATATTATTGTCTACTTTATCAGCAGGTACAAAAACATATTTAGTATGAAAATCAGCCATTTTCTTTTAAATAGATTGAACTGACAGTATATTTGGCTGTTTGAATAAATAGGGATAATCCGTCAAGTTGATAATCCGTCAAGTTGTTGATCCGTCAAGTTGTTCATACAGATACAAAACGATTCTCGAATGATTTGTTTGTTTCTCACCCAAGTTCATTCCCCATGAACATAGAAAAAAAGACAGCCATTCCTTATATTTACAAAGCATTTTAAAAGGTTCTTTTTTGAAAACAAAATATCAAACTCCCCGTTATCAAACTGGCAAAGACCGAATTTCTCCTGAAGTGGAAAAGTACTTCCGCCACGCAATATAGTGCGCGTCTAGAATGGTAAAATACTCTATCTGTCCAGGTAATTTCTTTAATTGCTCAAAATTAACAGATACATTAATTTCTTTATTGCAATTCATATATCTCATTAAGTAAGCCCCGCCTCTTTTTATATTACTACGTATGTGATTTGCCATACGCCGGGTACTATTTCCATGACCCAAGTTCATGGGCTGATGAACCGAGACTGTTTAGCATGGTTCATCGAAGGAATTTGACTAGCATTGTAAATATTAAATTTTGAAAGAATTATACTCTATTCATTGACATGAGTAGCCAGATCAAAACCAATATCTGAATCTCATTGTATTTCAGACAGAACATGAAATGTTTTATTATGTCAGAAAAGATGAAGTGTTGACACAAACATATTATTTCTGAGAAGAGACAGCAAGTGTAGATCTGAGTATATTCATATCTATTAAGGGAGCAACCATTTGATTTTTAGGGGCAGGGGGCAGGAAGACTTTCACCGGCTTGAATATTTTTTTCCTCAATTTCAGAGCCGGATTATTATTTCTTATTTATTGTTTTTTATTTTTTTTGTCCCAAAATTTGAGCCGGACTTTTTTGGCAAAGACTTCCTGAGCCCCTCCCCCTCCATAAAAATCAAATGGTTGCTCCCTAAAGAGAGTCTGATGTCAATCGAGAACTGAAGCTTGTGTTTAAAAAATATTCACTGTAGTGTAAGGAACATTCTATAATGTATTTTCTATGAAGATGATACTTTGTATTTCCTTAATACAAGTAATATGTGAAAAATGAATATAATAACGGCTATATTCAAATAATTGCAGAATTATTTAATCACTAAAACTTAAAATAATTGATTTAAAGATGGTTATATGATGCAATATTTCTCTACGTATCCAGCCAAAACAATTGATTGTGCTATAGAAATTAAACATTCCAACGGAAATCATTCAACATGACGTTTGATATATTTTCTGCAGAATTCAATGACATATAAAGCCAAAATCGCATTAGCAAATACAAAACCCCTTCAGCTAAATACTAACAACAGATGATAAAAACATCCCATCATAAGGATGCCAATGCAAAGCCCAAGTGGAGCTTAGAATCGTTATTTGATCGGTATAATCCCTTCAGGTGTTGGAGCAATTTCCTTATTCAGGTAATCACTAGCCATGGAATGCCAAACTTAATTCCCAGTCCAATCGCATTTTGTCAAGAATAGGTCAGAGTCCGTAAATCGTCCTTGGTTTATATTCCTTATGCATTATTCTAGACTCAGAGAGTATTATACAGCGATTCCTGGTCGGTTTAATGTCGTTATTAGCAACCTTTGTGTGCGAAAAAATCGAACATAGAATAAAAGATGACAAGAATTTTGATCGATAGTTGATAGACGATTGATGACAGAAACAGTGCAATTACGGTGCCGCAAACAGACGAAATTACCTGCCAGTCAAAAAACAATCAAATTCGCGGCGGCAGATCGCATAAAAATCACGCACCTGTAAACACCAAGAGATTAGAATAATATTTCAAAGGACGGCAAACATCCCTAATTAATTTCTAGTTTTTTTCTGTGTGTTTTAAACCGGAAATAGTAACGCTGCAAGCTAGAGATTGCTTATCAATAATGAAGAGAGAGAGAGAGAGAGAGAGAGAGAGAGAGAGAGAGAGAGAGAGAGAGAGAAAGAGAGAGAGAGAAAGAGAGAGAGAGAGAGAGAGAGAGAGGCAATTTGATAAAACTAGACAAAATCCATTCAGGCACAGTATAAATATGCAAGTTTTGTTAAATATACAAAGTGTTAAAATATCAGGGGACAATTTTATTATGATGGCTACTACTGACAGATAATAGACTATCACAAAAAATTGTATCCTACATTTCACCTACCATACAGCAGTGTTATGAAATGCGACACCCTTTTTAAAATGTAATAAAATCAACAACATCAACAAAATAAAAATGTCAACAAAATAATCATCGAAGAACAGTCATAAAATAAATGTTCAGTTACATTTACTCTAACACACAAGAGCGCCAAAGCACATAAATTCAAATTTATATGTTTTCAATTTTACTGCCTGTGGAATCTAAATGCATACTAAATGCATAGCATACATTTAGATACCGACTGCATTTTCTTTATATGCAAGTTAAAAATAATCTGCACACCATTTTCCGATATTTACATTGGGGTCATGAACCCATTAGAATTATGTCATCTCATAGGTTGTGCAGCTATTCTGTCATTTGACCGCCGCCTTGGAATTACGACTTTAACATAAAAATGGGCATCCAGCGGGCTCATATTTTTTCATACAGCAAAAAGTAGATAATATAAAGATTGTTCTTCATTTTGTGCGAAGCATTGGTGTATGTTTGTAGTCGGTCTTGGAAAAAATCATCGTGCAGCACTTAATAACATCATTTTTGCGGTGTTTTCATATGATGAAAAAATAATTATAACAAAAATACTTATTAATCCATACTCGGAAACGTATTATTGAAATGTAGCAAAAATAAGATACATAAATATTATTCCAAATTAAATGGAAAGATTGCTTTATAAACTGAATTAGACATTCATTGATTGTTATAAATAACAGGCTTATAAGAAAATTGACAGTTCATAGCTTACAAAACATTTACAGGGCTACTAACGACAAAAGAAACAAAAAAAAAAAAAAAAAAAAAAGAAAGGAGAAAAAAAAGGGGGCGGGGGAATGAAGTGTGACAAAAATGCAATCCTTATTTGGCGTTCAACTTATCATGGACTCTACATTTGCTACGGTAAACTGAATTGTCTGAGGGTATCATCACTGCACTTGTCCAATTGTCAATCCTACGCTACTGACGATCAAATATAAAATATAATTAAATAATCAGTGCGTATTGGGTTTTAAAAATGTTGGTATAAATGCTTTTATAAATATCACACCAATATTTGTAAATAATCTGAAAACTAAGGCGACTAATTCTGATACACAATTCAGTTTTTCAAAGGTGTGCGGCTTAATTATTTTTAATTCGCTTTTGGAACAAAACTATACATGTATATTGGTATATGTTTCATACATATTAACTGTTTGTGAATAAGTGTTGTGATACGTAATTGTGACTGCAATAGTCACAAAAGATACTTTTGTATTTTTCATTATTCATCATAAACTTTCATTATTCATTTAGTAGTATTTCATTTCCATCTGCGTATGGTGATTATATCGCTAAACTGATTCGATATGATAGAGCTTTTGCATAATATTTTTCTAAAGAGACGGCGTTTGTTATATTCTTGAATGGAAATAAAACATGTTTAAGCTAGTGTTCTATCATTTACCGAGGGATGCTGAAGGGTAATATAACAAGGATGTGGAAAACAACGTTTAAAGCCAACATTCAGCAATTGTGTGCGGTCGCTATAACGACTCTCTTTGCCCTTATCAAACATTATCGTCTTGCACGTTGACTCTCTCTCTCTCTCTCTCTCTCGTTTTTGTTTTGTTGTTGTTGTTGCGGTTTGTTTTTGTTTTGTTTTGTTTTGTTTGTTTGTTTTTGTTTTTTGTTTTTTTTTTTTTTGTAGTCCTTGTTAAAGCGTTTATATTGTGATAATACTATATCACATAATGTATACTTATCATGACTGTGACTATAGCTGCACCGTTAAAGTTACCATTTAATATTACTACGCGTTATACTTGCTTGGGTAATTCTAAGATATCACGGCGGTTATAGCTGGTCAGCAGAAGATGCTTAATACAATAAATATGCCATATTGACTACTGTTTGGTATTTTTACTTACATCGGAAATATTCCGCTCTCCCGAGGTATCGTGATGCAGATGTTTCTCTTAAAAGAGAAGAAAGAAGACATGTGACCATGCTGTATTACACAAATCACCAAGGACATGCACATAAAACACAATAGTCAAATAGACATAGAAAACGGCAATACAAAAATACTTGATTGTATTGCAGTTACAATACCGATTTGGGACGGTCAATTAAAGTAACAAACATTGCTCAGTTGGTATGGTTAACCGGTTTACGGGCGCCCACTTTCTCACTCACCGCAAAAGCAGCACAATTAAAGGACACAATTAAAGGCTAGCATTTCAATATTGTGATTTTTTATCTTCTCGATCATGTAAATATTTTAAATGATAAGTAATGTAACATCCACAGGCAGCCAAATGTAATTTATTTCAACAAAATACATACATATATGTATATTTGTCTTTTATGCTAGCAGATTTTCTCGGATCACAAAACTATCATGATATTTTAGGAATAATTTACCACTTTCCACAAAATTTAAACAAGATGAAAAAGTATTTCAGAAGAAAGCTAGTTGAAAAATGTTTTTCACACAGGGTATGACGACTGTTGTGTCATAAAGCAGTTTCGATTTTTCCTCGTATACTCGAATATCTTGGAAGTTTGTTGTAACTACAGAACCAGGGCATAGACACTCGATATTCATTCAATCAAGCGGATTTGTATATTCACAACTTTTTTGTTTTTGTTTGCTTGCTCGTTTGTTTTGTGTTTTGTTTTGTTTTTGGGGATTTTTTTTAGTTTTTTTGTTTTTGTTTTTGTTTTGTTTGTTTGTTTGGTTTTCTTTGGGGGGGTGTTATTTTGTTATTTATTTATTTTTTTTTAATTGATTGATTGTTTGTTGGGTTTTTTTTATTTCGTAAATATGAAATATTTGAAGTCCTGTAAATATTTCATACCAATTTTTCCGTAGTGCAGGAAAATTACTGTATTACTGTATAATACAATGTGCAAGACATGTGTGACTAATTTCAATCACGTCCTATCTTCCTTTATCAAGTGCAATGACAGTTTATGCCCTTTCCTCGTTTTGTATGTGTTTGTCCTTTCTTAGAAGAATACTAAAATTTCTATGCATTCTTAGTTCATGATTTACCATTACTAGATTATACGGGTGATAACATTTTATTGGACGTTAATGCAGTCTACGTACCACTAAGGAACACTTGTCTGGCAAAATTAGCAAGAAAATAAACATGATGGCATTAGATATTTAATCAAAGGACTCAAAAGTCCTGAGAGTCGGCTTTGCTGATCTTAAGTATGTAATTATTTTACCATTTTAGTGGCGAATTCAGGATTTCAGGAAAATGGGGGGGGGGGGGGGGCAAAAATTAGGTCTTTGTTGCAACTACATCGTCATTATACCTATGTACAAAATGCTAAAAAAAATTGCTCTCTTCATACTATCTTACGGCAAAGAGTTTGCAATTGCTTGTATCCGAAATGAACGTGCAATCGAAAACTTCATGGCAACAAGTTTTACTGCATTGTTGTCACGAGTCGAAGCTGAGCCAAGGAACGACATTCCTTCAAGTGGGACATTAAATAACCATCTTATTCACGATTCTCATAATGTTTTAACATCATTTATATTTAGAAACATACAACATTTACCTAAATATTTATATTGCATTTTCATTATCAGAGGAAATGCGGGAAGATCGATCTTTAAATTTGTCATATATGAAAAAGAACTAAAGCTCCAGAACATGTTGGGGAAAACTTTAATTGAAATATCTCGATAAAAACAAGCGAAACAAGATCACGACAAATGCTTTGTCCGGAGAATTACACAATCGAGTACATCCGACGGTGTCGGTGGTAAACACATCGTAAAGTAGTCACAAGTACATATTACTACGCGAAATTTGAAAACATTATTGCAACTCCTTTTTCGAGTTATTGAAACTAGTTTATGTTTAGCTTAAATTAACTGAGCTAAAGGTACATTGTGCTGATCAAGAATTTTTAAGACAACATCAGTAATTTTTCGGCACTTTATTTTTCAGCGGCGTAGTAAGCTCTATATCGGTAGTGAAAGTTATAACCCCTGAAAAGAAAGTGATTGCAATGAGTGCGGCTTCACCGAAACCGACTCAAAAAATAATTATTGTTAAAATGTAAAGATGATGGATAAATCTAAACCATAAGTCCGAAATTCAAGAAACCCAAGGACATACAAAATCAGTGAAAATGAAAACCAAGTAGAAAATAACGAAGCATGTCTACTCGAATAGCATATGTGAACTCCTATAATGGAGTGAGATCAGGTGCCCGGGGAGAGTGTGCATCTCCTGCTTGCTAGCAACACCCGTCACATATACCCAGTAGAAAGAGTCAAACCGTGTAAATTCCATATATATTTATATATGGAGAAGTCAAAGTAGGTAACATTCTAATTAAAAGTTGTCAAATCTGTGTACAATGTTCGGAATCGGTCTCAGTACAGAATATCATTTAAAAGTCTGGATACTGAGATATCATATTAAGAAATAAGAGTCTCGTAACGACCATAAAACTTCCTCAGTGACGTTATTAGGCTAGCACATAAATAACCCTGGTTAAGTAGCTTATCTAAAAGTCGCCTAGCCCTCAGAACACAGTCATTGTAATTTGAACATGCTCTGGAACAGCATATTAACTGAGATATGAATACGCCGTATGCGGGCGATGATGGAATGTTGCTACTTTTGAAAGGAAAGTTTGTGATAGCGAAATTGAAATTGTCACGTTTGTCATAGAGTGAGGTGTTCAGTTGACCATTAATGTCGAAAGACAACTCAATATCTAAATTCGAAGTAGAATTACTACTTTGTGTGGTTTCTTTGACCGCCACTTCACTTCGATAGAAGATGCTAAGGTAATCCGCGAATGAAGGATTATTAATTGATAGCAAGTCATCTATATATCTGTAAGTGAAATTGAAGCCAAAAGCCAATTGTTTCTTTCCTTGCGAAATCAAAGACTGAATGAATTTAGCTTCGTATGAGCAAAGGAATATGTCATCCAGAAGCGGGGCGCAATTAGTGCCTATTGGAATGCCGACAATTTGTTGAAAAACCTTTACTCCAAACACCACAAAAATGTTATCTATAAGAAAGTTCAACATCTGGATGACATCTGTTTCCCCGGGCACCTGGTCTCACCTCGGAATTTCTCAGTATTTCGGGGTTCACAACAGTTTCTTTTTGAAACTTACACGATTTTGTATCTGTCCTTGGACTTTGAGAATGATTAACGGTTTGGTACTTCTTCGATATTGATTTCAGTATATATAGTTTTGAAATCAGAATGTTCCTTAACAAAGTAAGTTTTATCATGGCCTATAATGTTTTTCAACGATCTACTTTCAAAAAATAATAGAGTTTATCCTGAAACCTTAAACTAACAAGGAGAAAAGACATTAGAGATATACGAAGCCGTTTACGTGTCATTTTAAAGCAGAAGGAATATTTTTTTCTCCTTTGCACGAGAAACTATCGAATACGTCCTAGGGGTAAATGAGGTCTCTGTTTACAAATTGTTTGCGTATGTGCGTTAAAAGTAAAATTCTAATCAAGTCCATTTCGTGATGTAGAATGTTGAAATCAGTTGAATATTCTTATCATAGTCAGCAGTAATTACTAATAAATGATAACAAGACATAGAATATCTTACAGGAATCAATATTTTAACATTTTCCAACAGTTTCTGTGGTATTGGATGTTTGATCATTTAAATACTTACGTAAAGCAGGACCTGCTGTGCTTGGCCAGAGTACAACAATTAGATAACGAACAATGTTCTGTTGGAATATCGATATAAAAAGACAAAATAGAGAGTAAAGGCAACCATCGACCCCCAGAACAAACAGGGGGATCAGGTGTCATTGAAGAGTAAGCATGTCCTGCGGAACGTTGACACCCGCCATGAGGCCGTAATATAATTATTTAGAATGTGACATTGTTCTGTAATTTGACTTATATTTGGTCAGCTTTGTATGAATAAACGAACAAATCGGCAAACAAAGCTTCACAATTAGTGTTCAACTTCTTCTCCTTCACGCTCTAATAGCAGAACGCTTTAACTGAAGTATTTCCTTTCTGTTGATAAGTTGTATGTTTTAGAATAAACATGCACATGCATATGTACATTATGCTTGTATAGATGCGTGAAGTGGATTTATATTATTGATTAATGCATGTTTTGATCTAACAATTTACATCAGATCATGGATACTAATTACATTTTGATGGTAGTCAATCCAGAGCATGCATACCTTTTGCTCGCCAAACTTTACTTATTCAACAACTTCTACACGAAAAACCAATTTATAAAACATACGATAATGTAAGCAACATTAACTGCAATGATGCATATATAAAAATTTACATTGGAAAAACAGATAAGCTGAATGTAAAAAATAAAGGATTATGAATACGGAGGGTGGCTGATAAATGGATAGTCGGGTGATTAACATTATAGTAAATAGGTGCGATGTTCAATCGATTTGGTGGTAAGCTTTAACTAAATATAAAAAACAATTTCCAACTTTCGTAAATAAATTCTCCTGGATTCGGTCTAATTTGTTCTTTATTTCTCTAGATATTTATCTCTAAATTACCAGGTGATACGAAATCAGATGTTAAAAAACGACTTTTGGAAACCGAGCTCTACTGGATTAAACAACTACAAACCCCATACCCTCTCGGTCTCAACGACCAAATATATCGACAAGGTAATATTTCTTCTCGTCAGAATAAGATCAATATTTTTACATTAAGACATAAAACTATTAGAAAACGTAGGTCACATGGTCGTCGCCGTAATCGTAACATCAGAAAACGTAATCGTTTAAATAGGTCATTAAACGATCTTCTATTTATCGCAAAAAATAACGGCCGTCATGAACTTTTGCATGCACTATCCTCTATTCCGGTAAATAAATTGAAATCTATCCTGGACGAAGCTGATCTTCGAAGTTTACGCAATTCTGATTGATATAAACTCAATTTGATTATTTTATTTTCATATAATAAACTCTTTCCTCGTATTCCGTCTCTTCCACCCAAGGAGCAATTTTTCAAAATTAAATTTATTAATAAAGGCTTCGATCTACTTAACATTTCTAATATTTTCCGTGATCATAGAGTCACATCTAAAATCCCCCAATACTTTGAGAATTTAGAACCTCCACTTATTTGTTACCAGTACAAAAAGCCTATAAGAAATCTTATTCTAAATTATAATAAAGTTACATCTAACCCTGATGTTTCAGACTCTATTCCTTCGTCGTGTTCTTGTGAAAAATCTAAATATGTTTATAAACCGGCAGGTCATGTTATTACTGGTGACCTAAACTGTATTTCGGACAAGAAATTGCGCACCCTTTTTGGAAAAGGACCTAAATATAGGTTACCGTCCAGGATAGATTTCAATAAATGCCGTGACGTTATAGAAGATGCTTTAACTACATATTGTAAACGTTGGTGTAAAAAGAACAGGTAAAGGTTCATGCTCTTAATGATTGGAAATACGAGATTTTAAGAATTGTCGATATCCGTATTAAAAACCTTACGGAAAAACTGCATTTAGTTCAACAGCCTAATACATTGACGGCAAATTCTATTAAAAACAAGATAGCTGACTTACATGCTAAATATGTCTTTGTTCCTGCTGATAAAGCAGGTAATAACATAATAGTTGTTTGAAAACTATATTATATTGAAGTACTTAAAAACGAATTAAACTCCACTCATACATATGTGGAAAGCCCTACCTCAAAAGAGAGCACCTTGCACGATCACCTCATGACCATGTCCGACTTCAAAATTAAAACTGATAAATCTGATCTACCAACCATGTATTGGCTCCCAAAACTACATAAAAGTCCATATAAATCACTTTTCATATCTAATTCTAGCCACTGCTCTACTACGGTACTATCGAAGCATATTACGTCTGCTCTAACTGCTATAAAAGATCATATTATCAAATATTGTGATGTCGCATTTCATAATATAATAGTAACATCAATTACTTTTGGTCGATTAAAAATTCTCATGAAGTTATAGACAAACTTCTTTCGCTAAATTTCAAAGCGACTCAAATTTCTACATTTGATTTTTCTACACTTTATACATCTCTGCCTCATGATTTGATTAAAAGCAAGTTGCTGTCTCTTATACAATGGTGTTTTCACAGAGAATCTAAAACGTATATATGTACTTCCAATAACTCCGGATTCTTTTCCAACAAACAATATACTTCATATAAATACTGGACTTGCAAGGAATTATGTAAAGCACTAGATTTTCTCATGAATAATATTTTTGTGCAATTTGATGGCAAGATATATCAACAAATAGTTGGGATTCCTATGGGTACTAACTGCGCGCCTCTGATAGCAGATTTATTTCTTTATTGTTATGAGAGGGATTTTATGGTTTCTCTTCAAAAATCAAAACGTTTTGACCTCATTGACAAATTCAATAATACTTGTAGATATCTGGATGACATTTTGATTATCGACAACCCTGAATTCGAACAATTTATATCAGAAATTTATCCACCAGAGCTCACATTGAATAAAGCTAATACTTGAGATAAATCTACACCTTTCTTAGATTTAAACATCAAAATTATCAACCACCTAATATATACTAATATTTATGATAAACGTGAGGATTTTGGATTTCCTATTGTAAATTTCCCTTACTTGGATGGCGATGTCCCTCGACTCCCATCATATGGTATCTATATATCTCAATAAGTTCGATTTGTGAGAGGCTGCACCGATGTTTTGGACTTTCATAAACGAAATTTACAAATTACTACTAAACTTTTAACTCAGGGTTACAGATATCACAAGCTAAGAAAAACATTCGGCAAATTCTTCAGATCTTATTCAGAACTTCTATCTAAATTTGGAAATATTTCTGTCAACAGTATGTATCCAATGGAATTTCCCATCCTTATTTTTACGGTGATCTCGTATATAAACTAAGGAAAGTAAAAGGCTCCGATAACGTTATTTTATCATGTAATAAAATAATCAAACGTCTTATAAATAGACAATATGATATTGAGATCATCAAAAAGACTATAGGTCTTGTATTTGGCCCCTCTACAGCCTTATGCAGACTTTTACTTGAACGTTGCACGCTGACTAACAGGGCGGTGGGGACTATATGACGGGCCTTGTCCAAACCTCTTTCAGAGGAGACATGGTCCTGAACCTCGTCCCCTCTGACTGTTAGTCGGGACTCCTACAGATCTAGGGTCTTAGCTCGCTTTCAGACTGGCAGAGCACGGTTTATCATGTTGATGTCGCATATATTTTATACCATTATGTATTTTACAATACCTTACGTATTTTTATGACCTCTCAATATGCGATACCTGTTGACCCTTGTTCTTTACATGGAGGATTATTTATAAATTTTTAAATGTACGTCCTTTGATTGTTCTGCTGTTAAGGTGAGTGGGAAGGTGGGCCCGTAAACCGGTTAACCACACCATTTGTTTGGCTTTTGTCAAATTAAATGACCGTCCTAAGTCGGTTTCGTAATTGCACTACAATCAAATATTTTTGTAATGTGATATATGTTCTAGTATATTATTTATATTCATTTATTGTATAGCTCTATGGTGACTTCTGCTACATAACTGAGCCAGTAACTCCTCTTTTTTCTTGAAAAATAAACAATACAACATATTTTGACGCACTGACATGACGAAACGAAATTGATCTTGGGTCAAGTCATAACATACCTTTTGTCATTGGTAGGCTTTAAAGATTCGATAATTTGATTACATAGTTCCGTATCCTTTTTAAAATATGTTCTACAAAAAATATTTTGAGATGATTCCTTTATCACATTTCTAAAGGTAACACCTAACATTTAATCATAATTCAGAGTAACTGTATAAAAGCTGTCAATATACCGATAGGTGAAATTCATGTAGTATGTATGTAGCTTGACATTAAAGAGAGGGCTTAAATAGGCCATGCCTGTTGTCTGAATTAATTTTCTATCAGAAAAATTAATGTTGATAGAAAAAAGAGGAGTTACTGGCTCAGTTATGTGGCAGAAGTCACCATGGAGCTATACATTACATGAATATAAATAATATAAAAAACAAAACCAAAAACAAACACCCCCCCCCAAAAAAAAAAAAATAGGTACGAATCTCGGAATTGCATAAGTTTTGTCGTCAATGTTTTTATTCTATTTCAGGGTTTCTCCCCTTACTGTCAATTTTAATGCAAACTAACTTTGAGGCGGCCCCCACTTCAGTACAATAACGGAGACATCCCCTTTTCAGTTTTTATCTTAAAACCAAATTTAGCTCAAGGCTTGTTTTTTATGTATTAATAAAATGTTAAAATGAATTGCTCGCAAATAAACCGAATACGGTCTCCTTAATTTAACCGAATAGTTGAAACAAATATTCTATAATTTGTCGATAGTTGGGGAAATCGATTGAGATGGATGGCACATAACGTACTACGAAATTAGAAATCTCAAAAAGTTTGATATCTTAAAAGGCTCTCGGAATTGATGAGAAACAGAGATGATAATGTATTGGATTTTGTCGTTGAGTCTGTGTACTTACATCAATGTTACATCAAGGAATATTTGTAAAGAATGTTTTAGTATGTTCAGTGATGGAGCATTGAAGATATGTAAATACATTCATTAAGTGTTATAATGGAGTGTGTGTTTGAGTCGTAAGATAAACTAAATTCATTGTCACACAATAATGTAATGATGTACATGTATATAGCTTTCCATTTTTCTAACAAAAGATATCTACAAGGGTCGAACTGAATTTCTGTGTTTATTGATTAATGATGTCAGAAACTCAAACATAGGTCTATTTGTAGACTTGATTTAATGCGACAGACACACATGAACATATTTCAACTTTTCAAATTGCATAAATGATTGATAATGAACAATTGGTTAAGTGGGCTATATCCTGTTCATTATGGTACTCCATTTTTTGGAATCTTACTTGTGAATGCTGAAGTCTGAATTACAAAATATAAAAATTATTCATAACAGTTTACCTATAAAGATATTCAAGATATATAAAGTCGGGTGTGAGTTTCTTCCTCAATACATTTCCGTGTTCCATGTTATGAACGATGCCATGTATCTATCTCACATGAAACACGTGTAAATTTCAAAATATCTGTAATTATACCGTCATGGAGATAAATTTGCTTTTTGAAGTGGTCAAATAATGGATGAATGGATGTAGTATAACTAGCCATCGGTATTCCTATGGCCACTAATAATGCACTTTCATTAGCCGATTTATTCCTTTATTCGTTGGAAGATGAATTTATACAAAATTTTCTGTGTTAGCTTAAAAGGGAACTGGTAAATAGCTTTAATTTACCATTGAGATAAATTGGTAATGCATCGTCTAAAATAAATGAAAACTTTGATATATATATGTTCACAAAATATATCATAACGAACTAAAAGATAGAACAGAAGCTAGTTCTTACTTCGTAGTTCGTAGATTTTCCACTGAATATTGAAGAAGACGGTAAACCTACTACTTTTCTGCATGATGCAGTTTAGTTTTTAGATTTAGCGCAAACTTTTAGTTAGCAAAAACGCAATAGCATGAGTCGACATTCACTACTAATGTCTTTTAGATTCTATCTAAAGTAAACTTTATTTCAACAATTAGCTTATTTTCTTTATTTCAACAATAAACATATTTTTCGTTTTTTGGCATTGACAACTAAAACAAACAATACACTAACATTTTATGTAAATTCATATCTGAATTCCAAATTCGCAGGCATACAAAGCCTATTAAATGGGAAGTAATGTTTAATCTATTTTCAAAGAAATCTGTTTGTTAGTGGTTAATGGTTCTCATGGAAAGTGATTGAAACAAATATTGATACTTAAGTACATAGTATATATTCAAATGTGAGGTATCAAATACATAAATCCTTTTTCTTTTAATTTGATATAATTTCAATCCATGTATACATTGTAGTGTATTTTAAGTATAATTAAATTAAATTCATAACTTACAAGGCAGTTCATTACTGTTCGCATTGTGACACTTACTACAGAGATCAACTTTAAGATATAATGTAATTGAAAAGGGTGTCTTTGGATTTATTATGTTCAATAGTGGCAAGGATAGCAACATAAGAGGGCATGCAGTCGACCATTGCACAATGACTGACCGCCTCAGCACTCTCCTAGTCATTATAACAATCATACAAGATCAAACGTATTCCTTGATATAAAACAATAGTGGCCATTATCAGTGTAGATGCAGTCGATGTTTTGTTATTGCTGTGGTACATGTACTTAACTTATTCCCTATAAAACGTGGAGCTCGTATAAAAGTTCAACTTAATTGTTATTATACTTTTCGTCATGCCATTTGACAATGACACTTTCTACACAGTGTTAATTCACATTCATTTACTTATGCAGTGCTGAGATACATTTCTTCTGTATATAGGGCATTTATGGCGGATGTGACTGGCCATTCAAGAGACGCTTGGCGGGCACCTGGTAACTTCTGAATTTCAGGAGTCCGTGAAAGTCCGCTGTGCATTGTTGCTAGTACCATAGTCACGTGACTCCAGTTACTTTCGTATTTTGCATTAACTGTGGTAATTACTATTCCCGAGTAAATTTAGTTTAAAAAGCTTTCAGTAGTATTGCTTCATTGTACTGTACCATTTCGATATTATCCATCTGTGTAAAAAAAAAAACAAACAAAATCAAACAAACAAAACAAAAAACAAAATAGAAACAAAAACAAAAAAACAAAAAGAAAAAAAAGAGCACATACTTAAAAAGTACTTACGCATACATAAAACGCTTCATGAAAGCGCAGATTTTCTGTTGATGGTTTTATTTTTCTGATATGATTGAAGCTCTTATTAAGATAAAGCGTCTAAAATGCCAACAGTCAATCCTAATAAGCTTTAGTAAATTATAGCTTCTCTAGTACATGAGTAGTTATTTGAATCAGTATCATTAAACTTATACTTTATATATTAATAAGATTTGTTTGGATGTAAAATGTATTAAGTTACATCTTGTAATTCTGAACATCCAATAAATGACTAGGAAATAAGTAAACTTTATGAAATAGAATTACATCATTAAAAGATAAGATAAAAGTCGCTTTTAAATCCAAATAGGACAAAAATTATAAAACTTAGACCTATATGATATGTGTTTGACATTGATAAATTATACAGTGTATTAACATACACAACATTTTTAAAAATCTAAAACAAAAAACGAATAGGAATGTTTCATCTAAGGGGAAACGAAGCATAGAGAATCTAGAAGTGTAGTCGGATCAAATAAAGGAGTAAGCATCTCCTGTTGAAGAACGAAAACCGCAGTGATGCGTTCGTTACTAATAGAAAAAAAGAGATCACCCTTAATAATGATTAGAGTGAGGCGAATGCCTATATTTATGATATGATATTTATAAGATTTATTGCGCAATAAGATGATATATATCATATATATGATATAGTATACTTCTGACATGATATATCACAATGCAATCATAGATATTGATTGGCATTTATTAAAAACCTTGTAATTTGATTGTTTCTATCCTCTAGAGTACATTACTGGATATTAATAGTTTATAAATTATTCAACCGATGCAATGCAATAGTTTTATACGCTTTAAGTTCTTTGGTGTCAACTTGCGTACTTTGGTGTTAATTTTCTTCTCTCTTTCACTTTTTTAATCCGATAAAAAACGATTTAATCCGATTTAAATTTATGTTGTCAATTTAATAACGCACATATGGTACTTTTAGAAGTAAAAGTAGGGTTATGTACACTATCATTATATGAATTAGGAATGTGACACATAGATTATTTGTCTAACCATTTCTTTCTTCGTATAATATAATGTTTGTATATTGGGAAGGTATGTTAAACCTACACGGTAGAGAGAGAGAGAGAGAGAAAAAGAAGAAAAATATTTTTATATAGAAATAATAGTACTTCAATTGTAATGACTTAAACAGTACTAGAGAAAGCGAACACACGCAATTCTTGTCAAAAAGATATTTTTTCACATGAAGGCAAAGGCATTTCTCTTGCGCTTAATCTACATGTGTACATGTTTAACTGTTTTGAATTGATAAACGATAATCTCTATAAGTTAACAATATGAATCGGTTATCAGATTGATGTTAAGTTCTTATATGCGTTTTATTTCATAAGAAAATCAAAAGTATGAGTTTTTGTATTCGTTTTTATTTGATACCTAAAGTTCATTCCATTATACTGTATTTATATTTCTCTGACTTTCAACTACAGTTGTCTGGTGGTCCATTCTCTAAATGGAAGGACATTTACAGATTTTTGACATATTTGTCACTTTTCTTTAACAACTTAGCGGTGAGTGGGAAGATAGCACTATTATTACTATCACTTTGACCGTCCTAATCCTGTTATTATTAGAAGGTAGATTAATTATGTTGCTAATGTATACCTTTTATCTTTTAAAATTCTAATTAGCTTTATCAGAAATCATGATTTTAAAATTAAGCCGAGACAATAGCATGAACGGTTAGTTTTATACACGATTCTGATCAGACTATATGGTTATTTATAATTGGTATCTTGCTGACTGAAATCGCCAGAGACGTGTAGAACAAACATGAGAAGACATCACAATAATAATAAAAATTGTAATGCAGATACAGTACCAACCTTAAGGATGCCGGCCAATTGAAAAAGAAAACTAAACATCTGACAAAGCTGTATGAGAAAAATTACCAAGTAACAATTGTCATTCAATTGTTGCGGTTTACCGGTTTCGCGTATCTACTGTTCAACTCACATCAATAATCCTCCATATAGAAAACAAGGTAAACACGAATATTTTATGGGAAAAAATGTAAAGCGTTATCCACAAGAGAAAACTGTGCCCTGCTCTTCCCGTCTGAAAGCTAATATCACTCAAAAGTGACGAAGTTCATAACCTAATCTCCACCGCCGTGTTCAACAGAGCGTATAAAGAACAAATCTAAAGATGATGTATAAATCCAAACCATAAATCCGACAATCATGAAACCAAAGGACATCAGTGAAAATGAAAACCAAATAGAAAACAACGAAAAATGTCTACTTGAAGAGCATATGTAAACCCCTTTGATGGAGTGAGATCAGGTGTTCGGGGAGAGTGAGCATCTCCTGCTTGCTAGCAACATCTGTCACGTATACCAAGTAGAAAGAGTCAAATCGTGCCAATTCCATATATATATATATATATTTATATATGGAGAAGTCAAAGTAGGAAACCTTCTAGTATAGAAGGTGTCAAATCTGTGTAAAATAATCGGAATCGGTCTCATTTCAGAATATCGAAGCCGGCGTGGCCTAGTGGTATCACGCTGGACTCCTGATCGGGAGGCCGGGGTTCGAGTCCCGCTCTGGTCATTCCGGTGTCCTGTCTTTCGGTCTGAGACAGTAAAAACCGAGGACCCGTATCGTGGTATGCATGGCACGTTAAAGATTCCTCACTGATTCGGGTGGGTCCGTTGCAAAGGTCAAAATTTGTATGCCCCGCATCAGGCAGATGCCGTCACAATATACGTAAAAGATTCTTGGTGTGACGTTAAACAAAAATCATTCAAAATATCGTTTAAAAGTCTGAATAACAAGATATCATATTGTATAATAAGAGTCTCGTAACGAAAATAGAACTTCCTCAGTGACGTTGTAAGTCTACCACATATATAACCGTGGTTGATTAGCTTATCTGAAAGTCGCCTTGCCCTCGGAACAAAGTTATTGTTATTTCAACATGCTGTGGAATAACGTATCAACTGAGATATGAATACGCCGTATGCGAGCAATGATGGAATGTTGCTACTTATGAAAGGAAAGTTTGTGATAGCGAAATTGAAATCGTTACGTTTGTCATAGAGTGAGGTGTTAAATTGACCATCAATGTCGAAAGACAACATAATATCTAAATACGAAGTAAAATTACTACTTTCTGTAGTTACTTTGACCTCCAATTCACTTCAACCAACCACATTATATACAAGTCCAGTCTATAAAAATGAAAATGGCTGATTTACAGAATACTTATGTCTTCGTACCTGCTGACAAAGCAGTTAATAATATTATCATTGTTTGAAAAATATGCTATATTACAGTTCTTAAAACGGAATTGAGAACTCTACTTCTACGTATGTTGAAACCCCGTTGTTTAAAGACAAGATCCTATCTGATCACTGTAATGCTGTCTTTAACTATAGTAGCGTCAGTTACTTTTGATCTATCAAAAATCCTAATGATGATATTTTATTTTTCTTTATGATATTTTAGTTATCGATAACCATGAGTTTGAAAACTATATAACTGACATTTATCCATCTGAACTTCAATTAAACAAAGCTAATACTTCCGACCAGAAAACTAACACCTTTTTGGACTTAAATATTAAAATTATTTCAAAACAACAATATTCATACAAACATAAATGATAAACGTGATGACTTTGGATTTCCTATTGTAAATTTCCCATATTAAGATGGTTATGTCACCAGACTCCCATCATATGGTATTGTATATATGTTCTATATTTATTATATTAGTCAATTGGTTCGGTTTGCTAGAGCCTGCACTAATGTTTGGAATTTTTACGAAAAAAATTCTCAGATTACTTTTAAACTTCTTACTCAGGGTTAAAGATATCATAAACTTCGAGAAACTTTTGGTAAATTTTCTCGATCTTATTCAGACATTTTACTTGTATCTAAATTCGGAAATGTTACTTTTCAACAAAATGTATCCAGAGGAATTTCCCATCCCAATTTCTACGGTGATCTAGTGTACAAACTGGGGAGGGTTAAATAGTTCCGATAATTTTATAACGGCTGGTTCAAAAATTATCAAACGCCTTCGACAGTATGACCCCGAGATCATCACCATAGGTCTTTTATACGGTCCCTCTACAACCCAATGCAGACTTTCACTTGAGCGTTTCACATTGACTAACAGGGGGTGGGGACTCTATGACGGGCCTTGTCCAAATCTTTTCAGAGGAGACAAGGTCCTGATTTTCGTCCCCGCTGACTGTTAGTCGGGATTCCTATTGGTCAAAGATCTGAGCTCGCTTACAGACGGGCAGAGCACGGATTACTTATGTTGATGTCTCCTTACATAGTTTTGATAGCAACATATTATTCTATAATTGTTTCGTATGTAATAAATTTTTATGACCTCTCTCCTTGAGAAACCTGTTGATCCCTTTTCTCTATATGGAGGATTATTTATAAATTTTTAAATGTGTGTCCTTTGATTGTGCTGCTTTTGCGATGCGTGGGAAGGTGGGCGCCTGTAAACCGGTTAACCACACCAATTGAGTGACGTTTGTTACTTCAACTGACCGTCCGAAATCGGTATCGTAACCGCAGCACAATCGAATATTTTTGTAGTGTCGTTCCGTGTATATCCTACTATTATCACTTTTTGTGTATGGGTGATTTGTATCATACAGCTTTGTCAGATGTCTTCTGTTTTCTTTTTTGGATAGATGATGCTAAGGTAATCTGCGAATGAAGGATTATTATTTTAAAGCAAGTCATCTATATATCTGTAAGTGAAATTGAAGCCATGAGTCAAATGTTACTTTCCTTGCGAAAGAAAAGACTGAATGAATTCAGTTTCGTATGAGTAAATCAATATCGAAGAAATACCAAACCGTAAATCATTCTCAAAGTCCAAGGATAGATACAAAATCGTGTAAGTTTAAAAAAGGAACTGTTGTGAACCCCGAAATACTGAAAAATTCCGAGGTGAGACCAAGTGCCCAGGGAGAGTAAGCGTCTCCTGTCTACATACATCACCCGTCACAGCAGTTTTCAAGAAACATGTGAAAATCAAGAGTTTTGGTTTCCTAATTATACATACGAAAGTACAAAACTGGTATACAAAGTCATATTTGTTCTTCACTGAACAGGGCATTTAGTTGCATTCCAGCATATTATCATCATTCTAGAAAGAGGCACATCATATTTTCGTACAAGATCCCCCATAGCGACCGTAGAACTTCCTCATTGACGATTTCAGACGTTCTTTAACATATCCCTGCATGAGCAACTTAGTGGCCAGTCGTTTGGCCCTTGGAATAAAACCGTCGTATAGAGAATAGGCTCTTGCGTACCTTATAAGTTGAGATATAAAAACTCCATAGGCAAGTGAGTACGGGATATTGCTGCAAAGAAACGGGAAGTTAATTATTTGGAAGTTAAAATCGTCACGTTTGTCAGAGAGGTGTTCAAATGACCATCATTGTCGAAAGTTAAAAATATATCCAGATACGAAGCGGAATTATTGCTCTCGGTTGTCTCTTTTATCTCAAGTTCATGGGGATATACTTCATGTATGTAATCCTTAAAGTTAGGATTATTGATTGACAATACTTCGTCTATATGTCTATACGTAAAATTAAACTGAGATGCAAGGCTTTTTCTGCCTGTGGAGAGCATGTTTTGAATAAATTCTGCCTCATATGAATATAAGAAAATGTCAGCAAGAAGAGGGGCACAGTTGGTTCCCATGGGAATGCCAATGATTTGCTGAAAAATGTTCCCTCCAAACACCACGAAAATATTTTTTATCAAAACTTCTATCATTTTGATTATTTGATCTTCGTTATACATGTACTTGTGTTTTGGCATCAGAGTGTTCTATTACAAAATGTGTATCTTCCCGCCCAATGACAAGATATTTATATGTATGATTTCCATTTTTATGGAAGAAAGAATTTCGAATAACTGTAGCAAGTCTGTTTTCGAGCTTTTGATGCGGAATTGTAGTGTAGAGCGTGGAGAAGTCAAAAGATTTGATGCTGAAAATATTATTAAATTTCGGAGATTTTAGATTCTCTAAAAGTTCTAAAGGAATATGTCAGCCAGAAGCGGAAGGACAGTACCCATTGGAATGTCGACAATTTGTTGAAAAACCGTTTCTCCAAACACCACAAAATGTTATCGATAAGAAAGTTCAACATTTGGATGACATCTTTTTCAGTTTATTTATTTTTGGAATCAGAATTTTCCCTGACAAAGTAAGTTTCATCATGGCCTATGACTATATGTTTGAATTTGCAGCTTCCGTTTTTACTAGTAATTCATGCATTTTGGATAATTTCCACTAATCTGTCTTTTAATTTCTGATGAGGGATCGTTGTGTAAAGAGTCGAAAGTCAAAGGACTTGATAGAGTGAAATTGAGTAAAACTCTTTCATTTCAGATGTTCTAATAACTATTTTGAATTTTTTATGATCAACATCTGATTAATTCCACTTATGGAATATACTGTTTCGCAATACTCATGAAGGCCAGATTTAATTTCTGATAATTTTTTGTTAGTTACATCGATAAAGATTTTGTGGAATACTTCGAGAAACCAGCGATCAAGCGTTGTTTGTAATGATTTTGTGCATTTTTGGAATGCAGTGCAAATATGGAAGTTCTAAATTTAATTTATTTGTGTCAATACCAAATGTATTGAGGACAGATTTATGATTTTCAATTCTGAAAATAGTCCATATAGTATTAAACAAAATGGCCGACGCGATTGTGGCACATGTGGTTGTGATTAAATTGTGCACGTGGGAACGAGATCAGAAAATGAATCATAGGCGTAATATTTTATCATTTTCTATATCCAAGTTTAACTTCAATAATGGCCTGTCCCTATTCATGACTGTTGACGTCTGTTAACTTGTTTTGTATTGAAAAAATATAGCCTGATAATCTTCTTTAAAAATACGAATACGGTTCATGTACATTTTCTTTCACTGCAGATTTTACTTTATATCATATCCATGTGTCGTAAACAACTGATACTTATAAAATTTGTATTACTTTGTTTAGAATAGTGATGAATTCATTGAATCAAAAAGTGTTATTATCTTTTAAAGTAACATAATGCTTTGTGCATTTTCATCACAATGGTTGAAGCCATGCATTTCTGGTAAAGAAATGATATATTAGATAATGCATATTAATAAATGGTCCCTAAAATATATTCTAAATAAATTATAGGGTTCCCCAAAACATAATCGATATAACAAAAAAAGTTTGCAAGGCAACTTAAAGTCCACTTCTTCATACCATGGACATTAATATTCAGTGCGAATTATCTCGGACCAATGTAAATGTCATTTTCGTTTTTTATTACACACAATTATCGGCGAAATTATTTCTACTCGATTTAGACGGTAATGAAGGCGAACATTTATCGATAAACACTGCATCTTCGTACTGTGTCGTGTTTCATTAAAGCAATTAAAGGTATTGGAATTTTCAGTCAATCGTCGATTTCAACATTGATCCCCAGTTTTACATGATTGATCGCAAGATGGCTTCCGTTAAATCCAACGCCGCATTAGAATAAAATGCTTTTCATTCACTTAAGTTGCTTTACCATTGTTGTTAGTCTAGGGTATATACATTTGGTCTATCTAATACTGAAAACGTCGTTAGATACTCAATTATATGAAACAATGTAAGCGAACATGTTCCCGCTTAGAAATGTATGTAATATTTTCAATAATCGATAGAACGTAAATTCATATAACTATCATTAAATTGTTGGATTTTAACATTACTTCTGATGTATAACACATATATCCAATTTTCTATTTCTTATACAGATAAACATTAGGACAATGGACTTAAAAGTTTTTTAATGTGGCCAGTGTTTAAAACACGTTCCGTCCCGCCCGTGTTACGGAATCTGAAACCCCAGCAAGCATTTTGATTGGACAGGGATATTCTTGGAAACACACAAAGGCGTCATAGCCCGTTGGTGACTTCTGGAAATCCAATATTGCAATGGAATAGTTGAGACGCCGTCATGAGCATGGATGTTAGGATTATTTTGTATTTTGTGTCATTGGTAAGTTGTGAAACATATATCATATATATTTATTTCAATGGTTATACTATGGTAAACAAAGCTGTGTCATTTGTTAATGAATTTGCACAGAGATGAAAAATTAATTCCACTGCAATGGAATAATAGAGAGTTCGTCAACATGAGTACTATAATAATGTTATATTTCAAAGTAAGTTGGCGAGTGCTGTATGCTATGATATATAATCTACAGCTATAAAACAGTATAATAGGTGAATCGGGGTGTTTTCCCCAATGCAAAAGAATCAGACAGTTAATTTCATTACACTAGTACTGCAATGAGGAATACGAAGCATATGAACATAGCTGTTAATATGTATATATGATGACGAGAGAGAACTTTATATCATAGATATTCTGGTGTACTGATGTTCGTGTCAGAATACTTCAATATCGAGAGTTCTACTTTGTAATTAACTCATACATTGTAATAATTTCTTTACATTACTTACATCAGATATTATTTACAAATAAACAACATTGTTACAAAGACATGAATTCCACACTACTTCATATCTCATTGTATGTTTGATCAACGTGTTGAACTCAAGAGGTTGTCAACTATAAGGTTTTATGCCTATGTTACATTGGTAATTTGAAATCCATCGATTATGTAACACAGTAAATAAAAAAATTTGGTATAGTGGTTTTGATGATATATATATGATATAAGCAGGGATTTCTGATGTTTTGTTCAAAGGGTTATTAGACACGTTAACTACAATAGCTGTGTACCTATTGTCACTGAAGTCCACCATTTTAATTCGGTACCATAACATCATGATTTAACTATATAATGTCTTATGTGCAATAATCCTACCTTATCCTATCCGCGGTCGTTGTTTATGATGTCGTGTATGTATCTTTTCTGCTCTTTGCTCTGTATGCCGGGAGCGTTGTTTTGATGTCATGTATGCATTTATTCTACCGTTTGCTCTGCATGTTGCGGTCGTTGTTTGTGATGTCGTATATGTACTTATTCTACTGTACCCTCTGTACCCTGTGATGTCGTATATGTACTTATTCTACTGTACCCTATATAATAATGTCGTACATGTACTTATTTTTATATTTTGGTTTGCATGTCGGGAGCGTTGTTTGTGATGCCGTGTATGTATTTATTCTACCGTTTGCTTTGCATGTCGGGAGCGGTTTTTATTACTATTTTTATTATTATTATTATTAGTAGTAGTAGTAGTATTGTTATTATTATTATTATTATCTTTTGTGATGCCATATATGTATTTATTCTGCTGTTTGCTCTGCATGTCGTATATGTAATTATTCTGCACGTTGCTCTGCATGTCTGGAACAAGGTTTGGCCTACAGATGAGACCTCTTTTACTTTTGTATGTGATACTGTTTACAGTAATGAACGTCACCTCACTATCACTCGTGATAGCATTACAGTTCATAACACGGTCAGTAGTATAGGTGACTTTCCTGTTACCTTTACGTGATATTTTACAATTATGCTCCACATTACCAACAGCGTCATTTATAATTCCACATTCAGATTGGTGAAACTACATAAACACACATAATGTATGTAAAAAATATGTCAGATAAAAATCATATATAAGTTTGTTCCACTGCGGATTGCTAGAAGAATTTCCTTGCTAAATAACAGTGAAATCACCACTGATGCTTGGTACTGATAGATGTCACATCAGTTTCCCCATATTATGTTTTAACAATCGCTGATATCATACCTTACATTAACACTGCTATATTCTTAAAGTTTCTTTGTCTAAAATTACATCCACTCCTTATATTCAATAAAGCACGCATATCTATACCTGCTTTGCGGATGAACAGTACCCCCTAAGACTTAACTAGACCATTTAATACTTTTGATTTATCATTCTTGTGTTATTCCAAAACGGTAGTCTACATTACAATGTATTATAAGAATTTTATTGTGATTTAACAAGATTTCTTCGAATGTTTCACATGATAGAGGGTTTTTCCAATAAGTACATGCGTCTAGTTATCCCAAACTAGAAATACCTTCATATGAATTTTTATTCTATTTTATTTTATTTATCTATTTATTTATTCATTTATTTATTTATCATTTTTAGATGTTTTCATTAAAATGACATGATCTTTTCTACAATCGTTTATGCCTTCGAAGTGGTGTTTATTTTCCTACTCAAACAGTCTATCTAAAAGCAAATTAAAGGAGCATGGTCCGATTGAAGTTGGGAAAAGCACAAAAAAATGTAAATGGATTTCTTAAACGGCAATCGACTGTTAGTTTATTGTCTAAGATGTGTATAGATATCGTTACCAAAGTCGATGTCGTTAACGAGATATGCCCGTTTTAAATTTGCAACATAACCACGCCACCTCTTTGAATATTAATGAGGACGGTTAGAGGAAATCACGTGACAATGAAACTCGAGCTTTACCCGATTCTAACAGTTGTTCCAGTTTCCTTTTTTGGCCTCGGAGTCTGTGTATAGTTGTGTGTGTGTGTGTGTGTGGGGGGGGGGGGGGGGGGGGGTTACCGCACTTTTGCCTTTTCACGGGCTCGTATTCCTCTGTGTGAACCATTGTTGTTGTTTTCTGCAGTGAATATCCGTGCACGCGCATAATTATGGGCGGAGCATCGCCTTATTTGGAGAATTGAAATCAACAAAATTTAATTCGACTCAATAACCTTTATTCTACGAAAACATAGAGGGATTTTAATTTTAAATTTTGCAATTAACGGAAAGTTTATAATAAATGCAATACAGGAAAAATAAAATATTGTCGTAACTTATCCTTTTCATGCTATAATTCTCCAGTCTCGAACCAGATCCCTTTAACCATTGCATGTTTGATTGTATATCACGCTATACTGCTTCAAAGGCACAAAAAACCACACAAAAAATAAATGAATAATTAAATAAATAAAGGTCCGCCGGAACCCAAGAAACTCTGGTATATGAAATTCTAGTTATATCACAAACATAAGACTCAGTGAGAAGCTATAAAACATTTTGCAAAAATAACTCTGAATCTTTGATTTTGTATTCCTTGTCAGTAAAGGCGGTGACATCATTTCCGGTATATTGTGTTTGGAAGAAATACACCATATATATATATTATATTTTTTCATTTATAATGTCATTTTGGTAGACAGTTTGTTCATCTAGTGTTTTTATTTAATTTAGTCTAGGCCTCGAGCATTATTGAAGAAGTACTATTGGTCGAAACGTCCGTTGCATAAAATTAATGTATTTTCGCTGGTAGCGCTGCCAGCGGATATATATATAATTTATACTTGTCGCTGAGTTATTGATAACAAGGAACCATGTATATAAAGGGTGCATTCCTGATGCTAATCCGGATTAGCGTTCCAGTCATGGTCTATACATCTAGTGTAATCTAGAGTTGAACCGGTGTTCTAGAGGGCCCGGTCAATGCATAGTATTTCCATTTCCCGTAGGGTACCATGTTAAATTACCGAACTTCCAGCAAGATATACACAACATCCTACATTTTAGCTATATATAATCCTCATCTCAAAATGTTTGTCAGACCCTCCTCTATCAGAATTTTAACAGTTTACCATAGGTTATCCACCTTAATTTCGAGAAAATAATGCTGGAAGGGGGATACCCCCCAAAATTGGCCAAAATTCAAATGTAAACAACCACCCCTTTTTAGGTCATTAAATTTTTACATTAGCGAAATGAGATAAAAATTCATGATTTTACAGCAGAATCAATCTCTATTTATACATAGATCAAATAATTTCATCCAATCACAGCTCCTGATACATTGAAATAGTAGTCCCTCTCTACTCCACATCAGCCAATCACGGCTTTCTTTAATTACCTTTCTTTGACCGCCCAGTTGTTTAAAATTCTAATTGCTGGTTATCTTAGTATGATAGGACGTAAATTTAATTTGTAAAAATCATTATATAAATATTTAAATCACATTATAACATATATTATATTGCATAATTTTATATGTACTTTAAATCGGTATAAAAATCGCTAAAAATTTCATTTCATTTTCAAATTCAGCCATTAGTTAGGTCAGCCAGTGGTTAAAGTTTTGAATAACTGAATAACAACATATCATCCTCGACAGTAGTTGTACATAAAACAAAATTGTAATCGATATGAACATATCTACATACTATTGTTACACTAAAGTTGAGAACATTTAATGTTCTTAAACATTGTTATGATAAAGTTTAAGCATACTGCTTTAGTTTAACACTACCTCATGTTCTGCTCTCTAGAGAACTGGTCTGCATGTTAATCATGTGATACCAACAGAGCTTTAAATATTAATTAATAGAAATTACATCCTTTCAACGTTTTTCTGTTCTGTGAATTTTAAATGTGGCAGGAAATCTCAGAGGTATATATCTGCGGATTGTTACATCATGTCTAATGGAGTCTAAGTAAATACAGTAGTAAGTCCTTTTATTCACTAATTTTTGTAGAATATATAACTCCTTTGAGAAGAAATCTCACTATCTGACAATATTATTTACGTCATACATGCTATAATTAAGACCAAAAAAGGATGATAATAAACACAAATAATAATAATAATAGAATGATACAAAATAAAAGTAAAAGAACACAATCGAACATACAGTGAGTTTTAGGAGCGGAGCTTGGACCGAGGATAACTACTGAAAGATGACATCACCGTAAAAAATATAAACGAAGACATGCAAAGAAAGCATTCTTTATAAACACTACAGTAAATGCTCCGGTCTTATACAACACAGTAGTAAGGCTTAAAAAAATCTTTGTTTCCTGTAACCCGACCGACCCCTCAAAAATGGCGCCGACTCTGATTTTTTTTTCGTCACTTACAAGCGCCGCCATTTCCGAAATCGAAATTCCGGAATCGGTTTTCTGAAACTTCACATTGTTGTTATTTCCGGTGTTTTTAAAACAAATATGGCGACAACCATGACATCCAACCTCGTCGTACATGATGAATTATGTTGAACAATACCTTTTATTATACATTATGTATGTCCATCTGAATGTCAAGACATATTCCATAGAAAATAAAAGAAAGAAAAGAAAAGATAAGAAAAGCCCACCTACCGACCCTATCTTTTTAGGTTCATGTTACAGGCAACAAACATATATTTTTTTTTTTACTAAATGTTACGGTTCTATACAACACCGCAGTAATTGCTCGGTCTTTTACAACGTTGCAATCAATACTCCAGTCATACAACAATGTACCGCTCTTATACAACACTGCAGTAAATGATCCGATCGTATACCACAATGCAGTAAATGCTCCGGTTTTATTTAACACTGCAGTAAATACTTCGATCTTATACCATACTGCAGTAAATGATCCGATCTTATACAACACTGCAGTAAATGTTCCGATCTTATTTAACACTGCAGTAAATACTTCGGTCTTATACAATACTGCAGTAAATGTTAAGATCATATACCATACTGCAGTAAATGCTCCTATCTTATTTAACACTGCAGTAAATACTTCGGTCTTATAAAATACTGCAGTAAATGCCCCTGTCCTATACATCAGTGCAGTAAATGTTCCGGGTCCGGCGCCATAAACTGAGAAAATACTTAAGTCAATTATTTCATTTTAATTCATTCCATTATCAAACACTGAAATAAATTGTCATGCAGAATGGTTTAATTCTACTTATCTATGGAATAAAACACACTAGATCCAAATTCCAGTTAATAACTCATTGTTAAGCAGAAGAATTTAAAATTATGACTTAAGTATATTCGCAGTTTATGGCGCTGGACACCGGTCTTATACCACACCGCAATAATTGCAGTAAAGGCTAAGGTCCTATACAACACTGCAGTAAATGCTTTGGTCTTATACAACAATGCTGCGGTCTTTTTTAACACTGAGGTAAATTATCCGGTCTTATACAACACTGAAGTAAATGCGTGTATAACCAGTGTGGATATACATTGTACGTGCATAACCAGTGTGGATGTACATAGTACGTGTAGAACCAGTGTGGATGTACATTGTACATGTATAACCAGTGTGGAGGTACACAGTACGTGTATAACCAGTGTGTATTCATATTTTACGTATATAACCAGTGTGGATATATACTGTACGTGTATAACCAGTGTGGATATGCATTGTACGTACATAACCAGTGTGGATGTACATTGTATATGTATAACCAGTGTGGAGGTACACAGTACGTGTATAACCAGTGTGTATGTAAATTGTACGTGTATAACCACTGTGGATATATACTGTACGTATATAATCAGTGTGGATGTTCATTGTACGTGTATAACCAGTAAGGATGTACATTGCACGTGTATAACCAGTGTGGATATACAGTATATACAGTGTACGTGTATAACTAGTGTGAATGTACATAGTACCTGTATAACCAGCATGGATGTGCATTGTAGGTGTATAACCAGCGTGGATGTGCATTGTACGTGTATAAACAATGTGGATGTGGTAATGTCGGTGTAATTGTACGTGTATTATCAGTGTACTGGATAGTGCAATGCCGGACAACGCGCGATTTGCCTAACTTAATTTCAAAATTCAGAACGGAAATTTGACAAAATTAAGAAATCTGACGTATTTATAAAATGAGATAAATTCTTTGGCTGTCAAACAATTTCTTCAAATTGTTGTTGTTCTGGATTCTGGAAGACTCGAAGTTTCTGCTGCCTTCGTCAGGTCAGTTTGATCTGAGCGCAGTTTGCTTTTATCTTAGAATTGTTCATAAATATTAATGTATTTGCTGTATTGTGCTCATTTTCGTAATTTGATGTTCTCTACTTCACCTTCACCAAAATAGCAAGGTCATGCAAAGGTTAAATCATCTTACTCCCGCCTTCCCCTCGAAAGTTTATTGCACGCAATGAATCATTAACGTGTACCTCCGACGTAAATGTGCTGTGACGTCATCGTCCATGTTTAAATTTTAGCGCTAAAGCTCGACTTATATCAAAGACACAAGACATTTATATTATTCTTATTTCATTGCGTGGAATTTATAGTTCGTAGAGGTGGGATATAAACTTTTCGGGTCGCTGTAAATCTCCGTACAGTTAATTCTACACAATCAAATAAGAATCCTTCAATATAGCTGGTAGTTACTTACGTGGCCCCTTCGTTGTAGTATGAAATCTCTTTGGTCGTTTGATAAACACCACTCTAAGATTGTTTTACTTACATGGTTGGTGTCGACAGCCAGTAACTGGTTGGGGAGGACACCAGAGAACTTGAGCCAAACCACTGACCTTCAGAAAATACAGTGGCAACCTAAATGTGAATATTATACAACTTACAAAGCATGTCATGCCAGTGTACTATAAAGACGAAAAAAACATCTCATTGTATAATGTATTCTACAACAAACACACTTTGGGAATATGTCTGATACATTTACATCTGATGCTAGAATAAGCCTGTGGATTTTATATCTTTTCACAACTTACTGGTGTGATGATGTTAGACATCGCACTTTATCAATTATATTGCAACACGGAAACATGAAAGAAAGGAATCTCTTAAATAGATACCGTAGATCGAACTAGGGTCATCTGCACTGCAAACCAAGCATTTAACCACGGTATTCTGTCTCCCTCTCTCAGTTATAAGAAAACTGTTAACATATCAATTATACATATCAGATTATGGTCTATTTGTCGGGCATACAACGCATCATTGAAATATAAACGCTTTGTAAACGTCATTTTCTCGCAAGGAATAAATCGGACTAACAACACCTTGATTTGTACTGTGGGTCTTACATCGTATAGTGGGGAAATGCTAGTTGCACTTTGATTTGTACTGTGGGTCTTACATCGTATAGTGGGGAAATGCTAGTTGCACTTTGATTTGTACTGTGGGTCTTACATCGTATAGTGGGGAAATGCTAGTTGCACTTTGATTTGTACTGTGGGTCTTACATCGTATAGTGGAGAAATGCTAGTTGCACTTTGATTTGTACTGTGGGTCTTACATCGTATAGTGGGGAAATGCTAGTTGCACTTTGATTTGTACTGTGGGTCTTACATCGTATAGTGGGGAAATGCTAGTTGCACTTTGATTTGTACTGTGGGTCTAACATCGTATAGTGGGGAAATGCTAGTTGCACTTTGATTTGTACTGTGGGTCTTACATCGTATAGTGGGGAAATGCTTAGTTGCGCTTTGATTTGTACTGTGGGTCTGACATCGTATAGTGGGGAAATGCTATTGCGCTTTGATTTGTACTGTGGGTCCTACATCGTGTAATGGGGAAATGTTAGTAGCACTTTGATTTGCACTATGGGTAGTGGAGCAATGCTGAAATATCTTAACAATTTTCCTGTGCTATATATAACCCTTTTATTCCCATTATAGCATAAAGATACGAAGCGCAATGGAAACACACCACAATTTTGTTCGAATAGATATTGCATCATACTTTTTATTCGCAACTTGTCCTTACCGATTCAACCCCCTTTTACAATAGCTGTATTTCATTTCCTAACGCCGTCACCATATACGTGAAATATTCGTGGTGTGACGTCAAATAAAAATCATCAATCAATCAATTTCTGATGCGTTATAAGAAATGGCGTATTTGATGTCTAAATTAATCAGTGCAGTACAAAAACGTCAATAACGTTTATGTTTTAAAACATTTTTCATGGTGTAAGGAAAAATTCATTCTAAATTTATCATACATATCGATATCTAATGCATTTTATTTACGAAATACGACCCTTACTGTGAATTAATGCATAAAGCTAATAAAAGAAACTTGAGTAAAATGTCCTTATTGTTTTCTCTTTTCAGAATTTCGTCGTTGTGACAGTGTACGGAGCAGGTAATTATGCATTTTTAGACAATGGAGTTACACAGTTTCATGCAACAAATAAACGAGTGACATTTATGAAAAGTCTCGTGTTTCTGCTAGGATTGACTTTGGTAGATTTGATCGCTTACAGTTTAGAATTTGCTCCATACAAAGCAAAGCGCAGCTACAGACACTTACTCAACTTGAATATCATAAGAAATTTATATTGAAGGCAGTAATGTTTCCAATATAGATATATTTTTCTTAAATCTGAATCCGATAATCTTAATCCAATTATATGAATTTTGATTCTATAATCTCACTCGGACCGAAAACCACGGAAACACATTGCATGTGATTTTGTATCCCCACTACATAAAAGAGATTGTGATAAATAATGAAACCAAATATCTTTGGTTTACTTGTATTTACTTATGATAAGTTCTAACTGTAGTGCAAGAAAACATTATTTATCACAAATATTTCAATAACAACAAACAAAGTTCAATAGCATGTACTTTGGTAGGTGATGATTACATCATTATGAAATCCGTTTTAATTTATTTAAACAATGAATCTACAGCTGCGTTTGTTGTATGAACAGATAGATCTAGCATAAGACAATACATAAATGCTGATCACGCTATGCGTGCAGCGTCTTCCATGACACAGGGTCCTGGTTGACATCGTTTCACCTTAAGGATAAAAAGGGAAGGGGGCAATGATAAATGATACTGGAAAAACTTTCCAGAGATTTGGGATTCCGGGCAATGTCATTGGATTAACGATCACTGTATCTGCCATTATATCTGTCTTTGTACATGGTCATGCAGTAAGTCAGTCTTGGAGTGTTGATATATAATTACATCATATCTGTGTGTGTACATGGTCATGTAGTAAGTCAGTGTTGGAGTGTTGATATATAAGTACATCATATCTGTCTTTGTACGTGGTCATGCAGTAAGTCAGTGTTGGAGTGTTGATATATAATTACATCATATCTGTCTTTGTACATGGCCATGTAGTAAGTCAGTGTTGGAGTGTTGATATATAATTGCATTATATCTGTCTGTGTACATGGCCATGTAGTAAGTCAGTGTTGGAGTGTTGATATATAATTACATTATATCTGTCTTTGTACGTGGCCATGTAGTAAGTCAGTGTTGGAGTGTTGATATATAATTACATTATATCTGTCTTTGTACATGGCCATGTAGTAAGTCAGTGTTGGAGTGCTGATATATAATTACACTATATCTGTCTTTGTACATGGTCATGCAGTAAGTCAGTGTTGGAGTGTTGATATATAATTACATTATATCTGTCTGTGTACATGGTCATGTAGTAAGTCAGTGTTGGAGTGTTGATATATAAGTACATTATATCTGTCTTTGTACATGGTCATGTAGTAAGTCAGTGTTGGAGTGTTGATATATAATTACATTATATCTGTCTGTGTACATGGTCATGTAGTAAGTCAGTGTTGGAGTGTTGATATATAATTACATCATATCTGTCTTTGTACGTGGTCATGTAGTAAGTCAGTGTTGGAGTGTTGATATATAATTACATCATATCTGTCTTTGTACATGGTCATGCAGTAAGTCAGTGTTGGAGTGTTGATATATAATTACATCATATCTGTCTTTGTACATGGTCATGCAGTAAGTCAGTGTTGGAGTGTTGATATATAATTACATTATATCTGTCTTTGTACATGGTCATGCAGTAAGTCAGTGTTGGAGTGTTGATATATAATTACACTATATCTGTCTTTGTACGTGGTCATGTAGTAAGTCAGTGTTGGAGTGTTGATATATAATTACATTATATCTGTCTTTGTACATGGTCATGTAGTAAGTCAGTGATGGAGTGTTGATATATAATTACATTATATCTGTCTTTGTACATGGCCATGTAGTAAGTCAGTGTTGGAGTGTTGATATATAATTACATTATATCTGTCTTTGTACATGGCCATGTAGTAAGTCAGTGTTGGAGTGTTGATATATAATTACACTATATCTGTCTTTGTACATGGTCATGTAGTAAGTCAGTGTTGGAGTGTTGATATATAATTACATTATATCTGTGTGTGTACATGGCCATGTAGTAAGTCAGTGTTGGAGTGTTGATATATAATTACACTATATCTGTCTTTGTACGTGGCCATGTAGTAAGTCAGTGTTGGAGTGTTGATATATACTTACATTATATCTGTCTGTGTACGTGGTCATGCAGTAAGTCAGTGTTGGAGTGTTGATATATAATTACATCATATCTGTCTTTGTACATGGTCATGTAGTAAGTCAGTGTTGGAGTGTTGATATATAATTACATTATATCTGTCTGTGTACGTGGCCACGTAGTAAGTCAGTGTTGGAGTGTTGATATATAATTACACTATATCTGTCTTTGTACGTGGCCATGTAGTAAGTCAGTGTTGGAGTGTTGATATATAATTACATTATATCTGTCTTTGTACGTGGCCATGTAGTAAGTCAGTGTTGGAGTGTTGATATATAATTACATTATATCTGTCTTTGTACGTGACCATGTAGTAAGTCAGTGTTGGAGTGTTGATATATAATTACACTATATCTGTCTTTGTACGTGGCCATGTAGTAAGTCAGTGTTGGAGTGTTGATATATAATTACACTATATCTGTCTTTGTACGTGGCCATGTAGTAAGTCAGTGTTGGAGTGTTGATATATAATTACATTATATCTGTCTGTGTACATGGTCATGCAGTAAGTCAGTGTTGGAGTGTTGATATATACTTACATTATATCTGTCTGTGTACATGGTCATGTAGTAAGTCAGTGTTGGAGTGTTGATATATAATTACATTATATCTGTCTTTGTACGTGACCATGTAGTAAGTCAGTGTTGGAGTGTTGATATATAATTACACTATATCTGTCTTTGTACGTGGTCATGTAGTAAGTCAGTGTTGGAGTGTTGATATATAATTGCATTATATCTGTCTTTGTACATGGTCATGTAGTAAGTCAGTGTTGGAGTGTTGATATATAATTACATTATATCTGTCTTTGTACATGGTCATGCAGTAAGTCAGTGTTGGAGTGTTGATATATAATTACATTATATCTGTCTTTGTACATGGTCATGTAGTAAGTCAGTGTTGGAGTGCTGATATATAATTACATTATATCTGTCTTTGTACGTGGCCATGCAGTAAGTCAGTGTTGGAGTGTTGATATATAATTACACTATATCTGTCTTTATACGTGGTCATGTAGTAAATCAGTGTTGGAGTGTTGATATATAATTACATTATATCTGTCTGTGTACATGGCCATGTAGTAAGTCAGTGTTGGAGTGTTGATATATAATTACACTATATCTGTCTTTGTACATGGTCATGCAGTAAGTCAGTGTTGGAGTGTTGAAATATAATTACACTATATCTGTCTTTGTACATGGTCATGTAGTAAGTCAGTGTTGGAGTGTTGATATATAATTACATCATATCTGTCTTTGTACATGGTCATGTAGTAAGTCAGTGTTGGAGTGTTGATATATAATTACATCATATCTGTGTGTGTACATGGTCATGTAGTAAGTCAGTGTTGGAGTGTTGATATATAATTACATTATATCTGTCTTTGTACATGGTCATGCAGTAAGTCAGTGTTGGAGTGTTGATATATAATTACATTATATCTGTCTTTGTACATGGCCATGTAGTAAGTCAGTGTTGGAGTGTTGATATATAATTACATTATATCTGTCTGTGTACGTGGCCACGTAGTAAGTCAGTGTTGGAGTGTTGATATATAATTACATCATATCTGTCTTTGTACGTGGTCATGTAGTAAGTCAGTGTTGGAGTGTTGATATATAATTGCATTATATCTGTCTGTGTACATGGCCATGTAGTAAGTCAGTGTTGGAGTGTTGATATATACTTACATTATATCTGTCTGTGTACGTGGTCATGCAGTAAGTCAGTGTTGGAGTGTTGATATATAATTGCATTATATCTGTCTTTGTACATGGTCATGCAGTAAGTCAGTGTTGGAGTGTTGATATATAATTACATTATATCTGTCTGTGTACGTGGTCATGTAGTAAGTCAGTGTTGGAGTGTTGATATATAATTACACTATATCTGTCTTTGTACGTGGCCATGTAGTAAGTCAGTGTTGGAGTGTTGATATATAATTACACTATATCTGTCTTTGTACGTGGCCATGTAGTAAGTCAGTGTTGGAGTGTTGATATATAATTACATTATATCTGTCTGTGTACATGGTCATGCAGTAAGTCAGTGTTGGAGTGTTGATATATACTTACATTATATCTGTCTGTGTACATGGTCATGTAGTAAGTCAGTGTTGGATTGTTGATATATAATTACACTATATCTGTCTTTGTACGTGGTCATGTAGTAAGTCAGTGTTGGAGTGTTGATATATAATTACATTATATCTGTCTTTGTACATGGTCATGCAGTAAGTCAGTGTTGGAGTGTTGATATATAATTACACTATATCTGTCTTTGTACGTGGTCATGTAGTAAGTCAGTGTTGGAGTGTTGATATATAATTACATTATATCTGTCTTTGTACATGGCCATGTAGTAAGTCAGTGTTGGAGTGTTGATATATAATTACATCATATCTTTCTTTGTACATGGTCATGCAGTAAGTCAGTGTTGGAGTGTTGATATATAATTACATTATATCTGTCTGTGTACATGGTTATGTAGTAAGTCAGTGTTGGAGTGCTGATATATAATTACATTATATCTGTCTTTGTACGTGGCCACGTAGTAAGTCAGTGTTGGAGTGTTGATATATAATTACATCATATCTGTCTTTGTACGTGGCCATGTAGTAAGTCAGTGTTGGAGTGTTGATATATAAGTACATCATATCTGTCTTTGTACGTGGTCATGCAGTAAGTCAGTGTTGGAGTGTTGATATATAATTACATTATATCTGTCTTTGTACATGGTCATGTAGTAAGTCAGTGTTGGAGTGTTGATATATAATTACATTATATCTGTGTGTGTACATGGCCATGTAGTAAGTCAGTGTTGGAGTGTTGATATATAATTACATTATATCTGTCTTTGTACATGGTCATGCAGTAAGTCAGTGTTGGAGTGTTGATATATAATTACATCATATCTGTCTTTGTACATGGCCATGTAGTAAGTCAGTGTTGGAGTGTTGATATATAATTACACTATATCTGTCTTTGTACGTGGCCATGTACTAAGTCAGTGTTGGAGTGTTGATATATAATTACATCATATCTTTCTTTGTACGTGGCCATGTAGTAAGTCAGTGTTGGAGTGTTGATATATAATTACATCATATCTTTCTTTGTACGTGGCCATGTAGTAAGTCAGTGTTGGAGTGTTGATATATAATTACATCATATCTTTCTTTGTACGTGGCCATGTAGTAAGTCAGTGTTGGAGTGTTGATATATAATTACATTATATCTGTCTGTGTACATGGCCATGTAGTAAGTCAGTGTTGGAGTGTTGATATATAATTACATTATATCTGTCTTTGTACATGGCCATGTAGTAAGTCAGTGTTGGAGTGTTGATATATAATTACATTATATCTGTCTTTGTACGTGGCCATGTAGTAAGTCAGTGTTGGAGTGTTGATATATAATTACATCATATCTTTCTTTGTACGTGGCCATGTAGTAAGTCAGTGTTGGAGGCGTGATATTAAATACTAGGAAATCATTCACAACGACAAAGCTATCGCTACTTCTTGTAACTCTATTCAAGGCTATGAACGAATAACAAGTTAATCTCATTTTCAGAATATATTGAATGAATTTTTTTTCTCTTTGTCGGATTTCAATCCGATTTTCCATTTTCCCACATATTTACAGAATAATTAACAAAATCGTTGATTCTTATTGATTTGAAAATTAAAATAGACAGAAATGTAGGGGATTAAAAGACGAAGATTACAAAATATCGCAATATATCAGTTTTGTCATTTTATGACACATATTGGATTATCAATTTATAACTGCATGCAATAGCCATAGATTCCCAACGATAAAACAAATTATTTACTGACTTTGTGGTATCTAGATGTCTACATTACTACAGTAATATCATAGTTAACTCAACTCTGCTCGCTTCTTTTCTGGATTTCTTTTCCCTGTATGCCTATAAATGATATAAATATAAATCAAATTTATTGAAACGGAAATTAGATTTGAATAATTTCGAGTCTCATGCAATCCAATTTAATGCCATACTAATTTATAATAAGCTAGTCTCATGCATTGTTAATCTTTTTTGTGACTGTTTGATATTCTCGTGTAACTCCAAACGTTTGCGTGGTTTATATTAATGCCGAGCCTTCTTCAGTAATAAATAAATAAGTACGACGTGCCCAAGGGGACATAATCTGTAGTCTTTGTGTGGATACAAATACATCTATGACCATGATTGACAGGATAACGGAATCTCAGTAAATGTCTTTAAATTTTTCATTTATTTCGCAGTTCTTTATTTTCGCGATGTTCTCATTGTGGGCTGGCACTAGCTGGACCATCCTTTGATATAAGTTTTGAAAGTTGCATGCGCTTCTGCGGTACAGTAAAGCCACACCCCCAGGAATTTACACCAATGATAAAATTAGGATTATACTCTCTGCGGAGAGAGCACGCATCACCTCGCTGACCCAGTTTGATAGATTTATTTAAGGGTAGTATCTTGGAGACTTTCACTGATTTACGTTAAAGCAGAGGAGTAATACATTTGTTGGAATATTTTCTGTTGACGGTTGTTACCTTACAATTTTACAATATTTGACGCGCTTTCTTCATAAATGAAATTGATAGTCGGTTGCCTAAGTGACTTTTGGTTAATCATCATAGCATAATGTAAGTCCTACTAAACTTCTGGAGGACAAAATGCTACGCTAAGAAGGACCAACATAACCAATTATATTCTACAATTGTTTCTTTTGGCAAGTCGATAAACCTTAATTATTCTTTATAAATTAAAACTTGAGAATAAAAATTGCCAACCAGCACGCCTACACCACTACCAAAAGTTTAACCAGTAAAGGGTTGGCTATCCCAGCAAACTGCCAGTTGCTTATAGATTTTTATGTTTTGTTGTTAAAAATAAATAGTAGATTGATTGATTATTTATTGTTTCACGTCACTCCACGATTATTTCACGTTTATGGTGACGGTATCTGCCTGATGCATTGCATAGTTTATATCTTTGCAACGGACCCTCCCGCAAAAGTGGGGGATCTTTTACGTGCCACGCCGACCGTGACACGGAATTTCGGTTTCTACTGTCTCATCTGAAAAACAGAACACCAATGTGCCCATGGCGGGAGTCGAACCCCTGGGCCTTTCGTTCACCTTATCTACGGAGTCCACTGGCTTAAAACAAATTATAGACGATATGGCTAGAAATTTTAAAGGTACATTTCCATACCATATACAGGCGATTCCGTCAGACCAATAAACTCGCTATTTCCTTATGTACTGCATGGGTCTAAATAAACCCAAATATATACTATTAGCTGAAATACCAACGAAAGTGTTATTGAAGATTTATAAATCTGTGGTCGATCACCATGGTCTTTATATGTCTGCAAATTTTTAAAAGATAGTCACATATTTTAAAACGCTATTCTGTTTTTAAAATTCTTTGCAGTTTTATCAAACATCCCACACTTTTGTGCTTGCACCAAACTGTTTCTTGTGATTTATTGATTTTTAATTTACGCCATTCCGCCATTCCGCGTTTTTTCACGTATATGGTGACGGCATAGAAATTTACAACCGAACTGACCTTCCCGAAGTGCCAAACCTACCGTGACACCGGACCTTGGTTTTGATTGTCTCATCCGAAAGACAGGACACCGGTGTACCTCTGAAACGAGCCAAACACTGCCTATGTACATTGGGAGCCGTACCCGGTACCGCTCTTTAACGAGTCAAACACTACCTACAGATGGAGCCGTACCCGGGACCTCTCTTTAACGAGCCAAGCACTACCTACAGTGGGAGCCGTACCCGGTACCTCTTTTTAATGAGCCAAGCACCTCTTCCACTGAGCTACACCGACTCCGATGTTCTCATGGTGACAACACATATCTATCACCACAAGCCTGATATACATTGGCACTTGTTTTATTTTTGATAACTAAAATGGCATATTTCTGCCAGATACTTGTCAAGTGTGTCGATTTATCAGATGTTCTGCCGATTTGTCCAATGATTATGATGATTTATCAGATGTTCTGCCGATTTGTCAAATGATTATGTCGATTTATCAGATGTTATGTCGATTTGTCAGCTTATTACGTCGACTGGTCAGATGTTTGGACGACTTGTCAGAATTTTTTTATATCAAATTAACATCTGACAATTTAGCTAAAGAAATATGACGATAGAATCTATTTACGATAGATCTATGATAAAGACATGGGTAGCGATGTTTGTATTTTATCACTTAAAATTGTCAATGATATTTAGCGGGAGCTAATTACTCAAGTAAATGACATTATTCCTATACATATTACTTTATTCAGCAATGATTTGTAAAGTTATTCCATTAGTTAGTGAATTATATTTCACTCTTTAGTTTTATTTGTATTTCTGTTGTCATGGAAAAAATTGTTTGCCGTTCGACATAAAACATAAATTAATAGATAATGTGACTTTCAGCTATTAAGAATAATTGATAGAAAGCAGCTGTTTAATGAGATTGCAATACTCACGATAACCATAACATAGACCATTTAGAAACATTCGCTTAACAAGTTCTGACTCATGCTTGTCATGCATCGAGAATAAATATATGGATAAAAAAAGATAAATAGATAAGTTAATTGATGATAATCAAAATGTGTTTGTGAAACACTAATGCCCCCGACGGCAACAAAGTCCAAAAAGTTATTTTTAGCATGGAGGTCATTGTCAAGGTCAAAAGGTCACCGACCTTGGTGTCATTGAAAGAGCTTTATTAGTTGAGTAGGCATATTAAATATGAAGTCTCTATCCCTCACGGTTCAAAAGCTATGGCCTAGGTTAAAATTGACAACAGACAAACAAACAGACAGACAGATAGACAGACAGACAGGACAAAAACAATATACCCCGATCTGTCGATCCGTGGGCATAAAAATGAATAATAATTTTGTAACATTAATGGTAAAATACCAAGATAACTAATGCAATGTCACTGTGATACTCACAATCACAGACTCGTAATAACGAGATTAGAGACCAAGATGCAAGAGGAGTAAGCGTCTCTTGCGGTTCGCCACACCTGCCATGAATGGCAAAAATATGCAAACGACAAAAATAGTTCAACATTGCATATACGAGATGAATGTGAATAAACAGCAGAAGCATGGAAAGCATAACCAAAGGTGTATGGCAAACCTGTTAAAAAGGAGGTCTGATTTATCACAGCCACGACAAGAGTTAAGTATAAAACGTAATTTTCTCCTCCTGTTCCGCTTCCTACGCCAATTTCACAAACATCGGAGCAGGGTATAATAATACGTGGGGCGACTGATAGTCTAACAATAGTCTGAATCTGTCAAAATATTACTTTGCTCATATAACTGAAAATTAAATTCTACACTGGTAGCTCCATGAATTATTCATAACATCATTAATACATGGACGGTGCTTCTGCGTCTCCACAGTATAAGATTGTATGTCCTCATAGGTTTGTGATAATCCATATACTCTGGACAATTATCGTGGTAGTCTAGGTGCCTACCCGCTAGAGGAATCGTTGATGAGCAATATCAATGGATGTTTCTGATTATATAATATAGGTGTATGGAGTAATCTATAATCCATGTGCTGCTAGAACATACAATTGTCACAACCTCATATTAATTAGTTTCGGGGTCTTAATTACGTTTAATGAACTAAAACAAAACGGGAGTCGTGACGCCAGACAGATACATGAATAAGGGAAAAGCTTAAACGCATGAAATGCTAGTATTCATAATATGATACGATTGCAAAAGAAAGCCAAAGCATTGTATAGACAGATGGTCAGTGTGTTAGTGTAACAGTTGATGCGCTAGTTCATCAGTCAGTATGCTAGTGTATCAGTCGGTGTACTAGTGTACCAGTCTGAGTGTTAGTATACCAGTCGGTGTGCTAGTATATCAGTCAGCATTCTAGTGTATCAGTCGGTGTTTTAGTGTACCAGCCGATGTTCTAGAATACCAGTCGGTGTGCTAGTGTATCAGTCGGTGTACTAGTGTACCAGTCTGAGTGTTAGTATACCAGTCGGTGTTCTAGTGTATCAGTCAGCATTCTAGTGTATCAGTCGGTGTTCTAGTGTACCAGCCGATGTTCTAAAGTACCAGTCGGTGTGTACTAGTGTATCAGGCGGTGCTCTAGTGTATCAGTCGTTGTTCTAGTGTACCAGTCTGAGTGCTAGTATACCAGTCGGTGTGCTAGTGTATCAGTCAGTGTGCTAGAGAACAAGCCAGAAGTCAGTAAACAAGTGTTCTTGCCACAGTTCGGTAGGCTATAGTACACAATGTACCTGTCGATGGCCAGTGGATGTTTGTGTATCTGCCGGACAAGGTTAGTGTTCCTGCCAGACTTCGGTAGGCTAGTGTACACAATATACCTTCCGATGGTCGGTATGCTAGTATACCTGCCACCTGCCGGAAGTCGGAGTGCTAGTGAGTATATCATAGGTTGGTGGGCTCCTGCGTCTTACAGAGGACTAGTGTACCTCCCGGAGGTCGGTCAGCTTGTGTATCGGTCATCGGCCAGAGGTCGGTGGACTATTGTTCATACCGGACGTCGGTGGGTTAGTGTTCATACCGGAAGTCGGTGATTAATGTGCCCGATGGAGGTCGGTGGATTAATGTGCCTGCCGGAAGTCTGTGGACTAGTGTTTATACCGGACGTCGGTGGATTAGTGTACCTGCTGGATGTCGGTGGATTAGTGTACCTGCCGGATGTCGGTGGATTAGTGTACCTGCCGAAGGTCGGTGGACTTGATCTGAATCCTTGTGTATCTATCGGTGGGGATAATGTACCGCCGGAGGCGATGAGCTAGTGTTACGTCCGAAGTTCGATATGTTTGTGTACCTACCTGACGTCAATGAAGACCTCAGTATGCGATTCCGAGTAATTGGTACACTTATTAGTATTACATTGTCTTTTAGTAAGTTGCAATAAATACGTTATATTGAAACGTTATCCTATTTGATGAAACTGACAATTCATTCGACGCGAAGAGTTCGTTCTCAAAAATAATTCTGACCATTGGCAAGAGATTATGAGTGAGTTATATAAATGCCATTGATTTTTTGTCACTTTATTGTTATGGACGCAGTTTTATTCTAATATGTGAAGTACAGATCAATGACGCTTAGAAAGCAGAGAAAAGGACTATGGTCAATAAAGGCTTAATTTGTTACACTTTGAAAACAAAGATTTTGTTGTTTTTCTGATAGAAAATGTTAAATTTAAGTACTTAGGAAGTTTTCATGCTTTATTTCTCATATTTTATAAATTTGAGGGCAAAAGTTTGAATTTGGATGAAAAATCACAGATTTTGGGAATCTACTCAAGGTAACGCTTTGTCTGAGGCATGATAGTTTCTATATACCCTGTTGGATTAACTTCACAGTTGATAGAAATTGTCATTATGGGAAGTGAAGACAGTGTGTTATGACCTTGAGCCTCTAAGGTCAAGGTCACTATATATTAGATGGGTAGAACTTGTCTGGGCCATAACTTTTTACAGCCTTCATCGATTTGAATAATATTTCACAGAACTATTGCCCATGTCTCAATGTTGTGACATAACCTTGACGAGGGTCATACCTCCAAGGTCAAGGTGACAGTGCATTTGATTGATCAGATCTTTTTAAGATATGTACATTTAGATATTTGTTGCGTTTGAAATGATATATGATCGACGCATTATGCTATGTTGGTGTTGCCCTTGTTAATGGACAATCATGGATTTCTGGAAATGATCGGTATAAAGTAAAAGCGTGAGGTCATAGGGGTCAAGATATGTATTGATAGATATTCTGAGTTTAACACATGCAATTCTTTACTGCAGAAGAACAAATAACAGCTCTTATGTAATATAACAACATACATAAATCTTAGGAAAAATAAGTGGATTGGCAATGGGATTTTGGCAATGATTTTTAATCGACAAAGGAAACAACAGGAAGAAAATCAACGCCAAGCGCGGCATCCCTTCATACGACAACAAAATTCATGGTACTACACTGACCCTGACCTTTGACCTGTTGACTCCTAAGTAAATAGGGATGTTCCTTAAGCCATATGTGAAATATGAACCCAGTAGAGCCAAAAACTGTGACTTCTAGAGTGTCGATATGGTTTTTCTATGATGACCTCTAGTGACCTTAACCTTTCATCTATTAACCCCAAAATCGATAGGGATCTTTCTCTCATTATATTTAAGTCATATGTGAAGTATCATTCCAATGAGGCCAAAACTGTGGCGTCTAGGGTGTTACGATGTTTTGTTTTAGACACAAACACCAATGCACGCACCCACAACGGTATCATCACTACAATCTTCCTTGCAACGCTGTTGATAAGGGGATAAAAAGCTACAGTTTATAGTCTTGTATAAGTGAAAGAATGGTAATTAACGAGACGTGTGATTGGCTATTCTGCAAAAGGGAAAGAGGGACTACTATTTCAATGTATCAGGGGCTCTGATTGGATGAAATTATTCGTGATCAATCTATAAATAAAGACTGACTGTGTGGTAAAATCACAAATTTTAACATCATTTCGCTAATACAAAGACTTTATGACCTAAAAAAAAGTTCTTCACATTTGAAATTTGGCAATTTTTTTTTTGGGGGGGGGGGGGGGTTACCCCTTTCCAGCAAGATTTTTTCGAAATCAAGGATGATGATCTATAGTAAACTTTTAAATTATGATAGAGAGGGGTCTGACAAACGTTTTGATATATGGATTATACAAAGCTAAGATGCAGAAAGTAGTGTAAATCTTGCTGGTAATTTGGTAATTTATCATTGGACCCTATTAGAAAAGGAATTACTTTGCTTTGATTTTCATCTGCTACGCTGGAAATATTAAGAAGGAAAATAATGCACAACACAATTCCGGAGAATGCGGAAACTTTTCAACGCGATATTTCTAAAAATGTTAAGGTTGGCCCCACAAGTATTCATTCAAAATATTTTGTAGTATGATTCGATTCTTTCTTTCTCACAAATATGCAAAATTGCGATAATGAACATTCATGGGGCCAATTCTAATTTTCCTTGTGAAACTAAAAATTTCGTTGATTTTTGACATTTTCTGCTATCATGCGCTACTTCATCGTCCTGTAGCACATGAATATACATATTTTTCACTATTCCTTGTTAGTAAATGAAAATATGTCTTATTTAAGTAAATTAAGAAAATAAAATCTTTAAATTTTTATTTTGAAAAATCCCTTAATTTCGAGGCAGTGGCACTATTGTTACTGATCCTAGCCCTTTCATTTCCTTCTCTGAAGGTGGTTTTCTCAGCTTAATTCTTATTTTAAAGTGATATATATATTTAGTTAAGGAGTAAATATAAACACAACATATATCTTATTTTCTGAAGCGAACATTTTATAACATAACAGATAGAAAAGGTTAAAGGAGCATGGTCCGATTGAAGTCGGGAAAAATATAAAAAAATGTAAACGGATTTCTTAAACGGCAATCGATTGCTAGTATATTATCTAAGATGTGTAAAAAGTATCGTTACCAAAGTCGATGTCGTTAACGAGGTATGCCCGTTTTAAATTTGCAACATAACTAGGCCAACTCCTTGAATATTGATGAGGTCGGTCAGAGGAAATCACGTGACAATGAAACTCGAGCTTTACTCGATTCTAACATTTGTTGCACTTTTCTTTTTTTTTTGCCTCTGAGTCTGTGTATAGTTATTTTCTACCACACTTTTGCTTTTCTCGTGCTCGTATTCCTCTATGTGAACAATTTTTGTTGTTTTCTACGCTGAATATCAGCGCACGCGCGTGATTATGGGCGGAGCATCGCCTTATTTGGGGAATTCAATTACCTTTATTCTACGAAAACATTGAGGGATTTTAGTTTTAAATTTTGCAATTAACACAAAGTTTATAATTTATGTAATACAGGAAAAATAAGAAATAGTCGTAATTTATCCTTTTCATGCTAAAATTTTCCAGTCTCGGACTATGTCCCTTTAAACATTTAGTTTTGAAATATTTCGGAGGATTCGTTTTTTTGTCTTTAGTTTTCTATGCGCTGTTGATGATGCTTTAAATCATGATGATTTTCTTTACATGTGTATATGTTTATTCACTTAAATATCCATTAATCTGAGTATGACGTGTCAATTCATTGATATGAATTAAGAACGATTGTAATAATTTACGATTATGCTTGCAACTTCTCTCCCGTGTCGCAGAAAAAAAAATCTTAAGCACTGAAGTATCTCAAACAAGCTTTATCACTTCAATCTTGACGAGGTTACAAAGGTTGTCTGCGATCTTTGACTTCTGTTAGCATTTAAGTAATCACAATAGTCTATAGAACTGTATTCTGTCAACAGACAATCGGGTCCGATTGTAGAAAACTTTTACGGTTATTATACTGCACCGATCAATACGGCATTTTAGAGAGCTCTCATATGGATCCCGAGTGTCAAAGAGACAAAACCTCAAAATTGATTTTATGATCACCACACCGTAACTGTAAGCAAGTAAATAAAGAGAGATGACGTACTTATTCTGGATCAATTTGCTATCAATAAACATTCAGTGCCTTTGTAAAATCCAATATCCATATTTTAAGCCACGGTTTATGTTTCTTTAAAACAGATCAAAGTACTACAGATGACCGTAATGGATTTTCAAGACATAGACGTGTATAGATTTTCGTTATATATGTTCAGATGTTTTTCTTTCCAATATTATTTGTCGTATGTTTGTTTTCCTCGCCTTGTATAACGGCTGATTTCCTGTTGTTTGCATTCTTAGGGCTTATTGACTCCAACTTTAGGGCAAACAAAATGTCTACTTTTCTATGTATATTCTAATTTTCTGTTATGTTTAAGGTCGTGGGAAATATAATCTGACAATAAAACAAGATCAAGTAAAATTACAGAATGTTCTTAGAAATACTAACATCTGATCGAATTTATATAAGTCTCTAGAATGGTATTGAAACAAAGTTTGTAAACATTTTATTAAACATGATGAAAACAATTGCTATGAAATTAAAAAAAAAATAGATGAAATAGAATAAAAATAGGCGTAATAAAATGAAATAGGTGTGATAACGTAAAGATGCGGAAGTTCTAACGATCTGAATTCAAAATATGATAAAACGGGGGTTTAAACCAAAAAACAAACAGACAAACAAAAATAGTAATAGTAGAGTTATCACATCATTGTACAGAGTTATCACATCACTGTACATAGAAGATTTATCACATCACTGTACATAGTAGAGTTATCACATCACTGTACCCGGTACGTAGTAGAGTTATCACAATACTGTACGGAGTAGTTATCACATCAATGTACATAGTTGAGTTATCACATCAATGTACATAAAAGAGTTATCACATCACTGTACGTAGTAGAGTTATCACATCACTGTACCCGGTACGTAGTAGAGTTATCACATCACTGTACGGAGTAGTTATCACATCAATGTACATAAAAGAGTTATCACATCACTGTACGTAGTAGTTATTACATCAATGTACATAAGAGTTATCACATCAATGTACGTAGTACAGTTATCACATCAATGTACATAAAAGAGTTATCACATCACTGTACACAGTAGAGTTATCACATCACTGTACACAGTAGAGTCATCACATCACTGTAAAAGATTCCTCACTGCCTCGGGTGAGGGTTTGGGGACTGTTATTTACGTTGAAATTTTTGTGTGATGGATCATGAAGATGCCGTCACAGTTATAAGTGAAACGAAAAACTAATTGGTGCAAGCACCAAAGTTTGGACCTGAATGGGGTATTTGATAAAATGCAAAGGATTCTTATATCATAATAACGTTTTAAAATATGCATGTACAGCCTTGTAATTGTTAATTAACAGACACAAAGACGTATAAATCTTCAGAATCACTTCCGTTGATATTTCAGCTACAGGTAAATCTTCTGCATTCATTTAGACCCATTCAGTACATAAAGCGATAGTGAGTTTATCTGTTTGACCGTTTAGCCTTAAATACTAGCCATACTATTTACTTTTTATTTTTAACACAAAACATAATCAATCTCTAAGCAACTGGCTTGGGGGAGGGGTGTAACCTACCTTTTAGTGATCAAATTTTGGTAATGGTATGGCCGTGCTAGTTGGGAATCTTTTTATTCTCAAGTTTTTATTTATAGACACAATAATATTGTTTCTCTTGTTGTCAAAAGAGATAAATGTGAAGTATCATTGGTTATGTTGGTCCTTCTTAGTGTTGCATTCTGTATTCTGGAAGTTCAGTAAGACTTACTACACGCTATGATTGACCAAATGCCACCTGGGCAACCGATTGATAATCTTGCTTATGAAAATAGCGCGCCAAATATTCCGAAATTATGTGATATAACATAATATAAAATAATATAATATAATATTTCTATGTTGAAATATACTTTGGGTTTTACAATATACAAATTACAATAGATTTCTCTGATGTGTGCACAAGTAATATTATACTCGGGTGCATGACGTTGATTCATTTTATGCATAAAGTATCCATTTAAACAAGGTTTTAAAAGATCTACTGTACCAAATTGTGATGTAAAGGCTTTATAGCTCTTGTATGTCTGAACTGTTGTAATAAATTCTACATTAAGAGCTATAATTGGTAAATTATTACTGGCAAAAGCTACGTCCTAACAATGTCATAAAATATACTATGTCTATTGACATCTGCAAGAGGCAATGTCTGTACCTCATGCATAAAATATAATTTTATACACTTTACTTCAGGATTTAAAATGAAAAATCTGGATGAAAATTTTGTTACACAAACTGCATTTACAACATGCATCAGAATTATTTATATGGCTTTGTAGAAAAGATATGATAGTATATAGAGAATATATAAAGGGGAGCATACCAATTTCTAACCTTCTTCTCCTAATTGATTGCCACGGTGCGAATAAGTACTGAAACCTCAATTAAATTTTTTTGCTCAAGGAAGTGGTGAAATATATATTTCTTACTTTGTGTGTGCGTGTGTGTGTAGGTGTATGTGTATGTGTGAGTGTGTGTGTGTGTGTGTGTGTGTGTGTGTGCTGTTTCGTTTGTTCGTTTGTTTTTTTTTTGTTGGGGGGGGGGGGGGTTGGAGGGGTAGGGGTGTGTCTTTGTTTTGTTGTAGTGGGTTTTTTTTTTTTTTGGTTTGGGTTTTATTGTTTGTCTTTATTTGGAGGGATGTTTTGTTTTGTTCGATTTTTCTTTATTTGGGAGCGGGGACTGATACAAATACATGTATGTTTAGTTTTCCATAGTCTTGAGCCTGTCTAGCTCAGTGAATGAAGTAATCTTTTCGTGTCCAAAAGGTCCCGGGTTCAACTACCATAATGGGTACATCGGTACCCTATCTTTTGCATAAGACGATGAAAGCTTAGGTCCCATGACACGTTAAAGACCCCTCACTGCTTCAGGTGGGTCCGTTGCAAAGATAAAAAAAACCTATGCAAAACATCTTACAGATGCTGTCACCGTACATGTTAAGATAATTGTCGAGTGAAGTAAAGCAATAATCAACCACTTCATAGTCTTTTCTTTCTGTATCATTTTATTAGTTACCATTAGTTTTCTTTAAATCATAAATATGAATATCAAAGAAATAGGTCATTTCATGACAGAATCATGTTAGAGAAACTACAATAGGAGAGAGACTGAGACACGAAATAGAGCTGTATCTATCATCCGCGCCATGGGTATAGGGTCGGGACAAATGAGACAATGACATTGACATGCCATAAACCTGAGACATTCAGATTAATATCTCTTGGTAAATTGAAAAGCTTAATCATTTTATGATACGTACCATAACAGGGCTCTCTTATAGGACTTGCCAAAATTCGTATTTCCTAACATATAATACGATATATGAACATTCAACAAAACGATATCACGAGCGCAGATATTTTTATATTTGGAGTGGAGTAGAGCACAATATTCGCCAATGTAACAATGTGTTTGTCCCTCTCCTTATGATACATATTAGAGCATACATACGGGTATTAATTTGCTGCACTATATGCAATTTTCGACAACTTACGTCTCTTCAGTGATGCTCAAGGCCGAAATTATGGAAATCGAAAGTAGAAATATTTGAAGGGCAACCTCATTACCAATTGATCTAAAAGTAAGACCCAAATAACCCATCTACCGTAAGTACTACGTACGAGGGAGATACTCCTTAGTTTTATGACAAATAACACACATTATTATCACAAGGGCCTGGAATACCGAAAAGGCGTGTATATCACAGGGAAAAACCTTGCAGCACAGATGAAAACCCGACATAGAAAAAAGAGTTGGAAAAGCATTTCATGGGCGAGTGCGCATGTGCCAAGTTCTGTGCCCCACACTCCAAATCCTTTATTTTCCTTAAACCTTTAGACAAGAACAATCAACCAGACCATCAGTCAATCAGACCACAGGATTCTTACGTAATGTATAAATAATAGTACTCTTAATATTTCCCGAATGTTCAGGTCGCCAAGCAGGCAGAAGACTGGAGTTACAATGAACATAAAACAGACAAATGTATGAATCAAAGACTGGAGTTACAATGAACATAGAACAGACAAATGTATGAATCAAAGACTGGAGTTACAATGAACATAGAACAGACAAATGTATGAATCAAAGACTGGAGTTACAATGAACAGAGAACAGACAAATGTATGAATCAAAGACTAGAGTTACAATGAACATAGAACAGACAAATGTATGAATCAAAGACTGGAGTTACAATGAACATAGAACAGACAAATGTATGAATCAAAGACTGGAGTTACAATGAACATAGAACAGACAAATGAATGAATCAAAGACTGGAGTTACAATGAACATAAAACAGACAAATGTATGAATCAAATACTGGAGTTACAATGAACATAAAACAGACAAATGTATGAATCAAAGACTGGAGTTACAATGAACATAAAACAGACAAATGTATGAATCAAAGACTGGAGTTACAATGAACAGAGAACAGACAAATGTATGAATCAAAGACTGGAGTTACAATGAACATAAAACAGACAAATGTATGAATCAAAGACTGGAGTTACAATGAGCATAAAACAGACAAATGTATGAATCAAAGAGTGGAGTTACAATGAACATAGAACAGACAAATGAATGAATCAATCAAAGACTAGAGTTACAAAGTAAGATTTATACTACCCATGGTGGAAGTACTCAGACTGAGGGGTTTGTCAATTTATAGGGCATAGAGGAACATAAAACAAACAAGTAAATGAATTTAATGATACACGTTAGGACAAAAAAGAATGATACATGTATTTATAGCACGACTAATGTCTGAGTAACTACTTCCTGTGCAAATTGTAGGTACAGATATGAAGAATTCATGCACAAATTGGCTTTTAACAACCAAATGAATGAATCAATCATTTATATGGTCTCTACAAACTTATTCCTTGAGGTCTCAATAACATTATAGTGTTTTCAAGTATACATTGCAACATATTTTACTACATGTATCAAATGTTGAGAGAACTCGTTTTTCTATTGTATTATATCAATCAGAGAAAACTCGGAAACCGACAGAAGCTAATGGCCATTTTAGCTGGGTTTTGAATACAATCTATACATGTAAATAATTTCAATGTTTTATGCTAATGGTATATACGGATTAGTGATAGAGATGTTACAAATAAAAATAAAAGCGTGGCATGGTTCAAGGCCATTCATAATTACCTACATTTTATACAAAGAAATTTAGCAAAGTATAGATTAACATCATAGTAATTATCTTTATTCCATCCCAAGAGATGAAAAATGGAATCTCACCTTTAAAAGATTTTGATTTGAATATACTAAAATCTAAAAAGAAAGACGTTATTTCTATGAGGAAACTCACATGATGATTTCAGAGTCAAGGGAAGCATATGATTTGTGCATATGATATCATTATATATCACCCTGTCCGACGAATCATAGATTTATCTCGAAGTATATGTATGATAATATAAATTAGCAATACCTTTTTACAACCTTATCTGAAAAGTCGATCTTATATTTGATTATAGATCTTATTTCAAGAAACATACCTGTATTTGCAATTATGAATGATTTAAATTTGTCAAAGAGTTTCTAAAATTAGATTTGACTGACGTGTTGAATAGCAGCGAATAAACGATTATAATGTACTACATAATCCTGCCAATATTTACTCCGGAACAGAAAAAATAATCTCCCTGTTAAGAAGCTGTTTTAATGGACTGTGTAGTTAATATTTCGTATAGGTCCGTGTAAATGGATCTTTCTATAAATCATGTCAAGGGAAATTCAATATCGTGATTTAATGTGATGTAGACCGCGAAACATCTCGTTATCTCTCTGGAACCATGATTTCGGAGTGTATCAGAGAAAAATTCTTCAGTAGGCGTTGATTTGCAATAAATATTTAAGATCATATTGCGCCACAGTAACCCTTATTTAGATTTTTCACACTGAAAATAATAGATGTAGTGTGTGCTTTGAGATCTAATGCGGTTTTTCTAAGGGGAAGCTACAGTAATATTGGATTTCTTATATACCGTCCATTTGAATTTCGAGTGGGGGATCAACTTTAATAAATCTTTGCACTATATTGACATCTTCAATGACACATCAAGATATCCAGATAATATCGTAATGACTAATAAGTCCGAGTTTGAAAGTTACATTATCAACCGGGTGTTCAATCACATTTCTCACAAAGCGCTTTTTGAGAGTAAGTTTTAAATGTTTGAAAATACTTGAAATGCAGCATTTTGGACCATTTACTCTAAGGCTTAAGAGATGGAAAGGCAGGGGGCGCTAGGTGGCCTTCAGACCTCACGCCTAACGCAGTTTATCTCTTTCCCATTCATCCCAAAAATGTGTTTGCAATAAAAACGGTAGCATCTAGTGTGATTGAGACAACTTTGGATTCTGATATGAAATGAAGTGTATATTGTTTAAAAGTGATCTGGTCTGCAGTCTGATTTTATATCCATTGTTGTACCTCTTGATATATAGTATAGTGACTACCCCACCCCTTTCTGATTTCATATCCATTGTTGTACCTCGTGATATATAGTGTTGTGACTACCCCACCCCTTTCTGATTTCATATCCATTGTTGTACCTCGTGATATATAGTGTAATGACCACCCCCACCTCTTTCTGATTGTTGCACATCGTGATATATAGTGTTTTGACTACCCCATGCCTTCTGATTTCATGGTCCATTGTTGAACATCATAGTGTGTAGTGTTGTCACCCTACCCCTTCTGATTTCATGGTTCATTGTTGTACATCGTAGTAGATAGTGTTGTGACTACTCCACCCCTTCGGATTTAATAGTCCATTGTTGTACATCGTGTATATAGTGTTGTCGCCCCACCTCACCCCTTCTGATTTCATGGTGAAATTGTTGTACTTCGTAGTATATAGTGTAGCCCCCCCCCCCTCCTCCTACCACCACCTTCTGATATTTTGGTACCAATATTGTTTATAGTGGTATAATGTTATGAGTGTTACAGTTACACGGCATCTCCGTGTTACATTATAAGCATCTTGAATAACACCAAATAAGAAATGAAAACAAATTTTAAAAAAATATGAAAATGAAAAAGAAAGAATAAAAACAAGCTCAAAAACCCAAAACAAAATAACCAAAAAACAAACACCCCCCCCCCCAAGAAAAAAATTCCCACAGATCTATTTACAGAGTACAGAAACAAGTACAGCAACATTAATCTTTTCAATGACATTAACCGAAGCAACAAGTACAACATCATATATAGGCAACAGTAACAATTTTAAGATAAACACAAGCGGTCGCCAGGAAAACTTTGTTTACAACGGTATAACCACGGTATACCTGTCGGAATCACAGTACATTTATCTCCTAAATTTTATCTACTAATTAACAATTTTACGACATTTGCAGTTGTAAGGATATTTCCTGTAAATACCACTAACAAATTTCATATATTTTACTAGTTCAACAAGGATGTTATTCGGAAGATAAGAGAAGACGCCATTACAGTATAACTCCTGGAGACTACAATCCGGAGTCCATGACGCCAACCATTTGCGCCGCTAAATGTGGCGCCTTCCAGTATAATTATGCTGCTCTTACTCTGGGTAAGTCAGAAATCGTTATAATGATTTGTTCTTGATTTTCAAACATAAAATATTTACACCCATCAAGGACTTTTTTCAGTATTTTGATTGATAACAATTGAAAATCATTTTACAATATTTAGTGATTTAGTAGAAAGACTGGTGATGGTTTTATGTTAAAAAAGTTTCGTATTATGCACCCAAATTACGTAATTACGTAAACGAGATATTCCAGATTCTGATCTCAAATAATCACGTATATGTCGAATAATGTATGATATAATAGATGGTGATCCCTTGCCTCCCGAGGGTACCTGTATTTCAAGTAAGTACCGAGGAGTTGAAGAAATAGACATGATAAATTAAATTACCTTATAATGTAATATGCCTGACATAAACCTATCCTCACCATAAAATACATTAGAGAGTATTTCTTTTACAACTTTCGTTTTATTTATACATTACTCAATCATACCGATAGGCATTTTGTTTCGATACTTATTAAAACATGTAAACAGGAAATCTTTCCATAGAGAAAATACATGGGGACTGGAAAAAACCAAAACAAAACAAGTAAATTTCATTTTAGTTTTTGAAATTTCGCTTTGTTATTCACTCCTTCACTCCAAATTATTATTAAACTTCATATCAGAAAGTTTGATGAATGATCAATTGATTTGATCAAGTGTTTTTAAACATTGACTTTCTCTCCGATAATTTCTAGTAACGTTACTTGTGTCTTGTTCTAATTTTTGTATTTAACCCACCCCCACCCCCACTTCCAAAGTAAATTCAAAATTTTTTAATAATTTCATTTTATTGGTAATCTTAAACAATGAATTATTTTGTATTTGTCATGTTCTATTTTTTTTTTTCATTTAACCCCCCCCCCTTCCACCCCCACCACAAGTAAATTCCAAAATTAGAACATGACACTTGTACTCAAATCGGAACTTATCATAATCTAAAAGTAGGAATATGCCATTCGCTCTATTGATTTATTTTCCATTTAAACAATAAGTAAATAAAAGAAACAACAAAAAAACCGAGAAATATTGTCAGGAATCACTTGTTATATACATCTTATCCATTTTGAAGCATTATACCTGGTATTTGTTTTGTAAAAAGTGAGTGACACTGCCAAATATAAGTGATAAAGGTTTCCATCTTTTAAAACAGTTCCACTCAGTTCTCTTTATGATAAGGATTTAGATCCACGTACTATTAAGTAAAGTGTGTAATATTAAATCTTCCATTAAGTTGACGCCATAACGGTTAAGTAACATCCGTAACCGCGTAACCGAGAATCTTGATGTAACGGTTAAATAACATCCATAACTGAGAATCTTGACGCCAAAACGGTATTTAAAGTAACCTCTGTAACTGACACTCTTTTCGCCATAGCGGTTACGTTTCATCCGTAACCGACAATCTTAACGCCATAACGGTTATTTAACATTCGTAAACGACAATCTTGACGCCATAACGGTTAAGTAACATCCGTAATCGACAATATTGTCGCCATAGCTGTTAAGTAAACTCAATAACCGACAATCTTATAGCCATAACGATTAACTGAGAAACGTAATCGACAATTTTGTCGCCATAACGGTTTTAAAAAGTAACATCCGTAACCGACAATCTTGGCCCCAAGACCGTTAAGTAAACTCCATAACCGACAATATTGGGAGTTACGAAAATCATGCACGTGAAAATGGGTATGTTCATAATTACACTTGTGTTAGACAATGTATACAAATACACAGTCTGTTTAATTATCAACGAAATTTATAATTACTTACAATTTGGTACAGACGCCGTAAACTGACGGACTGATGTTTTGAGTGGCAAAATTATCACTGCTCCCGTAAAATGACGTAAGGCACAACCATTATTATATTATGACTTCAATACATGTAATTTTACGGGAAATGTTACTATTTGCCATTAAAATGTGTCAGTCCTGCAGTTAACGAAAAGGGTCTACAGAGAGTGTTCGATCTTTCGTATTAATTGCCGGACTTGGGGAATGGATCATTGCTGTTCACGCAATATGACGCAATCACAATTGTATGATAAAATCTATTGATTTGTGCACATCGTGATTACAGGGAAGTTTTGTTTTTGTGGGTCAACACTACCAAGTGTTCCTGCGGTCTCCAATACTGAATGTACATCTACATGCTCCGGGGATGGCTCTAAAACATGTGGTGGACCCAACCACGTGGACGTGTATGCTTCATCACCACCAATTATAGGGCTAGATCTGACGTCATCGACTGCGTCATCAGACGGCATAGCTGTCGTCAGTGCAGGATCTGCCGTGACATTTAGCGCTAGTCTGACGTCATCGGGACCAGGACTGATGTTTCAGTTGGATTATGGCGACGGCTCTGGCAGGACCGGAAAGAATGATACGGGCATGTGGACGCGAGCCTTCTACACGCCAGGGACATATCAAGTCACACTTTCCGGAAATGACGCAATAGATTCTATGGTGGTAAGAAATCAAAGAATAATGAGATAATGATTTAAATACAGAAAAAATCTCTTTATTTTTGTATTTCCTGACGTTGTTAACTTAGATGCCTTGAAAGTGTTAAAGACAACAGTACGGTATGTGATTTTTACACTGTATAGTTGCGATTTTCACACTTCTTCTATCACCTAATATACCCCGGCCAATAATGCATTTCAGAATCAGGGAATCAGTGATTAACATCAATTACAAGTAAATGACATTACGAAGATAAAGCGCATCATCAAGTATAATGAATAAAATATTTGTAGGAGAAGCAGGCCACAACGACTGTCATGGTGGAATCTAATGTCAAAAATGTCACACTGACTTGCCAGGAATACATGGCTTCGTACGAGGAAGGCACGTGCACATTGAAAGTTTTGGCGGGAACTAATTTACAAGTGAGCCACTCTGTAGACGGTGTAGCAAAAACGCCATTTTTTATTGCTGGTAAGCGTACATATTTATTATCAATAGCGACATTTCGAGTTACGCCGGAACACCGTTACGAGTCCGGAATTATACATGTCACGTCAATAAAGTTCCACTGACCCATTTCCGGTGTCACAATAGACCTTTTTCCTTTAACTGCGGAGCTGTAACATTGGACGGCAAATTGATTAACGTTCCCTCCAATTTTATTACGTCATAATGTATTTTGACGTCATTCTGATCGATTTGGAGGGAACGTTTATGATTTTGCCGTCCAATGTTTCAGCTCCGCAGTTAAAGGAAAAAGGTCTATGTAAACTATGTACACCGGAAACGACGCTGAGGAACTTTTTTGACTTTTCACGTGACTAGCGTTATAAAAGTTAGAATAAAAACGGAAATCCGGAGGAACACGATACGGTGCTATTTTACAGACGGCGCTACACTATTCTCCGCTTTTGCCCTCTGTTAGTGGCTCACAGCTGTTTTACAAGATTTTTGTAAAACTAGGAAAATCTCATTTAATGGTATAATAGATTTTAAACACTCATTAAGCTTTCGATAATAAGTAGATTGCAAGTCACTTGTACCATTAAATGGGATTTTCCCAATCTTACAAGAATCTTGTGAAACAGCTTCGAGCCGTTCACATAGGGGTAAAGTGAAGAGTACCGTAGCGCCCTCTTTACGAGAGATTTGATTTATTATATGCAGATTTGATAACCTTTTTATGGTAATTTTATTTTGTGGTATCGTATTTTCAACCAAATGAGAGGTTTCAGAGAATTTTTTCATTTTCAAGTATTTCACATATGTAATCATTATTTATTAGAAAGGGAAATCATGACATTCAGCTCTTTCACGAGATCAGAAAATTCAGAACATTAATACCCATCATAGTCTACAGGATAAAGAAGCACTCCATACACAACATCAAGAATGATAAACCTTTTCACTAGCACCACCAAGGATTGAAGCTAAACATAAAGAATTGAGAAGACCTCTGTTAAAACCCGCAAATGAGCATATGTAAGAATGTTTAAATCAATACTTTTGTCGATATGATTATTATTCATCAATCTACATAGATAAATATTATACTTTTTTTAGATCCGGCCATATATACCACTGGAGCAGATATTATGACTACAGGGTCGGGTACTACAGCAGGACACGTAACCACTGATACCATTATCATGCCGCGGTCCGAGTTCCAATACAGCGCCACTCTTATCGGTTTTGAGTATTATGCACATGCAGTCGGCGATGTGAAATTTTTGGTGAGTATCTAGCGTAAAGAAATTTTGAACAACCACTTCTCCAATCCTGTTTATTTGAATAAGGCTTATATTAACAAAAAATTAACTGTTCAATACAGAAATATTCATATTATTTTTTCATTGCTTACATTTACTTACATTGTTGCTTTCGGCAACACATAAATAAATTAATTAGTAATCTTGTTAGAAAGGTTGCGGCGCATTTCAGTACCACGAATTAAATAACTATGTGGATGGCATATGATCACGATAAGCGGATACGGATAGATGAAATATACTGTTTATCACGAATATTTAATTAATGATAAACAGTATGTAAAATTCCCGTTATTTCTTTTTAATAAAGAAGATTAATGATGATTTTATTTTGCAGATTTTCTCCCCAGCATGTAATGACTATTGCTTTGATTCTAACACTTGTAACCCTACCTGTGAAAATTTACACTCACGAACATGTGCTGGGGCTATACAATACTGTTCAGGGTCTGGAAATTGTTACGACACTTCCGGTTCTACATGTCCATCACTTCCGGTGAGGTACGATGGGACACAACGTACAGCATTAACAGAAGTCTCTTCCATATCCCATACAATAAGTGCTACTGGTTATGGATATTTAGAACTTGATTTGATAGCCAATGATATTGCCTTAAGCCCGGGATATATCATTGGATATAAAAGAATAGCCGGGACGTTAGCCGCAGTATCTGCTGCGTCTGCCGATTCGGACATGTCCACGACAAACCTGGGTAATGCCGGAGCTGCTGTATCTTTGAACTTGAGGCACATGCTGCGAGCAGTGTCGTCTGGAGGCAGTACTGCTGCCTTACCATATACGTTTACGACTACCGGAATCAAATCGGTGTCTGTCACTGTAACTAATACTAGAACGTCTAATTCGCAAAGTGCTACGGACACTGTCAGCGTAATAGAGGGAATTGACAAAGCTGATATTGATGTACCTGTGTATGCTGAAAAAGGGTCAGATGTTCAGTTCAAACTGAAACCCCACACTGGTAAGCACTTCTAATGTGACACCTTGATCAATTATTATATAACTTTACATTAGAGAGTTCCAATAAAACGTGTTTAGTTGTAATAAAGATCCCGCTATCCACTGATGGATCAAGTATCCACTTATTAGTCAGACAAGAAAAGCATTTTACTGATTGAAAATGAAAATGGTTAAAAACAGGAAGTTGAGAAAGAAATCAAAGTAACTACTTCCTCTCTTTCAGAATCCACTAGTGCATATTATATTATATTATATTATATTATATTATATTATATTATATTATATTATATTATAACTTTACATGTCACATAATGATCGAAATTAAACTGAAGACTTGGAAGAACCTTTCAAATCAGTCCAAAACTGGAGTAAATCCTGACGTAACGTACTGATATCTTTGTCACTGAGACGATACTGGATGCAGGCAATCTTGTATCCAATGTCTCTAAAGCAAAAAAAAAAAAAAAAAACACAAAAAATTAATCAATAAATAAGCACAAAAATAAATAAAAAGGGTTCAAATGTATTTCTATATCATGAATTAAATGACATTGCATTTCAGTTTTCATGAAGGCTACTTTGGCAAAACATTTTGTTGTTATAAGACATGGTTTATAATTATTGTTCTTTCGTAATACTCTTGTTTCAGGCACAAATGTGACGTTTTGGTGGGACTTTGGAGATGGCAACGAAGTCAATACTACTGATGCTGTATACCTGAAGCAGTACTCCTCGACTGGGACTTACAATGTAACTGTGATCGCCTTTAACCCGCTAAGTAGTAAAGAAGGCTTCATTACGATAGAGGTACAGGAAAAGATACAGGGATTAAATCTCCAAGGACAGTATGCAGTTGTAGGGGAAGTGATGCAGATCAAACTGGATATGACGTCAGGAAGTCATTACTCTTGCGTGTGGACGCTCGATGGTGTTACATTGGAAACGACAACATATGCGCAGACACCTCCTAACGCTTTGTATAATCATACTTTTACATTAGATGGTACTTACACACTTAGTACGACGTGTACCAACAATATCAATTCTATGGCGTCTAGTGTACAAATCACTGCACAGAGAGCTATTACTGGTGTCAAATTAAAAAAGTCAGGCGCACTTCTTAATCAACCATATAAAGTTATTTTTACGTGGACGGATGGATCGAGTCCACAATTTGCTTTGGAATTTGACGGTGTTTCCAAAGCCCTGACAGTCAGTACATTCTTACAAGAAGTGGAAACCGTTGACAGTTTTCCAGCAGAATCTGTTCCTAAAACTTTTCCTTTAAACATAACTGTTTATAACTTGGTGAGTAATATTCAGATTGTCACAACGTTTGGGGTTGAATCTGAGATCACTAATCCAGTACCTACTCCGAGTAATAATGCTCCTTTAGGCTACACGCCGGTAGCAAAGGGAGATAGTGTTACATTTAGTATAGATGCAACCAGTGGAACCAATGTCTATGTCAAGTGGGAGCATGAAAATCCGTCCAATGTCTTGAGTATCGTGAGAGATCTAACAGTTTCCACATGGACAGGTACTGAAAGCCAATCCATTACATTTCCAGACCTTGGATACCAAAATGTTACCATGACTGTCCAGAACGCATATTCACAGCACGTGTACTCTTATAGAATTTTAGTTATTGCGCGCGTAGAGAATTTGGACATGCAACTTTCCAACTCTGTCTTATTATTCGCCCCACCGGCAGATGTCACCATAAGCTTTATCCAATCACCGCCGTCTATCCCTCCAAACGAGGCCACTATCTACATAGACTATGGCGATGGCACTGAGAGAGCCACGATGGACTTTGATTTAGCCACGCCAATTCAATATCAATACAGAAAAGATGGAACATTTACCATTATAGCCAATGTGACAAATGTAGTAAGTTGGCAAGAAATAAATGAGACTGTTGACATTGTGGAGGCCATTGACAAACTAGAAATCGTGCCTGAGCCTGTACATGCACCAAAAGGTGACCCAGTTGACGTCAGGGTTAAGATGTACAGAGGAGGCACCGGTTCAAAAGTTCGACTGAAATGGGACATGGGAACAGGGTCATATGGAGCATATCAAGACAGAACAGGTATACGTCATACTTAGACATCTACCGTATTTTCCTCCATTACCTAACAATGACTGTTGTGATGAAAAAATATTAATACATAATGAAAACTAATCATACAGCCAAACGAACAAATTTGTTTGTAAATTAATCCATTGTGTCCATTGCAGGAATAAGTCCTGATGGATATGATTCCAAATTTCACACATTTACCACACTGGGTGACCATGTATTGAGAGTTGAAGCAAAAAGCTTACTGGAAACAAAGACGGCCACTTACACCATTAAATGTCAAGAAAAGGTGACGACAGGATTTACTCTGTCATCTAATCATCCCAGAGACTTTTCTTCAGGTAAGCATTGTTGATGTCACAATATCAGGAAATATCGTATAATTATATGTGTTGTGTATATTAATAGTTTATTTATTATTTAAATGTATTCAGTTATATACGGACATGTTATTCTAAATCTCAGGATGGTGTTCAGTTCTAGTGCCGTTTTATATGACAATCATGTCCGATGTAATTAACATGAACATTCCAGAGGTCTGTGTCACGTTATTTGTGGTACGTATAAAATCCATCACGGTTTTGAATGGGAATTAAAGTATCAAATTCTAGGCAATGCATTAGATACGAGCGGTCAACTCACCATATACGTGATAAAAAATCGAAGAGTGGCGTAAAACAATAATCAATCAATCAGCAAATCGAAATTAATGATACACTTTGTAATTTGAAACGTAATGAATAAATGATATATAATCTTCAGTTTATCAGTAAGTAGTTGTGTTCATTACGAGGGCATAAAGGTTCTTGATGATAATTAACTAACTGGGTTAATTGTATGATTGAGACTATTCTGTAATATCTGTGTAATTGAATGCCATTGTGACATCTTTATGTTTAGATCTCGTCCCATTATCGGCATTTGTTCCTCTGGAATGAACATTCACGTGTCTGATTTACGACTAAGATTTGCTCGTCTATAAATTTTCACTCGTGAAATATATCACAATCAACTAATCCTGCAAGAAAGCAGTAGACCCTCTGTATATTTCTTAAGTTTTAAAAGAAGTGTCTCAATGAGAAACTTTCATAAGATATGAATGAAATTGGAAAGTAAAATGACAGATTGCAAGGTCACAGTAACTAAAATGACAGATTGCAAGGTCAAAGTAACTAAAATGACAGATTGCCAGGCCACAGTAACTAAAATGACAGACTGCAAGGCCACCGTAACTGCAATGACAGATTGAAAGGTCACAGTACCTAAAATGACAGATTGCAAGGTCACAGTACCGAAAATGACAGATTGCAAGGTCACAGTAACTAAAATAACAGATTGTAAGGTCACAGTAACTAAAATGACAGATTGCAAGGTCACCGTAACTGAAATGACAGATTGCAATGTCACAGTAACTAAAATGACAGATTGCAATGTCACAGTAACTTAAATGACAGATTGCAAGGTCACAGTAACTAAAATGACAGATTGAAAGGTCTCAGTAACTAAAATGACAGATTGCAATGTCACTGTACCTAAAATGACTTATTGAAAGGTCACAGTACCTAAAATGACAGATTGCAAGGTCACCGTATCTGCAATGACAGATTGCAATGTCACAGTAACTAAAATGACAAATTGCAAGGTCACAAAACTTAAATGATGATGCCTCACTACACATCGTGCACTTTGAATTACCAGCTACAACACCTTATTACGTTTGACCTTTTCTTGGCACTTTTTCTTTAGGTACTACCATTACATACCAGCTTACGTATACAGACACAATACCCACGGATGCCTTCATCAAGGTTGACTATGGCGATGGTAGTTTTAAAAGAAGTGTCTCAATGAGAAACTTTCATAAGATATGAATGAAATTGGAAAGTAAAATGACAGATTGCAAGGTCACAGTAACTAAAATGACAGATTGCAAGGTCAAAGTAACTAAATGACAGATTGCCAGGCCACAGTAACTAAAATGACAGATTGCAAGGCCACCGTAACTGCAATGACAGATTGAAAGGTCACAGTACCTAAAATGACAGATTGCAAGGTCACAGTACCGAAAATGACAGATTGCAAGGTCACAGTAACTAAAATAACAGATTGTAAGGTCACAGTAACTAAAATGACAGATTGCAATGTCACAGTAACTAAAGTGACAGATTGCAAGGTCACAGTAACTAAAATGACAGATTGCAATGTCACAGTAACTAAAATGACAGATTGTAAGGTCACCGTAACTGAAATGACAGATTGCAAGGTCACCGTAACTGAAATGACAGATTGCAATGTCACAGTAACTAAAATGACAGATTGCAATGTCACAGTAACTTAAATGACAGATTGCAAGGTCACAGTAACTAAAATGACAGATTGAAAGGTCTCAGTAACTAAAATGACAGATTGCAATGTCACTGTACCTAAAATGACTTATTGAAAGGTCACAGTACCTAAAATGACAGATTGCAATGCCTCACTACACATCGTGCACTTTGAATTACCAGCTACAACACCTTATTACGTTTGACCTTTTCTTGGCACTTTTTCTTTAGGTACTACCATTACATACCAGCTTACGTATACAGACACAATACCCACGGATGCCTTCATCAAGGTTGACTATGGCGATGGTACAACTTCTGGGCCTACTGCGTTGTCAATCACCAACAGTGGCGGCTCTCAAACATTAACGCACGCGTATGCAGTGGATGGACACTTTACCACAACGTTTACATTGTATAACCTGGTGTCCTCACAGAGTGTCACTGTTAAGGTATGAACAATACAGTGTTTTAAAACGCATTTTTAAGCGTGAAAATTTTGTTAAATTTGTAAAACTGAGAAATGCTACAAGAGAAAATTTATTCATTCGATCTTAGTGTTATTGGTGATCACACAATTTACATGGGTAGTATAAAACCCAAATTCTATTTAGTGATTATTTAGTGGTACTATAAACATGTTCTGTGTTCTGATGCTTTTTATACAAGTGAGACTAGCTTTCCATGTCATGTTTACAATATCAACAAACCTTGTGGACTATATATGGATGATCATTTAATGCGGATAGTGTAGCCAATCTGGAGATGCTTACTTTTTGTTAAACAATGTCGATGTCTGCCAAAACTAGATAGTTATGGCTTTGAAAATCTTGTGGACGGTTTTCACATGTGACATCTTCCAAAAATCAAAAACAACTGAGAACAACGATTATGAATTGACCATTAACATACAATTCATTTAAAGAATAATTTATTTTGAAATATGTGTATCCCAATCCAGGTTTTATTTATAAACGGTTTTGTGGCATTCTATTTGATCAAGTGCAATAAGAGTATATCAAGTATCTTGGGATGTGGATTTTTAAAATTGTGTTTCGTCTAAGAGACTTTTCTTAATTTTTACTCTTACATATTTTAGCAACTTTCTTTTAGAAACAGCAAGGGTTTTTACCTATTATATCTTTAAAGAATACATATCATATTTGTTATTCCGAGTGGTTCAAAGATAAAGCCCCCGTGTTAAAGGTCCAGATAAGTTACTGAATTACTCACAGATATATATATATATATATATATATATATATATATATATATATATATATATATATATATATATATATATATATATATATATATTATCCTTACAAAATACAATTACTGAATTAAAATTTTGCATTTCATACATGAATGGAAAATTAATATATCACGGAAACACCTCTGTAGTCTAAGTTAGCAGTGGCCAAAAGGACTAACTGAACAAGGCAAAACGATTACAACACAAAAAATAATTTGCTGTCGAAATCCTTCTTCTGGAATTGCCATTTGACAGTTGTTTATTAATACATGTATGTCGTGATGTGGCATGGAAACATAAACCAACATATGTCTCAAAAGTTTACTTACCGTTGTTATATAGTAGTTTTTCCCCCTAGCTATCCCCTCCGGAAAAATGGCTATATAGTAGTTTTCCCCCGGAAAAATGGCTATATAGTAGTTTTTCCCCCGGGGGAAATTTGGCTATATAGCCATTTTTTCCCCCTCTTATAGTCATTTTCCCCCGGGGAAAACTACTATATATAGTACTATATAGAAATTCCGGATTTCTTTTCACACATACATGCATGTAAGTAAACCCAGCTTGTTACCTTGTTAACAATAAATAGATTTCTATTTAAAATAGAGATATCTCAACTTTTTATACGGAGATATATCCAATTAATTTAGAGATATCTCATTTTCTTAAGTAGAAATGTCTTCAATTTAAATCTCTTTTCCAAATGCAAATGCATATATTTAGAACAGAGATTTATCTACTAGAATTTCATTCGAGATATCTTTATTTAATCCGAGAAATCTCTGTATATACAAATGGAAAAAAGAAAAACAAGTTCGTTTTATGCACCGGAATGAAATTCGGGGGCATCTAGTTTTTGACCTGTCTGTGACTCTTACCCTGAGGCAAAAACTTTGACTATATTGTCTGTACCAAGACACATAAGGCTTTGAAACTCCACATATAGTTTTCTTGTGATGAAACCTTTTATTTGGGACCATGATTTTTTAACTAGTGACTTTGACCTTGACGTTTTCAAAAACTTAAACTTTGGCTGTATCTTTTGTACCAAAAGCAGAAGGGGTTTTGAACTTCATATAAAGATTACTTGTGATAAGATCTTTAATTTGGGACCATGACTTTTGACCTAATGACCTTGACCTTGAAGTGTGACCTACTTTTCAAAAACTTTAACCTTGACTATATCTTCTACACAAAAGGGTGTAGAGCTTTGAAACTTAGCATATAGATACTTTAAGATGAAACCTTTCATACTTTGTGCAAAGGACAAGGAATTCATATTCTTGTTATCATGATTTACAACATCTGATACTAGACAAGCCTTGTCGTAGATTGCAAATCGCGACACCTGGGTGGAATTCCCTTCTGTTGCTTTCATGTTCATCATGTACTCTGTACATGATGAGCGATATTGTGATATATATAATGCATCAGTCTTAATTCATTTAGGAAATGAATGTTCAAGGAATTCTTGCACGTTCAATTCTTATATTTGTCATTGGAACATTTTGATTGATAAATTCCTATTTTACTTATGATGTATTACGAAAAGTTGCCTGGGATCGAATCTTGAATCACAGCCTGACGTCATGATTGACAGCTATACGCAAGTAAACGACAATTTTTACAATGAAATAATAGAAGAAAATAGCATACTATGGTAAATATGTAAAAAAAGAAAGACTTGTAAATAAATAAATTAAAGAAAATAATAAATACACACACACACACGCACAAACAAAATACTTAACAGTATATAGAAACCCATTAACCATAACACCATCGGTTTGATCCACAGGCTATTACTATAGTACATTTGTATTTCAATTGTTATCTGACTGATACAGAACGAATGTGTATAATTTCCAAACCGTTACGTAAGGGGGGAAAACTACTATGGGGGAAAGACTACTATATAGCCATTTTTCCGGGGGGGGGGGAAACTACTATAGGGGAAAACTACTATATAACACCGTCACTATACTTTCTTTTACATAGAGCGGGGTCTATAAAGATTTCGTTGGACTGAGTGCAGATGTTAAATGGAAGCCATCCATACCTTTAAATGGACCGGAAAAAGATGGGTTAGGAACTGGGAAAGATATTTTTCCTCAGGATACACCGGTTAGATTTCACATGTCTCGGACCCAAGGTAAAATGTCATCAATGTATTCAGTATTGTAGATCAAATCATGGTCATTCCTGGACTAGAATCCTGGATAAACTATATAGATTTACATCAATACTGTTAAGTGAAGTACACCAAATCAGCTACACAAATTCTCTCTCTCTCTCTCTCTCTCTCTCTCTCTCTCTCTCTCTCTTCAGATTGCCATTCCCTGGTTCCGCGATTGTGTTGTATGGTCATAGTCTATATCTTTATCATATTATGTATATTATATTAACATTGGTATAAGTTATTACGTTATTATAGTAATCACAGGACTTCCAATTCTCCGTGGTGGGTTGAGGATATTCAATCGAATATTTGGTTTTTCAATTCGGCGCTGAAAGACTGACGGAACAAAGATAGATTTCATTGAATCTCATTCCAAGCATCAATCTTCATTTTCATTTTTCAAATATTTTGTAGGTACCTTTGTATATTATGATATTATTGCCAGCGGAAATGATATCATTGTTTGCAACAAAACTTCTCCTGATTTATTCGAGCTCGACTTTACGACTGCCAAGGTAGGTACAATGAGGTGCAGTCCTAAAATAACATTCTGTTAACGTCGCGTTAACGTGAATTTTGCTTTCCTCGTGCGTTCAGGACTGCTGAGCACACGCGTTTGCGTTAACGCAGATTTCCACGTGAACTTAATTTCGAGACCGCGTGAACGCGTTTGACTGCCGCGTGAACGTGCTGAACAGCCACGTTCGCTTCCTTACAACTTAAAACTTGTACATGTATTAACATGTTCATTTAGAAGTATTGAAGGGGATTCGATATATACATTATATATGTAAATATAAAAACATATTAATGTGTAAGTAAAATATTTAGTATTAAACAAAACCCTTCCGAGTTTATGGATGAATTTCAAAAGGATCGAACGCAATTTCCGAACATTGATTTTGATGAAATTTATTCTTATTTTAGGATAATAATAATAATAATAATAATAATAATAATGAAATAAAAATTAATAAAGACAATAATAATGAATATATTAAGAATAATAGTAATAAATACATAAAGAAGAAATACATGTAAATACATAAATAAATTAGTTATAAATGAATAAGCAAATAAGAAATAAATATTTAAACAAACTAGTTAAAAATTGTTAAATGAATGGAATTAGAAAGTAATCATGTTAGTATAAACTGACGAAGGTTTTTCATATATATCTTATTGCATGTCTATGCGATAATTTCCTTTGTTATATTACATATGAAATCCTTCATGCAGGGTGCCATTTTAACATTACATTTGATACACGTTATTATGGCGACATTCGCGGTAATTTAATTAGATCCATTTTAATTTCTCCATTCGTGCTGCATAGAGAATTACAAATATAGACATGTGAACGTGCGACTGGACTGAGCGCACGCGGGAATAAATCGCGCTAACGCGAGGAGCGCACGCGCGTCCGGTCGAGCAGTCCTTGTGCGTGTGCTAAAGCGGTCCTCGTGACCTCTTTTCGCGTTAACGTGTATGTTATGTTAGGACTGCACCCATCTGTAGTAACAGAAATCAAAAAGTACTGTTTAGTAAAGAAAAATAGACATCAAAATTAGATATACAGTACACCATTAGATATGCACTAACTATAAAATTGATAATAAGGTGACTAACTTTCTTACGTTATCTTGAAAAAAAGCAAAGTATTGACCAAACAATTGTAGCCATAATCAATCCAAGTCTGTGGAATGTTGGGTGGAAACATACATGACGACACATTTAGAAATTAAATATCTGTCAGTTGAATGCTCTTGTAATCGGTACAAATTTTAATATAACTAAGCTTATTTAAAATGATGCTCATAAGGGAAAATTGACGAAGTCCTTCTTGTTGTTTTTTACAGCCAGGGACATATTCCGTTGTCATAAAAGCAATAAACCCATTGTTTAGCAGATCAATTACAAAAACCATCCAGATTTATGAACCTGTGGAAGGCATCAGTATAGATGATGGAAATATACAAACTCCAGCGTATGCATTGAAGACTTTTAACATGTCATTCACTTACGTTGGTACAGATTCGTGTATTGTGGTGGACTTTGGTGACGGTCGAGGTCTGAAGGCATATGGCCACGAGCCGACCTGTAAGGCTAGTAGTACATACGCATCTGTGAAATTCATTTCCAGCATTAATGCAACTAGTATTGATATAGATCATACCTATATTTCCAAGGGGACATTCGTTGTCAGAGCTGAAGGATTCAATGAGTATTCTTCAGCGGCTACAAACTTTACTCATGTTATATCGACAGTGGACTGCTCCGAACCCAGAGTAGGCATCAAGAATAGAAAACCAAAATTTGATGAACCGGAGAAGCATACACGCAGTAAACGACTTAATATCATAGGTGAGACGGATATCAACTGTGTTCATACTTTGAGCAATAAAAAACAATGGACTCTATTCAAAATAGATCCTAACGATGGCTCTGAAACAGCGGAAGTAGATATAAGGTCAGAAACATCATCAAAAAACGCTGAGCTGTCGCTTCCTCCACTATTTCTTGACCTAGGTCTATACAAAGCGGTGTATTATTTAGTTATGTCACAAGAAGAGTTTACATCCAATGAGACTTTCAGCGCAAGTGCCGATCATTTCTTTGAAATAGTTGCCAGTGATTTAGTCGTGCGTATATTCCCTGGAGGAACAACCAAATTAAATAGAGGATATGACACAACTATTACGATAGATCCGGAAGCCAATTCCTACGACCCAGATCTAGAAGCAGGTGTTACCAATCAGGTAAATAATGATATAATTTTCAATGTTTTGTTTGCTGATTATATCAGTACGGCTTATATGATATAAATAACGTTTTAATAGTTAATGATAATACATATGCTTTTATCTACATAGAAGACGAGAACCGAACATCATACTAATCATTCAGGAATATTCACTACCTCTGAAAAGGTGTGTTCGGTTAGATAAAATTGAATCATCTGGAACTAACAATGAAATTGTGGTTATTAGATTTTTTATCAATTTTTTTTTATCAAAATGATAATTACTTTCAGTGCATAAATTTATCTTTTCACCAAATCGAAGTCCTCATGTGTTGGTTTCTCAATACAAAAGCATTAAAACTTTACATGAATTTATCACGTCTTTTCACACGGTGAAGATATAATTTGTATTACACGTACATATAACTAAATAAGTTAGCTATTCATTCACTCTATATCAAATACCTTCAAATAAAATGCTTGTTGATTAGAATTTAAATCTAATACTCAAATTTCAAAAACTGTACATTTATCACGAGTTCATGTAAATGTATTTTAAGGATTTCGACAATTTTACATGGTATTGCCGAGAAAAGAATGAAGTGTACCCTAATTCCATGGGCGCGCCTTTCAGTCCATATACCGATACCCAGTTAGCAGGATCACCGGCAGATCAAGGGGGATGTTTCATGCAGGGTCCAGGACAGATTGACACAAACAGTGGGCAGCTGACCTTCACTACCAAGAATATGAAAATAAACGGAACTTATGTGTTCAAGGTTGAAGGAAAGAAAGGACATCGAATGGCTACATCTTCAGCAGAGTTACTGATCTTGGATGGGAATCCTCCGCAACTAGAGATTACGTACGTAATTTGTGGTCGTACCCGATGTGACCGAGTATCTAGAGAGTTGATCTTTCACTCGATAATTGATGGGTATATATATACATACATAATATAACAAAATCCAGATGTGTATGTTGGGGCGAAGTAGATATAAACGATAGAATCATATACAAAAATGCATATCATCATACAGTCCGTTTTAACTAGCCTAGGCTCCGATCCAACTCTCTCCTCTACCCCTTGACTGATTTACACTTGATTTTTAAAACTTCCAGTTATCGCGGGCATCCAATATGTAGGTAATATGGCTACAGTTGCATTACTAGTTCAAATATATGTAATTGTAAAGAACAGCAGGGGACAAATGAACAACTATGGACTACTAATACAGAGTAATGTACCTGCATTTTGATGCGGGTTTCTTCAATCGCATTGAAAACCGCGGTATAAATCCGCCAAGGGGAAAAGGAGAGGATCAGATCGGAACCTTGACTAGAGAAGGTGAATACAGTCCTATTATTCGATATTTATGAAAACATACAATGTACTTTTAACTCCGATTATGAATAGCTTTGGTAAGTGTTTTATATCATCTGTGGGTTTGGCTTGTTACGAGGATTACTTCTCCCGGCACATGGCATTAAGACCGAACGCCCATCGTGTAACGTTGTGACACCATGAGGCAGAACCACTTCTCTCGGACATTTTCAACATTTTGACAATGACAGGGTTCAGGAATTTTTTCTTAAAATAAAACGTAAAACAATGTTAACCAGCATTTGCATAGGATATATCATGACAAATTGTTATTGTCAGATACAATATTATGTATCTCATTTCTTTACAGCTGTGGTCCCAATCTTTGTATGGCTCACCCAGATGGTCAATTGATTCGACCCTCGGCTCGTTTATCTCTTTCCATGAATTGCCCCGTTGGTTGTTCGGGAGACACAACTTACCAGTGGTCAGTCAGACAGGAGAACTACCAATGGCCAGATGGATTCAGGGACATAATTAACCTTTCAAAATACGTCGACGGTAACATGATCTCTTGTCTTGTCTTGTAACTATTACAATAAAGTAAAAAATCGCTTATTCGCTGCCTATAAATACAGAAGTTTTATTGCTAACTAGGAATTACTTTTTACATTTGCAAAGCAAATTATTTTGTTCTTGTTACAATTTTCTTGCATGTGCTGTTATAAAGTTTTATATTTGAGTTTGTGTTATTAACACTTTTAACCCCTGGTAAAATGAACACGTCCTTTCTATCTTATTGGATAGTACCAGAATTATGTGCTAAGGGGTTGAATCTATCAACAGAAATTCTACAGCATGTTTGAGAATGTTTCTTGATGTAGATCTATGTATCGTAAGAAATGCCCAACATCTTGATAAGAACAATGTCTTCTTTCTTGTCAGTAATTTTGGATGCACATCACCTAAACACGGTCAGCATGTTTTCATTTGGCACCACACATTTTCTTGAAATGGTTATTTGTTTTGATATTGTATTTTTGATAACCAAGAGTCAACGTGATATGAGGTATTATAGAATGAAGCGACTCTGGTTTATGAAAGATACATTATGTTGTCTCACTTTTACTAATGCATTTCATCTTTTTTGCATTTTTATGCGCATGCGTGTGGCGCCCATTTTGCGATTTTGCTGACATCAGGAGTGAATGGTAAGAAATACAAAGCTGTATAGATATCTTCATACCATGTTTGCAGCATTATCTACCCATGCGCTTCAGTCATTAAAATTAACCCAGTTTTCCTCAATATGTTTACATCCCTCACACTTCAGGTAAGCCCTGACGTAAAACCTCATGTTTATCCTCCGACAAAACCTCCATTAAATTTTGTTTTCTTGTGGTGCAACTATATTTGAACCCATATCCATATCCTTTTTCATATATTTATGCAAATAAAGTTCTAGGAAGATTGGTGCAAAAACCTTTACCTGAGATCATAAATACTACCACAATCGTCAATACAAACATCTGATCGACATAAGGTAAAATATGTTGAATAGAGGAAATCTTATTGGAAATTGGACAGCAGTCGTTTCACAGAATCTGCACCGCTTGCCCACATAAGAAGTTACAGCTGCATACCGATAGAGTTTTTTTTCTCAAAATTTTATCTGAATTCCATGCAAATTATAGCATCAAGTATTTCAATTATCGGAGAAATCTTATTATTTTCATATCATTTTAAGCCGGCGTGGCCTAGTGGTATCGCGTCGGACTCCTGATCGGGAGGCCGGGGTTCGAGTCCCGCTCTGGTCATGCCGGTGTCATGTCTTTCGAATGAGACAGTAAAAACCGAGGCCCCGTGTCGTGGTATGCATGGCACGTATAAGATCCCTCACTGCTTCGGGTGAGTCCGTTGCAAAGGTCAAAATTTGTATGCCCCGCATCAGGCAGATGCCGTCACCATATACGTGAAATATTCGTGGTGTGACGTAAAACAAAAATCAATCAATCAATCAATCATATCATTTTTATATAAATATGAATGTGGCTGATGTACATTAATCATAATAACTTGAAATACAAGTCACAGATAAACAAAAAAATAAATCAGATTCTGGATTACTAATTATCATGACAATAAATATCCAATAATTTGTTTTAATGTTGGGTTTCCTTTTTTCTTTTCTCTCTTTTGACTATAGACAAATGGTTTATTAAATGCAATACTCTAAACAATACTACTACAAATATACATATACATATATATATATATATATATATATATATATATATATATATATATATATATATATATATATATATATATGCATTCCTATGTTGTGTAGCTGAAGTGTTTGACTCCTACATAGTGTTGTCGACCCTGCTATCAAGTAAACTTCCTATATTTGTTAATGGTACATGGTTCGAATCTAATACACAACCTATAACAGTAACTCGTTTATATAGGTGTGGTTGAAATTTACTGGATAGACCTGATTGATTTCTAGCTTATTTGGAATCTATTCCTAATCTAAATATGTAATCTGCAATTGACATATACCAATTTGTTGTGAACATTCTACCTTTTCCCACAAATTGTTATGCATTGATAATGTAGCTACTGTTTATTTATTGAGTGGATGGAAATCTACTATTACATATTAAGAAATTTTTAAACATTATTCAGTATGAATTTATCTGTAAAGATTTAAACATTATAACAGAACTATGAATGTATGTATATATATATGGAATATAATCTCGACAAATTGACTAATTTTAATGAAATGAGAGTTGTAGTCTGAAACCGTGAACTAATAGCTATCATTTGAATAAACAGTTGGAGAATAATTGGTCTACATGAATGTGACATGTAAATCATAATAAGAAAACTTTTACACACAACCTTGAATTAAACGTAGAGAGGGCAAGGTGATTGGTAAATTTCCAAAACTTTTCTGAGATCATCAAACAGTTCTGAACTTTTTGGTTTCTAAAAGGGAAGTGTTGGAGACGTGGGCTAACACTTAATTGTTAGTTGAAAATGTATTTAATTGGATAATCAACCAGGTCGTAGCGTCCCCCTAATATGGACTGACTACATCCACATCTAGGGGAAGATTAACAAGATAAATATATCATTACATTTTAACTTTTGATATATATTATGATATACTGGCTAAATACTTCAAGATATATACTAAACTCTTTAATCTCCCCTTTAAAATAATTGGTTTCCGAATTACTTGTGATAGTTTTACTACTAATAACACAATAATATAATGTTATAAAGTACTGCACTGCCTCGTTTAATAAGAGTAACACCAAGTATTTTCGGTCAATAAACATTCTGACAGTCTCGGAGAAGAACTTGATTCACAAAATACGCTGATGTTTCAAGATATTCCTCTGTACTTCAGATAACACTGGACATTTCTCCAACAAACTATATGATTCCTACATATATTAGCCTTGCAGTGAGTTATGCAATGTCATCGATTTTTGATACTGTATTAATTGCAATTTGACGGTAGATTTATCAACAACCTTTTGGTATTTTAATTGTTACTGGCTTGTTCCCTTATTCCGACTTCTTATTGTGGAACTTTCTAATCCTGATACTCGTCTCTTCTAACATTAGTCGGGGTACCTATTGATCAGGAATCATAGTTCTCTTCCAGGGCAAGAATGGCTGATTTTGATATCACTATTTATATTTTTTAAACAAAGATTTAATCCGAAATACTATTTGTATCACACCTAGAACTATATTCAGTCACTCTTGTTGCATTATTCCTGTCACATGGCGGCATACTTTTTACGGTACTCAATTAGTGTGTTAACCCGTTTACGGGTCCACCTTCCCACTCATAGGAAATGCAGTACAATTAAAAGACACACATTTAAAAATTTATAATCCTCAATATGGAGAAAAAGGATCAACACGTATCTCAGGTTGAGAGGTCATAAAATAACTAAAGGAATGCATAAAGACATCTGACTCAGGCATATGATAAACAAAATTCATCACAGAGAGAAATGCAAATAATAAAGATATAGTAAGACACTACAAAAAATTCAATGCAATGCAATTGAGGCACCGACTTAGAACGGTCAATTGAAACAACGCTAGGTATTCAATTATGTGGTTAAAAGACAAATTTGGGCAAAATAATGAAAAAATCTAATGAAGTTTTAAGAACATCCGAATGCATATTCACATTCTATATCATCTTAAGTTTTGAGATACATTGGTTACCCATCGATGTCCAGTCTTTTGGATAAGACTGTAAAACCGAATTACATGGCACATGAAAAACCTTCAACCGCTTCACATTTGGTTCGTTGCATAGGTCCAGTTTGTATCCTTTGCACCAGGCAGATGCCGTATGGACATAAATGTAATAATCTTGGTGTGTCATACAACAGGAATCAAACAAACCAACAAATTCATTCCGACTGTTGCATTAATTGGGGATAAATTCTTGTGATTTTTTTAAATTTCAGATTTTAATGACAACTTTATACACTGAATATTAAGTTTTACTTGAAATATGTTAAAACTAGTCAGTGATTGGAAGACTTCTGCAGGAACCTACAACAATATCCACGTGCTTTTGATCACTATTAGATTAACATAATTACTGTTTGAACTTTGTAATGATTTAAAGTTTTTTTTCAAATTTTATCTTTAACGAATATGTTTTATCTCAAAAATATATTTTCATACAAAATTCAATTATTTTCTGGGAATGTCGTTACAATATCATCGTGAAAAATTAATATACGATTGTGGAATTTTAACCCATTTAGGAATCTATCTATACAGTGTTTAAGGACTTATTTCAAATAAATGATGAATATTATATATTTTATATATTTAATGATAATAATAATAATAATAATAATAATAATAATAGTAATAATAATAATAAGAATAATAATAATAATAATAAGAATAATAATAGTATTCATAATCATAATAATAATACATGTTCGGACATTATGACCATTCAATCTAAAAAGTGTGAAATAGCTACACACATTTCTTTTCTGAAAATTATTTTAGAAAATGTAAAATTATTTATTTGCAGGAGTGAATTCAAACAATATTGCTATACATACGTCATTATTTGATTTGGATGAATCCGTTCTTAAATATCAAGTGGAAGTCAAGGCTACAACCGGAAATGGGCAGTGGGGAATAGCTCAGATGATCCTGAGACTTAATACGCCACCTAGCGGTGGAACATGTACAGTGTCGCCATCGATGGGAGAAGCTTTAAAGGATAATTTTACCGTCAGTTGTAACAACTGGACAGATGATAACAACATTGTTGAATACAGGGTGTACAGTACGTAATAGCGTGTATATATTGTTTATGAATACATTGTAAATTAAACATGTTGCATGGTGGTGATAGAAAGGGGCGCAATGTAATAACGTATTACTGCGTCAGTTCCAGAAAGAAATGCATTTTTACATATTTGTTTCTCTTGTCTTCTGTGTGAAACTTTGTATATATTTGACAACTACTGATTGTACCATCAAAGCCGTGTTCCCCAAAATATTCAGATATCTGAACTGAAAGATTGCTATTCATGTGTTCCAAATTCATTTTGTAGTAAGTGTTGTTGAATACAGGGTGATACATTTATATATACATACATATTTTGGGTAAAATGTAAAATTCGATAGGGAATTTGTTATAGCCAAGAACAATAATCTGCAGGAGAATTTCAAAATGCAATATTTCTCATAAATGCTGACACGCCACTTCCATGTTTAATCATTTAATTTCTCTCATAAAAGTGAATGCATTTATGAATTATTTAAATTCCGTGCAAATGTCTTCAGAATTTTTCCAAAATATCTCGAATTTTCGGGTGCACGTATTTTGTAGTAAGAACAGAAGTTACACTGTTGATAAAAAAAATCCTTAAAAAATATCATCGGATTTTTTTTTAAAAAGCAGAGAAATTCTGTAAAAAATGAAAAAAATTAAGCACTTAAATGACTAGTACTAATGGTACTTATATTGAAAGATACAGATAAAAAGTACGCATCGTAAACTCCTTTTTCAAATACGAATAAATAGTTTACACACGATGTAATTGATATATAATAATGGGATAAGGAAGAAGATCATAGTATAGTTATAAGGTAAGAACGTAATGTATACATAGTTACTGATTTCAGTAAAGATATATAAAACCATAATACTTGATAACAAATAAATGACATGCAGATAAACGAGGATTTAATGTAGAACTGATAAGTGAATTGACAACAGAATCAGGAGATGAATGAAAGTAAAAAAAAACGAAGAAGTACCTAAGGGTAAACCATATCTCATAGTCCATGGAATAAAGTGTTTAGTGTCATATTCAGACAAATGCGAACCCCAATAAAAACGAGGTGAGACCAGGTGCCCGGGAGCAGTAAGCGTGCCCTGGTTGCATACAACACCCGTCGCAAAAGTCCTGCAATCACCTCTCAAATCGATGAAGTAAATACATATATATACACACATGAACATACAGAGGAGACAGGAACACTAAGTGAAATTTCCCATTCAAGGCAAGAAATGCTGCCTGCCTGAAATCCCGGTGTCGGAAACGCAGGTGAACAAATGTCTGTATATACATGTATACACGTATTATGTCAAATCAAGTATAGTCAAAGAATTTAGATGGTTATTTAGTATGGTCAGGTCCCAAAATATCGTTTAACATTCTTCAAAGAGGAATCTGAAATTGCAATAGATCCCTATAACGACCATAGAACTTCCTCAGTGACAATTTCAAACGTTCCTCAATATATCCTTGTAAGAGTAGTTTCGTGGCAAGAAGCCTCGCTCTCAGGACGAAATTTTCGTATTTAGAGCATGCAGTGGCATAGCGTATAAGTTGTGAAATGAAGACGCCATATGCGAGAGAGGAAGGTATGTTGCTACTCAGAAAAGGGAAGTAGGTAATAATGAAATTGAAATCGTCACGTTTGTCATAGAGAGAGGTTACTAATGAACCATCGTCACTAATTGATAGCAGTATATGAATAACCTTTACAGTTTTAGATGTGTAAACCTGTATATTATTCAATAACGTGTTTGTTTTATAGAAGAATAAATACAGTAATACAGTTTAAACTTAGCTGAATATAATCCAGGTAAAATTATCTTTAAGATATTTATGAAAAACATGCCACGTTGTAAATATCTTCAATATCTTTGTCATCTGTCTTTGGTTCACTTTTCGGTCATTTTGGTTTCAACACTGCTCTTCAAATATTTATATATATTGAGAATTCCAATCATTTGGCCACGAGCATCACTGAAGAGGCATAAGTGGTCGAAATGCGCATATGGTGCACTAAATTAAAAGGTATATATGTTTAATATTAATTTAAATAGAAAGCTGAAACGAAATCAGTCAAAATGCTACGTTAAGATGATAGATATGTGATAGATAAAAATAACTAGGTAGTACAAAAACCAACCCAAGAAAAAAGACAAACTTGAAAGCGTTTCTATTAAATTGTCTAAAAATGCTGTATAAGCTTACTGATTAATTTTTCCTTCGTTCTTTAAGCAACCATACTTGGTGACACTCTTAAGAACAAGGCCAAACTCGAAAGCGCTTCTATTAAAGTAGCTAAAATATCTGTATTGGCTTACTGATTAATTTTTTCTTTGTTCTTTGTAGCAACTGTACTAGGTGACAGCCTTAAGAGACAAGTGGTATATGGAGATTTGGAATCTTATGTTGTTCAGCTACAAGTAGGCCCGGACTATGATGATTTCAACACTACGGTTTATGTCAGGATAACAGACTCTCTTGGCGCATCTACTACAGCTAAAGCTGGGGACGTGCAGGTACGAAAGGTTAAACAAAATGGTGACAATGTTTAGGTACAGTTCATGGCATATATTGAAATTCTAAAAGCGATAGGTATAAATATATTTACCAAATAAAGTATTATTATGTCGTTCTATTTGTATGTTTAAAAGTTTATATATATTTGTACCATAGTTGGGTGCAATTTACTATTGTAAAAGGTATGGTGCATCCCTACATATACCATAGCAAGTGGAACATCCCATCCTTTGGGGGTATCAGGTAGTACTGTATACACTATGAACTTTATGAAATAGTGTACGTACGTTCCACATTTTCTGAAATTAAATTAAGAGAAAACTTCAGTACTGAATTATACACAGAACTTCTTTCACTTTCTAAAAGCGAGTTATTTCTTATCATTCTTGGGAAACTTGTAAACACATCCCTCGATTTTGTTACCTACAACAACTTTAGATACTGTAACTATAAGTTACTTGAATCTGCCTCTGGTCGCTATTCCTCCACATTGTCATCCTTTAAAGTTTCACTTAGATAGACATCTGGTTCCTCATTTCAGAATAATACTTTACGACGTCATGTGCATTTTAACTGACGTATACTAGTATACTTATATATATATATGCATTTATAAATCACACGGTATATATGTACATGTGTGTGCATGTACATGTACACGTATCTTGGTAACTATGTCTGTTACTATGTATTGTTCCTTTCCTTTTCTTTTCAGTTGTATATAAAATGTATTCTTTGTTTGATGTAAACTGTTTGTAAATATGTTTATGTATATGTCATGATACATACTAATCTCTGACAAAGAGGAAATAAAGAATGAATGAATCAATCAATCAATTCAAAATCAAGTAATTATCTGAATTAATTAAAATTTTTGCTTTTAATTGATTAAATCACCGGTTGCTTGCATCCGAACTTCGCGTCAATGTTCGAATGTTGTCAAAGCCCATTTAATGTGTTGCATGGTATTTTTACTTTCCGTAGACTCTTAATTTACAAACCTCCGAGTCGTTGACAAAATCTGCATATTGTGAGCTTGTTTCACTATTATTTTCATTCTCCGTATCAGTGGTATTTTCAAAGTGTCGATTTTCCAAAACTTCACATGCCCCAAATTGTTTTTCAAGTTCATGAAGAACGTTGTCTGTTGTAAGTGGAACTTGTCAAAAACTGATAAAACTTGACCAATACTTAATTCTCCAAATAAATAATCACACACGATTTCATCGTTTGCCTGCGAAAGTGTCAAATCAATAACATGTCGCCATACATGATGATCATTTGAGGTATATCTATCTATATTAAAGGCGGTGACTTCCACAGGGTCGCACGATTTTCAGTTTCCGTTATACTTTATTTATAGCTCCTTCTTTTCTGAAGTGTTTTATATAAACTGACCATATGCTACAATTTCCAAAAACAGCAGTAGAAGACTGATCATCTTTTGAAATACGATATGCAAGAAGTATTTATGATTGGACATATCATATCAGGTGGTCACAGTTTTGAATTTTTCGAGTTTTTCTCTAAAATTTCTTTTGTAGGTATTGTAAAGGTGGAGAATCGCGATTTTGCACACGCTTTAATATGCAGATTAATTCTCAGAATGATCAAGCTTTCATTTTCCAAAATAGCTCTCATTGAGATATAGATATATAAGATTATAGTAATATTCTAATTTTTAAAAAGCCTGTATTCATGACCGAAATTGAAAATAGATTTAATTGCTATCCTTGGAGACATAGAAAGCATGACTATCCATTCGCAAAATATTGACTTGCATTAAAACGTAGTGTGTTGTGATTAAGCTCCTGATTATTTTATTATACAGTAATTCTGCTGCTATAATCCATTCAACATACATGTTATAATATTAGTATGAAAGAAAAAAGAGGAATTACTGGCTCAGTTATGTGGCAGAAGTCACCATAGAGCTATACAATACCTGAATATAAATAATATACTAGAACATATATCACATTACAAAAATATTTCATTGTAGTGCAATTACGATACCGACTTAGGACGGTCATTTAATTTGACAAAAGCCAAACAAATGGTGTGGTTAACCGGTTTACGGGCCCACCTTCCCACTCACCGTAACAGCAGAACAATCAAAGGACGTACATTTAAAAATTTATAAATAATCCTCCAAGTAAAGAACAAGGGTCAACAGGTATCGCATATTGAGAGGTCATAAAAATATAAACACGTAAGGTATTGTAAAATACATAATGGTATAAAATATATGCGACATCAACATGATAAACCGTGCTCTGCCAGTCTGAAAGCGAGCTAAGACCCTAGATCTGTAGGAGTCCCGACTAACAGTCAGAGGGGACGAGGTTCAAGACCATGTCTCCTCTGAAAGAGGTTTGGACAAGGCCCGTCATATAGTCCCCACCGCCCTGTTAGTCAGCGTGCAACGTTCAAGTAAAATTCTGCATAAGGCTGTAGAGGGGCCAAATACAAGACCCATAGTCTTTTTGATGATCTCAATATCATATTGTCTATTTATAAGACGTTTGATTATTTTATTACATGATAAAATAACGTTATCGGAGCCTTTTACTTTCCTTAGTTTATATACGAGATCACCGTAAAAATAAGGATGGGAAATTCCATTGGATACATACTGTTGAAAAGAAATATTTCCAAATTTAGATAGAAGTTCTGAATGAGATCTGAAGAATTTGCCGAATGTTTTCCTTAACTTGTGATATCTGTAACCCTGAGTTAAAAGTTTAGTAGTAATTTGTAAATTTCGTTTATGAAAGTCCAAAACATCGGTGCAGCCTCTGACAAATCGAACTAATTGAGATATATAGATACCATATGATGGGAGTCGAGGAACATCGCCATCCAAGTAAGGGAAATTTACAATAGGAAATCCAAAATCCTCACGTTTATCATAAATATTAGTATATATTAGGTGGTTGATAATTTTGATGTTTAAATCTAAGAAAGGTGTAGATTTATCTCAAGTATTAGCTTTATTCAATGTGAGCTCTGGTGGATAAATTTCTGATATAAATTGTTCGAATTCAGGGTTGTCGATAACCAAAATATCATCCAGATATCTACAAGTATTATTGAATTTGTCAATGAGGTCAAAACGTTTTGATTTATGTACAATTACGTATAGTCTAATACCTGATATGTTGTTCATCTCGTGATATAAAAACATCTAAATTTCAATATCATACTACACGTGTTATACCGACACTGGAGCACAAGAATTCAGTCAGACACCAGTAAAGGGACATGGTTAAGCTCGATTTTTGCAATTTTGGTAATTTCCGTTAACCAAATGTTGGTCAAGGCCAAATTCAATCCCCTCCCAAGTACTAGTTCACTTTCTATTACCCATGTAAATGACATTATATTCTAAGTACGTACTTGGAACAGGAATTAAAAGTGAAAAATATAGTTGTTTCAACAGCTTTGAATTCTTAACCTATATATAAATGGAGCGTTGTATAAATACCTTCAAAAGCTTTTAAAATACCTACAAGTGAAATAGGGATAGTATAACTATACATATCAATATGCAAAATGCATTCATGGTTACTTGGTTAATTTACGTCGTTTTTAATTATTCATATCTCCTTCTTAGAAAGGTAGTAATAAACCTCTAAACAAAGTGACACAATATGAGAATCCAAGCGGAAATGTAATCCTATCAACAGAGTATATTTATTTAACGGTTTACCATTAACATAAGGAAAGGATGTTTGGATGCATTGTTACAGCTTTGAATGCATCAGGAAATAATTTTGTTTATAAGTTTGTTAATAAAATGTCGTGACTGAAAGTAAAATATGTTAGGGACGGTGTATGATATGTACATTTATGTTTATTTATATTCATGTATTGTATAGCTCTATGGTGACTTCGGCCACATAACTGAGCCGGTAACTCCTCTTTTTTCTTTGATAAGTGCGTATATATGAGTGCGTTTTATATTTCTCTCTATTGGGAAAATTCTTTGAATCTAAAACGAAATAAATCATTAATTACAGGTCAAACCGATGAGTCAGGCAGAAGTGGAAGCCAAATTGTCATCCATCACCAACAACTTAAAGAGTGACCTGGATGTAGAAATAGCACGAGCAGACGTCACGAGATTGAATGAAATCGCTTCATTGTATGCTAGCGTAATGAACACCGCCAGTAAGCAAACATCCACAGGTTAATAAGCATGCAATTAGTCGCTTTACCCATCAATTTCGTTCGGAAAGTGTTTGAATTATATGATATGTTCTTAGATTCCACAGGTGACTGCCATGAATGACTCCATTGCTTGCTGGTTAGTTTCGTA